>APFE030995986.1:144539-212900 GCA_000404065.3 Pinus taeda | reverse complement strand
CTCTTCCTAACCCGCGCGCTGTCCAAATGGGCAAAATGAAATTCTAATTTTTTTCATATAAACCCGCTGCCGCCCGACCCCGCGATTTTTACTGAAAAAATCGCGCTTTTTTCGAAAAAAGCGCGATTTTTTCAAAAAATCGCGTTTTTTTCAAAAAATCGGGCAAAAAAAATTTTCCGCGATTTTTTCCCTTAAAAAGCGCGATTTAATCGCCAAAGGGAAAAAATCGCGATTTTTTGAAAAACGCGCGATTAAATCGCGATTTTCACAACACTGAAGAGGACACAAGATGTGGCGCTAACCAGGGACAAACCCCAATGTGGAGAAACCCTTGATCAATACTTCTTATATGTTCTTCAATAGTTCAGCAGAGAGAGAGAGAGATAGTACATTTACAACAGAAGTCAACACTTTGACTTATCTAGATAAGAGCATAGATCATCTATAACAAGATGATACATGAGATCGGTTCAACTGATTCTCCAAGGTGACTCCACCTATCATTGTGCTACATCTCGTCATCATGTTGCACCTCATCGTGTTGCACCATGCTTCACATGCTTGTTGTCCCATTGTGCCACTGCTGCACAATGTCATGGTTGTCCCATTGTGCCACCGCTGCACTATGTCATGGTTGCTCCATTGTGCCACTGCTACACAATGTCATTGTTGTCCCATTGTGCCACTGTTGCACAATGTCATGGTTGTCCCATTGTGCTTTGTCATACTATAGCAACACCATGAATTTGTTGCACTAAATACCCATGTACCATACCACTATGTACAACCACCAATTTGGCTCCCACAAACTGCCCAACAATCTGGTTCAAACTGATCCGAATCCAAAACCTGCAAGAGATGTCATAGACAACATGCCTTAGCTCATTGTATTGAGGTCTGATATGTTTGCAGCAAACCGGTTAGGGCTTCCTAACAGTCCTTGTTAGCCCCCTCCAATTAGCTCCTAAGGCCTGCTACAACTGCAGTCTTCCCTTCTAAGCTTGCTGCTCCAACACGTTGTCCTTAAGGCTAATTCCTAGCCCTAAGACTCTCCAACTAGCCCTCTAATTACTTCAGAACAAGCCTCGGTCTCTTGCTGTAACAGTCGTTGCCCTAGATCATAGTTAGACAACCCTCAAACTCGTCACAAGTAGCCCAGATCTCCCTTACACAACTCAACCCTCTTGCTTGGTTGTGTAGCCCTCAAAACAGTCATGAAAAGGCTACAGACCTAGCCTTTTCTCCTTCGTTGAGGTGCCTACTAACCTGTGGCTTGAACATAAGATTTCCTCTCCAAAATGCGAGTTCTCCTTCTTATGTCTTCTCCAAATCACACTGTCCAGAATTTCCTCGGCCTCCCTAACAGTCAGGTTAGGACAGTGTATAGGATTGTTGTGTCATCCCTTATTACCTAGGGCACCTAACCCTCCTTGACTGCGTGTGTGAGTATTCTTTAGATTAGCATAGATAGATCCTTCCTTAGTTGTGGCTAGGTGTCATGTCCTCTTTAGTAGCGTTTAGATCTCTCCTCCATAGCTGCATTAAGAGCTAGATCATCCTCCTTAGGACTGTGGCTAGGGCATCCCCTTTAGAATTGTGTTTAGGGCTTCCTCCTTAGGAATGCATTTAGGGCTTCTAATCCTAGATTTCTCTTCCACTAAAACCTAGGACAAGTGGAGAGAAATCAAGAGAGAAGTGTGTGTGAAATGACTCTCAAGTCATCTCCTTTTATACTAAAACATTGAGCACATGTGGGTGTTATTTAGTTGCTAGTCAACCTTGACGAATTGTCTGATATCACAAATAAATTCATAACTCCATGAATGCTTATCGGAATCGGATGATCTTTAGATCAATCCTACACCTCTCAATGAGAAAGATCCAAGAAAAACATCAGCTACCATAAATAAGATGACCCACATGGATTTTGGCCCTAGTTGCCAATTTTAACAGCTAGAGTTTCACCAAGAAATCAATTTGAACATTGACTAGAGTTGATAGTAGTGCAGATTTGACCATAGGAGTAGACCACAGTTGACCGCATATTGACTGCAAGGACCACAGGGTTGAAGTTTGCAGCACTTTGACTATTTAACTAGTGTTGACTTGTTGGAATTTGACCATGCTTGACTAGTATTTTGACTTAGATTTTGGCACAAATTCCTAGATAAATTGGATTTGTAAACCTTGCTAAAGAATAATTTCTCCTAGAAGAAAAGTTGTTGCGTTTTCTCCCAAGGTTGAGTTTCCCAGGGTAAAATTGTTGTCTCTACTATGCATGGTTGTCTTTCTCTGATCTTTATTGTTTTCGCTGCATTTATTATTGATATTTTCTAAAGTGTAACTGCTCAATGATATTAGAGGCATAATAATACTGTGTGGAAATCATCATAAAGTAATTATCTAGCAGAAAACTGCATTTTACTATGAATCTTGTAGAAAATTCAACACAATCCTCTATGGTTTAGAGATTTGAGGATCAAGTTTATGCCAAATTGGTTGAGTTAGGGCAAAGACGATCCAAATCATCATACGACAAATCATCTGATGCAAGAGCACTATCTCCCACCAAATTATTCCAACACAATTTGGAGCCCATCCCTTCATACATGAGGTCATCCCCCATCTAGTCTATTTTAATCACAGAGTTTGAATCTTTGAAGACTCAACACTAAGAAGGAGATCAAGTTCCTTAACTTGCACTTCTTTCTGCCAAGCCCATTGCCTTAGTCAACCACTTTGGTATGCTCATGGCTAGTGCTCTGAGGTTTTCCCAACTTCTTCAATTGGTGGCTGCTATCTATCCAAGGCATCTTACACCCTTTAAGTACTCACTTCATGCACTCTTCTACTAGCTAAGTAAAAGTTGAATCAAGCTATTTGAGAGGATATTTACAAACAATACATTCATACCACTTGGATAGCACCTTTAGAGGGTATTAGCTCAAAGATAGTTTTTTACATAAAGATAGTCTTGCTCTAAGGGATGGCCTTTTTGTTTTCCCTCATAAACATCGAGATTTGATGCATGCCCCCAAGATCCCATGGAGTAGTTTTGGGTGGGATCTCATAAACTCTAGATCAAGACTAATCACTATATTTAGTGATTGAAAAAGATCTGCCAACTTTCCCACTTACATGAGACAAAGATAGAGGCACATCTACACATCTCATTTTCAAGTGTCCCCTATATTACAAGATCAGAGGTAGATACGATATATTTTTTGTTGGATTCGAGAGGTTCTCTCTCGACCTTGTTCTGCTATCCCAACCAAAATTGGCTTGCTAGAGGTTTTCAAACAAAAATCTCAATGTTTACAAGTCAATCCTCGACAAAAGGTCTTCAAGGGCAACAAATGATAATGAAAGATTTAGCAAATCTTCAAGCATAGATCGATGATACTCATGTCCCTTCCAATCTCTCTAACCCATGACACTAACCAACTTCCTCTTTAAAACCTATGAGGACATGTTGCTAACAATCACAACCCACAAACCCTCATACCAATAGATAGACCAATTTCAAGCGACCCATAGTAAAGCTACCCATTACAAACATATTAGCCATTGAGTCCAGCGGACTACACAAGTTTCCATCAAAATTTTCTTCTCATTGCCCTCGAATGTTAGGTGAGCGTGGCTCCACCACATTTGTGCCTGCATCCCTCCTCCCAAAGGATATCAACAGCCAGTGCAATGGCCCTTACATAGTTCTTGATGACTCCAACAAGAAGCCTGATAGCAATGGCCCTTACATGGTTCTTAACGACTCCAACAACAACCCTGATAGTAATGGCCCTTACATGGTTCTTAACAACTGCAACAACAAGCCCGCTTCTCATCCTCCTCACTCATGCTTTCTAGTAGTAGTCATCCTTTACATCTTCCCAGAGCTTTTCAATTTATACCACTTCTAGTGTACCAACACCTATCTTATACTCTTTTTTTAGCATTTCTTTAGCAAGACATTTTGTAGCTCCACTCCATTTGACTCTTAAATCTTAGACATTATTAATTTTCTACTTTTTTGCATTGTTCTAGAGGATACCTTCGCACTGCCACTTTGAGTTAGCACTACATGTACATTTTAGTCCTTTTGACCTACTTTTGTGGCCTTTCATTAATCATTAATAAATAGCCTACTTTGTTATCTCTCCCCCCCAATGTTAAATAGCCTACAAAGTGGCTCTATGTTTAACCTCCTATGAGATTCTTCAATAATAAGGGTCAGTTATGATTACAATTGGTTGGTCTTCCTTTCCTCATAGGAGTTTTGGTTCTTCTCATAGATCATGCCAAAGCCGCATCTTACCTTTTCTAAAACCCATCAATATTCTTTTATTATATGTATGGCTTCATATGTTTTAGCTCCAATGTTACATTCTTCATGAAGCAGATGGTCATTCATTATAGAATATTAACCAATGTAGATGACAACATTAAATTAACCCTACCATTTGTAATTCCCTCTCATTCATTGTTGCCTCAATAGTTCAACTTTATAGACAAACTTCTACAATCATAAACCAATGGGAATTGGCCTAGCCCTTTGATTTATGCTCTCCAAAAGAACTACAGGCACCTTTCCACCTCAACATGACTCATAAGACACCAACTGAAGCAAATGAATCCATATTTAAGAATCATTGAAGAGCTATAAGAATTTTAAAAAACTAACAAGAATAGGTAAGTAACCTTGAGAAAATTATAAGAAGCCATGTTGCCCCTTACAAACAAAACTACAAATTCTTCTTTGTACCCCCATTGTTGGGAATTATATTCTTCCTCAAACATCACAACCAAACAAGATTATCATTGGCCAAGATATCTCAACATTTGTAAGGGAGAAAAGGTGGAAGAGGGATGGGAAATTTAGAGTTAAGTGGTGGCAGACACCATGGACCCGTGAAGGTGAGCTTTCGATAATCCAGTTTCTTTGGTCTTTTTTAATAATAGAATAAAAAGATTGCAAATAGCCAAGCACATTTCCAGTTTGGGAAAGGCATCCAAACCTGGACTTTGTTTGGGTTTGTTTTCCACTTTGGTATATGCACCTAAAATTGAAGATCCATCCAGGTGCAGATCAAATATGATTTCCAACCAAATCCCAATATATATGCACCCAAAAAGAGTCAGACTTGTGTGCATTGGTTCCAGGATTAAATCAAATAACCTTGCTTTAAGGTGATCACTCATAGGCTAAATTTCATACATCCTTGTTTATTTAACTTAAAATATATTATGAAAATATGGATCATCAATCTACTTAAAAAAAAAAATTCATTTAAATTCAAATTGCTCAATACTAAATTCATATTGCTCAATACTTAATCTCTTATGTCACAGTGATTCAGCACAATTATTCAAACAATATTATATCTATAACAAGTCTAACTAATATTTTATACTTTCCATTTATGTGAGAGAACTAATATATGGCCCCAAGATTTTAAAAAATTATCCAATCCTATTTTTGTGTCTATAAGGTACAACATCCATACTTATCCTTTTACCATTATCCATGTCCTGGTAACCCAGTTTCCCAATTCTAGAGTTAAAGAAAGGCACACACCTGGAAGGGAAAGACAGAGCAATCATATATAGCAACTGCTGATGAGACAACATAGGAAGATAGTTCATGGCAGCCCTGCGAACAGCAGCTTCTTTAGCCACCTTAAGCCAAGATGGAGTTGCAAAATTGGCTGCCTCTCCACAATTAAAACCTATTCATATAAACAACAAGGTCAGAAACCTTTATAAGATAAAGAACAGAGATATTCTTTAAACTATAACTTGCTTCTTGAGAAATACGAAGCCAGCAATCAAAGAACCTTCACAAAGTGTCAAAACAATATCTCATAAATATCAAATGGACCATCCCATTAGTTAGCCGGCTTGGACCATCTTAAGGCATCCTTATCGTTCGAAGGAAGACAATTCATGGACAAGTTATACTCAAACTTCGAAACTATTTGTGCTGCCATGTTTTTGTAAATATTAAGCTTATGAAGTAGTATTTAGCTTTGTCCTTTAACACAATTTGTCCTTTAGTTTATCCAACTAGATTTGTCACTCTTGTTTAGGAATGGAAAGTGTACTTTTGTGATACCAAAGAGATATATGATTGCAAAGCTTGCCAGAGGCCTTCTCTCCTGATTTAAATGATTGTAATCACCTAGTCTATGACCAAGTCATTTCACCAATATGAATCCTATGAGGCCACTAAGTCTGAGCCAAAGGATGATCCTATCTTATATGATGAGGATCACATTCCCAGCAGTGGTGATGAGCTTGATGATTAATCATGTAGTTTGTAACATTTTGTTTTTTGGACTCTAGAGGCAATTTAGAGCCTCCTAGTTCATGTATTTTGTTTCAAATATGTGTTATACTTGGTGTCATATTTTTTGCTATATTCAACCTTATATGGTCTCTACATCAGCAGACTTGGTATATTTGGCCTCTAATATTTGAATTTACATTGATGTAAAGAAATTTAACTAGCATTTTCACATTTAATGTATTTTTTAGTAAGTCAAGTCATCAACTGACTCTGATCCAATCCTGATCCAAGTCCAGTCTAACCCTCAGCTAATTCAAAGTCCAATTGAAGAAGAGACCAAAGGACTATGTGGGCATACTAACATGGAACAGGGCAAAGGGATTTCGCATACATTGGAGCAAATTTGAAGGGAAGTGAATAACAAAGCATAAGAGACACAATGACAACGACAACCATGGAAAATTAAAAGATAAGGCAACACAACATTAAATTTTATATAAAGGAATGAAAAGAATATCAAACAACCTAGGCTATAAAACTTTCGAAAAGATGTAAAATTTGAGATATAGCAAGGAGAGAGAAAGCTTATCAACCATGTAACATAGAAACACAAAGTCAGCACCAATGTGACTGAAGGAGGCAACCTAACCAACAACATGTGGAGAGATAAAGGTGGTTGCCCAAGCAAAAAACAATTCCCATGCCCAAAACAACTATAGTGTACAGTGTACACTGTACACTAATAATTAAAAATCCAGTTTGACAGTCCAGCAATGTTCGCTTATGCAGACAACAGGAGCATTGGACATTTGGACATTTGCAAATGGACAACTCTTGTAAGTAGCACAGATCCCCAACAAATATGAATGACTAAACACTCTGCAGAGTTGTGCAGGTCTCTAAACTAGAAACACTGATGCATGTGAGACAAGAAAGCTCACAATTTTTGAAAAGTTGTGCAGAGGGAGTCTTAGCCGGAGTAGCAGCAGCATGGCACCCACCTCTTGTATGCATTCAAACCCTCTGACAGCAGCACAACATGCAAGTGAACGCATAGGGCCAAGGTGCAACAAAATAGACCCAACATACATAAGCACATGAGAAACACAACGACACAATAATGCAAAACCAACATACAATTAAAACACTGACAGGTAGATGCAAGAGAAAGCCCTACCCAGACAGGCACAAGCTGACAAATTTGTGTCTCTTATACACTGAAAAGACAGGCACAGGCACATCAAGCAGAAAAAACAGTGAGACAGTCGAAAGAATTGTTAATCTAGGTTGTCATTGATGTCAATATGGCATTGACCGAGATGTCAATATTCTTGAGATGTCTGGTTCCATATGATGATGTCAAGGCTCTTGTTTGACAAGGATACCATGAATGAAGATGTCAAGCCACTAAGAAGTCTTGTCCTAGATGCCTATTGTTCATAATGTCCTAGATGTCCTTGAACTAACCATGAAGACACTATAACCTCTTGCATCCTTGCTCTTGATGAAGAAGCCCTAGAAATCATGATGATGTCCTTACTCTTGATGAAGAAGTCCTTCTTATTGATGCTCATAGTGACTCTTGATGTAGAAGCTCTCCTTGTGATGATCTAATGACATATGGCTAATACATATCACTGCACTATCATGGTTAATAACATATCACTGCACTAATATATAATGACTTTGTTGGATGCATGATGCTACACTATCATGATGACAACACTCCTACATGATGACTCTATGATCCTATGACAAAGCCATGAAAAAGCCGTGCTGTTCCAAACAACGGAGAAGCCCTAATGACCTTGCTGTTCTGCACTAAAAATTTCAAGAGCAGTCACAAAGAAAAATTATTTTTGACACCTTGGAGGCATCTTTCCACAATGAGACCTACACCATCTTAAAGAGGATTTTTTCCTCCTTCACGAGCCCTTACTTGCCCTCAAACTCCTAATAGGTTGAAGAGAAATTGATTTTTGAAGTTATATATCTTTAACTTAATTTCCAGCCGACCTATGATTACTGCTCAAGTCGGCCTACCTCCTGAGATGTGTCCTTTTGTTCAAGTGACAAAAACCACTATAAATAAAAATTTCAGACCTCATTTCTTACACAGAATTTTCGGTCAAGATTTCAGAGAAGAAACAGGAGGATAGGAGGCCGAGGAGGACTGTTTTTGGGCTAATATCGTTTTCGGTGGTGCAGTGATACATTGAGACAATCATCTTTTAAATCCTCAGACCTGTGGTGGATAAGCTGCAGTGGGCATAGACCAGTTCTGTGAATCCTTTCGAGGCCGAGGACAGTTAAGGATATCACCTTTTGGGGCATCTCTTCCAACTCGGACCTTTAACTGTAATTTAGTCCTGTGGCACTGTTTTAAATTCGGACTTGGTTACAGTCATCTTTTGAGACCTGTTTTGACCTCAGTTTTGGGCTGCAGTTTGGTACAGGTAACTGGACAAGGCCTGTTCCTTAGTGAACAGAGTGTTGTCGGGTGAGAACAGGGTGTGGTATTCAGCCCAACAGACCAGCGAGGTACAGTGGCTAGAGGAAGAAGCTTTGCCGCAGTGTTGGAGTGATATAAAGCCTCAGAAATTATTGCAGATTTCAGTCACCTGTGGAGACTCACACTTAGAAACAGAAACCTTGATCACAAGCTTTACAATTTCGAATTTTTGACAAGTGTGTGAATAGTCTGCTGTGGAGCTCAGATCCATTTTGGAGGCTCAATTTAATAATTCAGACCTGTAGAGGGCTTGGATTTAGCCTTGAAGGCTTGGACATGGATCAAATCATGGCATCACTTTAGAGCTGTTTGCTTTGAGGACAGATCTTCAGAATTCATTGAAGCAGAATTTGTTCCTTTTTTTTAAGGCAGGAATAGAGGGTGTTAAGAGGAGCCACGCAGGCATCCTTGAAGAATTCGATTGGAGCTTTGCCAGCCTATTTGAAGATCAATGTTTGAGGAGTATTGATTAGACCTTCATTTGGAAGCACCCTATTGAAGACATCCTTAAGACCAACTCATGAAGACAACCTTGGAGTAGCATACCTCAGTTGAAGGAGCAGCCCATTGACATCTTTTGGAAGACTTGTAGAAGTTGATATTGAAGGCAATCGTAGAGCTGCCTATTGAAGATACCTTGGAGGATACTTGAAGATATTTGGAAGACTTGTAGAAGTTGATATTGAAGGCACTCGTAGAGCTGCCTATTTAAGATACCTTGGAGGATACTTGAAGATATTTGGAAGACTTGTAGAAGCTGGTCTTGGAGATATTATTGAAGACCATGATGCATTGATTGAAGGCCCTCATGATGTGACCTTGGAGATTTTGTTTTGGGTACCATGAAGGACAGCGGAAACACTTTCATGTGAAGAAATCAAGTTTGTCATTGATGATGTAGCGAGGAGACTACAGTGACGCTGAAGAACGACAGGGCTCGATGAAGAAGACTTGGGGAGCCGTGAAGTACAACCAAACATACCTTGACAAAGTGAAGCTATAGGGTTGGAGCCCTTGGGTTGGTGCCCCGGAATTGACAAGGTTGCTGCCTTGGAAAGTCCAAGTTGGTGCTTGGCAAACATAAGATTGATGTCTTTGGAGTTGGTGCTCCTAAACTCAAGGTTGGTGCATTGGATAAGATAGGGTTGGAGCCCTAGAAGATCAGAGTCCTCAAGAAACCAGGTCGGAGCCTGTACCAGATATAGGGTTGGAGCCCTTGAGGTTGTTGCCTCAGAATTGACAAGGTTGGAGCCTTGGAAGTCCATGTTGGTGCTTGGCAACAGGTTGGAAACTGGGAGTTTGAAGATTGGTGTCTTCATCTAGGGTTGAAGCCCTATATACATTGTACTTGATTCATTGTAAAGATTATATTAATAAAAGCATTTATTCCTATTGTTCATTTTGGTTCTAAATATATGTAATCTAACTATTAAAAATAACAATTGAAAAGAAATACTGATTCACCCCCCCTCAGTATTTCCAACAAGAATGTGCATCCAAATTGTGTAGGAGCAGACTTAAGCAAGTTGGTGCAGCTCCTGTGTGAACAAGAGTTGCATATGAAGCACAGGAGGTGCATTGAAATTATGAAACCCTTCAACAGCAGACGATAACACCCAAAATGCATGTACAGAGGCTAACATGAATGAACAATAGGATTAACCCAAAAAGCATAGTAGTAAGTTATACTTTCAGAATTGCAATTTTTTTGTGGGAGGGTGTATAAATTGGCAGAGTAGAATTTCTTTCATGTGGTGTTTTGGGTAGAATATTTTCGTGCGCTGGGCAGATAAACGAGACAGAAATTTGTGGTAAAACAGCCCAGGTTGGTGCTGTTGCAGACAACAGAAAACAACTATAAACAGCAGAGTATTATAGCAAGTGGTCATATAAGGATAAGTCCAGAAGGAGAACTAAGTACAGGGAGATGCTGTAGGTGTGCTGTACATCATAATAGGAAGAGTTTGGAAAGTTGAAAAACAAAAGCAACTTATTTAAAATCTGAATTTGTCTTTTGGTAAAAAAAAAAATCAGATATGGAGTTGTGTTGAAGAAATGGTTGTGGATCATGTATGACAGAACTGGAAAGCACACATCAGTGCTTTAAAGGCAGCGACTAGGCTGGGAGACCAAAATACAAGGAGAGAGGACAACGGAGTGGATTTGTTGGAGATCAGTGAAGAGAGGTTGCCATAGTAACCATAGGGACAGAAAATTTTCGCTTGTAAGTAAAGGTTGCCAGGAAAGCTATACAGCAGGGAAGTTTTCCAGTGAAGCCATAGAGCAGTTGCCATGGAAGCCACATAGTGGGAAGAATTTATTGATCTTTGTTGGAAGGGAAATAGAGGACAAAAAAGAGAATTTTGTTCAGGGTTAGCAAAGAAAAGTTGCAAGGGTAGCCACAGGAAAATTTTGGCCGGCAAGAAGTTACCAGAGAAACCATAGAGATGGAAGAATTTGCTGTATTTTGTAGATAAGGAGATAGTGCCAAGTGATAAAAATCATAATTGGAGGCAAGAGAACTCCAAAAGACAGTGAAAATGTTGATTATTGGTCACTAGAAGAAATTACAGAAACATATACGAGGCAATTGCTTATTTTGGCATTCAGTTTTTGAAGTTGGTTTCTTCCATTTCAGAGTTTGTTAAAAATAACAACTCTGTAAGTTAGAGATTTGGCAGTCTCAGAAGTATGTAGTATGGACAGTGGAGACAAGTGAATGTTTCAGGGTAAGAGACAGGTGGTATTTCGACATGGCAATCCAATAGCATATGTGAAACAGGAGGGACCAGTATATGTCCTTTGCAGATATTAACTCTAATACAAAAACATTTACACTGTACTGTGCAATCACAGGACCCGTTCTTTGAACAATATGGAGATATACAACTGCATATAACAAGTGGTCAGAAGTTTATGTTCAAAAATGCTCATTGCAGTCTTGTCTGAAAAAAAATTCCTTTCTGTTATTGCCAGGTTGGAGAGCAAAGTCTCCACGTAGAAATTGTGTTCAAATTCAAAACACACAAATGCATGGTGAAGAATAGGTATGCAGAGATTATATGTTCAACGATAATAGATCAACCACTATATACAGCTATTCTGAAGCGCTGTCACATTTTGACGGTTTCTTTGTAGCCAACAGTTGAAACTTGATTGTACACAATTATTTTCACTTTTTTACTGTGTATTCCTCTAATGCTTGTATTTCATTATTCCAACTTCCAAGAAATAGAGGATTGCAGAAAGAAAAATAAAATATCTTACCATGGCTAAATCCTAAATGATAAGCCCTTGGAAAGGTGACAACAAATTCCCCTGGATTCTGCACCAACCTGGTTATGCAAGTCAAATTATAAATAGAGAAAATATCATGGCACTGTCAACATTGTTGGCAAGCATGAATGTAAGAAAAAAAGCTGGTTCTTTCCTAAATTATCCCAAAAAATATATAGCCCCAACATAATAAGCTTCTGATATAAATATATGCATTTTAAACTGAAATCCAAATAACCAAAAAAATGAAAAATTCAATCTCTAGGTGAGCAACTACAAGTTTTTAAGGTTAACACCAAAACAGCACCTGCAACAAGGAATCCCTGCCTGAAGCAGTAGTTCTGGGGACATCAGAGTTGTCTTCTCACCCAAAATTGCAAACGCAGCTGACCAATTCTACAAACAGCTGGTTAGTATATTGAACCAATCTATGGATGTTTATGAAAAATATATTTTCCTTCCACAGATATAGAACAAAAATGTCATGATATTCGTTGTTAACCAGTAAAAACGAAGGTAATTACTTAAAATAATAGTACTATCACATGAATAAAAAACCTTGAAAATGCACAAACCATACCAAGAGGACTAGTATGCTCCCCATAACCCTGAACACGTATAACTTCCTCTAATGACAATGCTGCATCTCCGGGAACAGCATACCAGGTCTTAGGAGAGCCCGTGTGTAAGTAGTTTAAGCTGTGCAGTTCATGGTCCTCGACATGCCAAGCAAACCAACTGAACAACATACCAATGTAAACCATAGGAGAAGTTACCCCAGGTACCTCATCAGGCATGTTACAGATCAAAGAACCGGGTGAGCGTGCAACAATTCTCATATTCCAAGCACTATTTGAGAGTTTCCATCCAGCACCCCCTACTTCCCTGTCAGTATTTTCATCCAAACGTTTGGACCTTGTTGTCATTCTGTCTGCCTGATGGTCGTACATCTTGGCTGATGTTGTCTTGACAGGCATGAGACCTTCTGCATTATCAGTATCCAGACCTATTTCAGGAGATCCGGTCCTGCCAATATAAGTATCCTCTGTACCATCATCATTCAAGGCAAAGGCATTCTGAGAATCCGTGTTATTATTGTCCTTGGGATTTGTTTCTTGCATGGTCCGATGGATTTCATCTTTATTTGGATTATTAAAAGCAGCCTGCAGCTCTCTCTCCATTTTTCCCTTCCTTCCATGGGTAGCAGATGGACAAGTAAAAATTTCGTTGGGTTCCCCAAAAGCAGTACCAGGGATGTCATTGGCATACTCCACCGAAATGGGCCTATCTGAAGCTGCCTTCCAAAACATTGTCTCAATTGCTAAAGGAGAAACTTCCTTGGCCGTGCCAAGACGGGACCGGTAAAATGCCCTCGCCTTGGCTTCGAATTGTTCAAGGGTGTAGCTTTCCCCACTTTGCCACACCGGTTTCTGCACAATAGATTGCATGGGTCCTCTTAACTTCCTCGGATTCCACCCTATTTGCTGATGACGAGTCGTGAATTTCGCCTTACCATCCCCATCAACCCCACCGTTCACCTGATAATTCTCATATTTATTATTACCCAGCTGAGAAGCAGGGCAAGCCGTTGGCATGGTGTTCGTGCTGTGAGAAACAGCGAAGGAAGAAGAGCCGTGGGCGCTAGCTAGAGCGGTATCCTGCGACTCTACTAAAGATCTGTTAATGTTTGACATAACAAGTTTCTTTGGAGGCTTAGGCAGAGGAGGCACAATCTTGCATATACCATATTGACTCGCTTCACTCTCGATCTTCGAAATGTAACCAATTGGGTCTGCGAACTCAGCTTCTGTGGGACGATACTCTGGAGCTAAGGGCAACCCCTTCAGCCAAGGGGCTATTTCCCCCTCTCCCATCCTAAAACCGAGTAGACGGCAACTTTATACGAAGAAGCGAACCAACTAAGTCAAAAGTAACCTCAACAGCCTCAATAGATCCTTGAAAACCAAAATGAACCACGAATACACAGTGCACCTCCTATTTTAGTCTGCATTACTCGTCATTAATTATTCATTGCTTTTATATCGAACACCCTACAGGAGAACTGAAAACGAAAAATTACACAAGCTGAAATAGGGGAAGCGAGAGTGTCCGGCCATCCTGAAAACTAAATGAAAAAGGTTACGCTAATGTTGGATCAGTCGACTTGATTTTGTGTTTTTATTTTCTGGGTCAATCAGATGGAACCCGAAAAGAAGAAAAAAAATATGAGCGAGTGAATTAAAAGGGACTGATATCAGAATGAAAAGGGCCTTACTAGGTAATACTTGAAACCTGCAAATCTTTACAAACAATTAAGAGATCAAACAGAAGGCCGCCACAACCACTACAAAAATTCCGCTGGCTTCAGGAAGCATCCTTCCATTCCCAAAAAATAAAAAATAAAAAATAAAAACAGAGAAAAAAATCCAAAGCACAAAACGCCCAGAAGAAAACCACTTCGAACTACCGTTTCCTTTTTCTATTTATAGCATGAAACACAAATTACTCCGAATGGGTCAGTTTCACCTGGACGTAGACTGCGTTTCTAAATCTACCCTTGGACTGAGAATATATGGATTCCTTTCCTTAAAACGTTCCAATATTCGTTTGATTATTTATACAATAAATAAAAAGTTTTTTGCCCCAATCCGTCAATCCTATAGATCTAGATCTCCAAGAGTGCTTTCTGAGAATCCGTGTGTTACTAATTGAACGCATTTTAAAATTACATTATTTGTTTGTAATTTGTAAAGGTTTACGTAGCCCTAATCTCGGCTCCACTGGAGTTCGCGCAATAAAGAGCGATAAGGTCACCAAAAATATTGATAAGTTCACTAGCTATAAAGAGCTATAAAGAGCGATAACAAAAAATATTATTAAGTTCATGAGCTATAAAGAGAGATAAGTTCACCAAAAATATTAAGCTCGCTCGCTAGATTCTAAACCATACCATTTTCTCCATACAGAAAGGTCAGTATGGTAAATACAAAAGCATGTCGTACATATTTTTGTACAAAGGGAAACCACGTTTAGAGTTCCTAAATTTCCAATTTCCAATTTCCAAATGATGTTTACCATATATTTTAGTTCTCAGTTTGTCTTTTACTCGTATGTTTTCGTCATGGCATTTAAACTTTTAGCTAAACAAATATGAACTACACTCCTTTTCAGGATTATATTTGAGCATTATTTTTCAGATAATATCATCCCATCCCATTTTTTTTAATTATACTATAGCTTTTACTTTTATCATTATTTAAATAAAATTATATCATCTAAAATGATATGTGGATACTTTTTCATTGATAGATTTACATTCTTTGTGTATGTGTTTATCTGTGTCTCACCTTTTTAACTATGGAGTTTTAAAGAAATACTATGGAGTTTTAATTTCATTTCTTTAATGAATAAGAAAACAAATTTTTAATGAATAGAAAATAAATTTAAATTTTATTTTAAAAAAATTCTAGATAAATAATATTATAAAAAACAAATAAATACAAATTTAAATCTGCATAAATCTATTGTTAGGAGAGATTAAATGTTTCAAGATGCATTTTTATAACTAAATATAGATCCATCTTAACTCTATCAAGCTCAAAGATGGATCAAATCTCTCAAGATGCAAACCTCTTTTTTGAGTGCAAAACTTGAGGAAAGGTTTACATCCCAAGAGGTTTGATCCCTCTCCATGATAAATATAAAGTTAAGATGAATCTAGGTTGGTTTAATTATTAATAATTTTATTTTATTTTAATTTTTCAGTAATTTGACCAAGTCAAGATATTTAGATCACATAATAGAACATAACATCTCTTCCACACTGGATTGGAGAGCATCTTTAAAGCAACAAATAGTTTTATGTTAGTTCTTAATATTATTATTTATATTTGATATAAATTTCACATCTCTATTTATAAATTTATTTTTATTTATGTTTAAATGGATATTAATTTATAATTATTGTTTATATTTTATATATTCCATTTCTACATTTCTATATTTAAAATTAGTTTATATTTAATTATATATTTATTAATTAAACAACCCAAGGGCATCTCCGCACCAGCCCTAAGTTTGGGGGATTTTAGCATGTCTCCTCCCTCTAACACAGGGACAACAACCTCGGTGAGGTTTGATCCTTGGGGTTTGATCCTTGGTCGTCTTACTAAAGAGGTCCATCCAGGTCGATCCTTAACCGGTTGTGCTAGTGAGACTTGACTTCAAATATTATGGTTATAAATATGAATTCTTATCATTTTAATTTATTTTAATGTGATATGTATATTAGACCATGGGGTAGCTTAATTGGCAATGGGGTAGCTTAATTGGCAATAGCCTTGATAATGAAGTTCTATGTTCCTTGAGATTTCAAGTTCAAATATTATTATTATTTCCAAAACAAATAAATAATTATATTAATTAAAAAAATAAAATTACAATATAACCAATTGAATTGAAATGGTCTATACTTTTTTATTTATTTTATTGAATCAATTATGCTTTATATTAGTATTTGATTTAATACTTCATTTTGAAATACTACAACATATTTATAACATTAAAATTTTATACTAGTTTACATCATTACAACATCTTTTTATAATCTATAGAGCATACTATAAAATAATAAAATACATTTATTTTTAACTACTAAAACATCTCCTATTATTAAATCAGCCTATTTTCATTCTCTCTCTATGCTTGGTAGCTCCAAAATTAAGATAATCTAGCTCCAAAATTAAGATAATCTAGAGTACTTTAATTTACCCCGTTAAATAGGTTATATTCCATATTCCACATAGGTTAATACCATAGATTTTGAATACACAACTCATTTATTTTCTATTTTTTATTTTATAAAATATTTTTATTTTATTTTTTTATTTATTTTAAATAAAATATTATTATATTACATTACATTATATCATATTACATACAGCATTTAATAAAAAAAACCATGCTCAACACAATTATATATTTAAAAAAAATAAATAAATAAATAATATTTAAATATTTATCTTAAACATTTTATAACTATGTGAACCATAAATCACACAATTAATTATTTCTTAATAAATAAATAATAATTAAATAATTTATCTTAAAAATCATTTTATATCAAGTTTCTAATTTTGATTTTTATGTTTTAGTTTACAAGATTGTTCATTTTTTTTAAAATTAAATATTTAAATTATATTACATTAAAAAATCGAGAAAAAGAACCCCTCTCAACATAATATATATTTCTTAAAAAAAATTAAATAATTTATCTTAAAAATCATTTTATAAATATGTGAGGCAATGTATATCAAGGTTATAATTACTTCCTTACAAGTAATACGTCCATGTAACATAATACTTTCACCTCATAAAATGAAAAGGATTCCCTTGACTCCTAGATCCATAGTCCTAGTCGCACGATTAACCTTCTAAGCCATGCATGTGTTAATAAAAACTAATTCGCTTTGAGTACTTGTTTGGCTAAATGTGCAAATTAATTTTAATATCTTAACAGATTATTTTCAATATTCTAATATGATTGTATTCGTTTGCAAAACCTTCGGTTTGAGTACTTGTTTGGCTAAATGTGCAAATTAATTTTAATATCTTAACAAATTATTTTCAATATTATAATATGATTTGTATTCGTTTGCAAAACCTAATTAGACAACTAAGCCATTTTATTATTATAGTACATTTATATTTCACAAAAATTAGCATGTCACTGCAATGACATATAAGGACGCTGCAATGGTATTTGTTGATGCATTAAACTCTAGTATTTGTTGATGTATTAAACTTTAGTATCTGTTGATGTAGTGTCTCGGCTATGCAGCCTTGGTGTTGGCAGCGCCAAAATGTCAGTTCGTTGGTCATTTGATAATTTTTATTTAAAACATGACAGTCATACCCCTGAAGCATCAATCACTTCAAAGCTCTATGGTTCAGTTGCTTCATTAAATGGAATTAATGTTTATCAATTTTCTTTGTGTATCATAATCTCTCCATTTTATAGTAACAACAATGTGGCCTTAGGCTCCCTGTCCATCTTCTCCTGCAAAACTCCGTCTTACAGTAGCGACAAAACAGTGATAAAGTGCCTTATGGAAATGTGCAAAGTGTACATTAAGAAGATAACTCAGACAACAAAGTCATCGAGGAACTAGAACCTTGTTAACACGAATTAGTTTCTACAATTGGCAGTGGACTCTTTCCCAATTTAATACACCAATGCGGTGTATAGCTCAGTCGTGACCTTGAAATTGGATAATAATAATAATGGTATAAACCTTGGATCGTTGCATGCCATGTGGCTCTACTAAGAGTTTTTCTTGATATTTTTGTTCGCTCAGTGCAAATGTTGATTTCTGATTTGATGTAACTAGAGGTATGGTGTACATTAATTTCAAAGAAATTAGATTAATAGTGTGCATCAATTTCAAGCCAAAAAAAAAAATTGAAGATGTGCATTGATTTCTATGTCACAATAATCCAACCATAAAAATGAATTTTCATCTTGAATAAAATGGTAAGAATTGTGTATATTTTATAAATGTCGCATGAAAATTTGTTTATTTTATAAATAAATGTAGTTTTTTTTTTATTTTTTGCCAATAAAAAGTGTGGTAAGTTTCGCGCTTGTTTCAATGGCCAGGGTTTTATCCACCGAAATCAAGACCTCACAAGTGATTCCGAACCCCCCCCCCGGCACTTCCAGCATTTTAACGAGGAGGGGTCCACAATCCATGGTTTCAAAAACCATGGAAACTTATGTGGCGGGCGCTCGTGCGTTGCGCACTTGCCCCCGGCCCCCCCACCAAACAAAAACCACATAACCACAACAACCCCCCCCCCCCCCCCCGCAAACCACCTTCCCGCTAGTCGTCATTCCCACCAAATCTATCCCTTTGCTATCCACTCCACCATATAATCTCCCACTATCTCCTCCACTACTTGTCAATTCATAACCATCAAATATTACAATTAATTCTAGCCAACGTTCAAAAATCATGTTAAACGCTATATTACAATTAATTCTAGCCAAATATTACAATTAATTCTAGCCAACGTTCAAAAATCCTGTTAAACGCTTTGATCATTAAAATCATCAACGGTGATTCGAAATTTCTTTAAAAGTCAAGTTTGCCGCAACTTTTCAGTCATTTGCTTAGATTTGCAATGCTCGCATAACGACTAGGCAGCAGAAGAATTTCCAAGTCCACATAGGCATTTCTCCCACTCTCTTCAATCTTGCCTGGTATTTTAATTTTCTTGCTTTGTGTTCAATCTCAAAATGAGTACTTCTAAATGAAAAAGTAAATCACAAATTGAAAACCCCATGCTTCTTGCAGTCCCAAATTTAGAAGCGCTATCTTTGGTAGACTTAAATTTCGAAATTGTAGAAACCAAGTGTGAGTTTGATTTGTATGAGTTGCATAATTGAGCTTCTCAGAGGTTTGAATATGTCAGTGATGAGTTTAGTTTTTGGGAATCCATGTTACCTCAGTTTGTTTTTCCCCAAACTCATCATTTTCTTGAGTTTGTTTCCTAGTGCGAAAGCATATATTTGCCCAGTTAGAGCGCAGTTGATCCGAACTTAAACAGGAATGCAACAAAATACAGATATAACCACCAATACATAGATGCAACAGAAATAACACTTCATTTCATTAATATCAAAGAACTAAAATATGCTTACAAACATAATGAAATTAAACTAACTCGGGTGATGGTAGCTTATCTAAGAGAAGAGATGTGGCAGCTACATGTCTCTGAACTGTGCTACAACGAGGCTCGAAGGCCTATGTATTATTTACAAACAATGGAAAACCCTAAACATCCAAAACCCTAACCCTAGGAGATGAAGCAACAAAACTATGGGCCCTGTTTGGATAAATTGGTACATCAACTTCCTGGGGTCGTAACTTTGGCATATGATCTTCGTTTGACATGCACAATACCTCGTTAGAAAGATATATCCGAGGACTACAACTTTCAACTGCAAACATGAGGCAAAAACTCATTTTGTCTGTTTTACAAAAATATGTCATTTAGGGCCTCAAAACAGCGCCGGAAGTTCAGAACCCAAAAAATTGCCAAAAATAGTAAATTTTGTTACAATAAGAAAACTGAAAAACTGAGAGAAACAATGGTGGGGGTCCAAGTGGAATAGGCGGGTGGCCACCAATATCCACCTGGATCAACAATAGCAGCCATAAATGGTGAAATTTTGTTCTATATGACACTAGAGTCCATTCTTCAAGCTTTACAAATCAATCCTCCAAATTCCCTACATTCCTTTTCAGTGGACTCATTAATGGAAATTTATCATAAGCTTACATGTCAAGAGAGAGCCCATATTTTTGAGTCATTTTTACCTGAAGGATCTGAATTGTCACATCATAATCCACCTTATTCCTCGTTGATGTTTCCTGAAATGTCCAAACAAATAATTTCCATGGTTTGTTGTCTTTTAGGCTATCAAAGTGATCAATGGGTTGATGAGGTTATTCTAGGATTCCTGTTTGTCTTTTCATCTAGGAAAAAACCTTACATCTGATTCAATTTTAGCTACTTTATCTCAGATAACATTCATGAGCAATTCTTAAAATTCAATGCAAAAAGAGCTTTCAAACATCAATCTGTGCTAGTTTACTTTTTCTTATACCATCACGCTCAGAGGTTTAAGATGCCACTCCAAAAGTTGGATTCACAGGGGACACCACAATATGTTATTCACTAGACCTCATTAGTCAGAAAGAATTCATAATAGTATTCATTCATTGATTTTGTTAACCAATTTTTATATTTATCACTTTGTATTCTTAGTAGTGATGTAGTCCTAGCTGAAGTTAAGAGAAATTTTACATTTAAGTGAGCAGACAAAGATAGGAGATTGGTATATATATCAGAGTTTCACAAAAATTAGGATTTATGGTTGTGAATTGTCACCTTATAAGCTACCAATATTTCTTCCAATGAGGATTTTTGGTTTGGAATTCATAAGGCAGAGCCTAAATGTAATGAAGTTCATTTTGTGTCTAGGAAATATAAAGCTTAGTTTAAATTAAAAGCTCAAATTAGCCCTTTCATAGAAAATACTAAAGCAGCTGATAAAGAAGCAGAAAATTTGTTAAATCAAATGAAGTTTAAAATGAGTTTTAGCTGCTCTTATGATCCTTTAAGAATAATTTTAGCTATCAGACTTGAGCAGAAGTCAGTTGCTTATATTCATTTTTCAAAACCAGATATTGAACAATATGTTAATCGAGAGGTTTGGGAGGAAAACACTTTATAGGAAGTTGAAGAACAAGTGTCAAGTCAAACATCATTGGAAACCCCTCATCCAAAAGAAAAGGAGTTGAAAAGAACAAGTGAAATCATTTCTCCTCGCATTTCAGGGTTTTAGAGTTTTCAAAAGAAGAAAGACCAAGGAAACCGAAGAAAAATCATCAAAAGCTAGGAATACAAAGGTTTCAACTACAATTATGGTGTCAAGCGACCTTGTTTTTACACTACAATAAATTAAAGAAATAGTAACTAATGGATCTTTTCTCCTTCTTCTAGTAGTCAAAGCATTTTTAGTAAATTCAGAGAAATGTAGAAAAAGAATGATCTTCAAAACTATGCTACATATACTCAATTTTAGAAACAAACTTCCTCTACCCAAAACAGATTGTTATCTGCACTCGATCTTGATAGTAGGCAGTTTCGATTGGCATTCCTTGAGCCAAAGTTTCCAATCCCAAAGACTGCAAAGGACTACAAAACTTCTTTATTTTATTTTGATACTTAATAAATTCACCCCATAGACCAAATAGATCTACATAAGCAAGCGGATGAAATGATCTACTCTTCTCTAACAAACTCTGCTATGGTTGTTTCAAAATTACAAACTTCTTTGAATAACACCCATTTTCAGCTGAAGTTAGAAAAGATGTCATCATTGGCAAAACATACAAGGATAAAAGCTTCAGAAGATATTGTTATCAAATTAGGATTGGATCGTAACAATGTTGATGCAACTCAGGAGCATAAAAAATAGAAATGCAGATATTCAAGCATTGCGCAAGAAATTAAACTTACCGACAATAGAGCATCCTCAAGCTTAGGAAGTGGGGGAAATTGAGAACGAAAAGGAAAACATGTTGTGTATGATTATGGAGCAGAATCTGCAAATACAGGAAATGGAGACAGAGATGGAAAAGCTAGTGAAGGAGAGAGAACAAAAAGTTGGTACAGGAGTTTCAAAAGTGGAGACAGGATCAACAAGTCACGATTCAACAAAACAACTATCCAAAGAAATGGTTGATTTATCTTTGAGAAATGTAGAAATTGAAAAGTTGAAGGCGTCATTGTAAAAGGTAGAGGAAAATAAAACAAAAACAAACAATGCATACATTTAAAGGTGCTAAAGAATTTCAAGCTTACGAAGAAGCTTGAAAAATATTTAAATGAATCAATTAGTGCACAGAATTGATCAAAAGCTAAATAACAAGTTTGGATACACATAAATTCTACAATTTTAGATTTATGGTCTTCCATGGAGATCATTTCTAAACAAGAGTAACTACTGGAGAAAACTAAAGCAACCATTGAAAATATCAAAGAAGAGTTGGACAATAGATTTGAAGAAGCATCCAAAATCATCAAAGTCGAAAATTCAAAAACCAAAGGAGGAGCTAGAAGAAATGGGAATTGAAGATAGGGCAGATGCAATCCTTGAAGTGAGAAAAGTATTAACAAAGAGGAACCTAATAACGCAGCTGGAGAACAAATGTGAAATTTAGAAGTTCAGATAAAAAGATTTCATAAAAAGCTTTTTGTTCTTCAAGAGCAAGGACCCTCATCATTGAGAGATTCCCATGATGTTAGGTCCCTATAATACTAGTATATTCCCCTTATTGTTATTAGGATAGACTCCTATTGGTATTGTTGTGCCCATGTATCCCCCATGTTGTTATTGTTGTGCCCCATAGAAGCCCACTATTGTTATCATTGTGCCCTTATATTATCATTGTTATGTAGGCTCTAATTATATTGTGACCCCTTAGACTCCTATATATCAAGGAGGTCTTATCATTTGAATCATCCAAGAATTGTTCATTTATGTAATGTAAAAGAGGTTTCCCCCTTGAAGAGGATAATTTTCAAGTCGTTGATCTGTCTTTTCTATGAGTTGTTGCATAACATTTGGTATCATAGCATTGGATTCTACGGTTTCGCTTCTTCAAACAGGCCATCTTAGCATTCTCGTTATAACTTCTTCTTTTTTCTACGAGATTTCAGAAGATGAAATTGCAACCACGCAGAGTCGAAATATTGGTGAATGTCATATATGAATTTCAGATCTTGGTTTGCTATATTTTCAGAAATATGATCCGAGGAAGTTAGGGTTTTTGCAAGCTCCAAAATTGCATATCAAACAAGTGACCTGGGGAAAATTGTCATAACTTTCTCTCTGGGCATCGGATTTGAATTTCATAAAAAGTGACTGAAAGTACAAAGACTAGTTTTTTAGGTATCATTTGCAGCATTGAAAGTCAAAACAGTGACACATGGCACTCCATACAAGTTCGATCTACTAAACCATTATATAATCAGGTCATCATGGGATATTGGGCATAACTCTTTCCTGAAGAATCCAATCTCACTCTGACTTGTGGGGTTGGAAAAAAGACTCATAGGGCTACCATAGAACAAAATTTCAAATCTTGAATATTCGAAATTACAAAGATACAACAGTTTCAATATCAAGCTCCTAAAAAGCAAGAAAAATGTGTGTATTTTTTAAAATTTTGCATAATTTTGTTTGAAAAATCAGTTCGAAGTGATTCAAAGGGCATAGTGAACCATAGATATCATTGTTTGATTCAAAAATGCCTCGAAAAAAAATGAACACACCTAGTAAGCAACTAGAAAGCTCTTTTATGACGCATGAAAAAAAGGAAGAAATGCAGCATGATATATCAAATTTACGAGACCAGGTGCAACAAATTTCACTCTTGCAAAAAGTAACAAAAAATGAAATGGAAGCCATGATGAATGTTAAGATAGATGGTACAAAAAGGGGCATGGGAGTTAAGATAGATGCTATAAAAAGGGACATGGGAATTTTGAAGATGGTTTAAAAGCAAACATGGAAGCAATGATGAATGTCAAAATAGAGGGGTTGAAGGAAGGTTTGGCAAAATTGCTATAAGAAAGGATTTCCAGTAGTGACAAGGTAATCCATGAAAATCATGATGAGGACTAAAGGAATATGAATTATGATTTTAGAGACTCCAATGTTGAGTTTAAGAACCACCACATTCCAAAGATCAATATGAGGAAGTTTGATGGCAAGGATTCGGTAACATGGATACTACATATGGAGCAATATTTTGATCTCCATGGTGTGCAACACACACAAAAGGTACACATTACATTTTTATATTTAGAACCAATTAGTTTGTATGATATCGATGGCTTTGTATCAGTAAATCACTTGTCACTTGGTCAATTTTTACAGAGGAAATGATAGCACATTATGAGGATACCAAGAGCAACACCTTCTTTAGCCAATTGATAAATCTCAAACAAAAAGGTTCAATGGTGGAGCACATTAAGGACTTCCAAAAATTGAATATTGGGGTAACTGGTATTCTAGAGGAGTGTTATAGGCCATTTTTTCACATCCAATCAGTGAGCCTCCTAGTAGGATAAATCAACATCCTATTCCCCCTTGTCACCATCTTGCACAAAACCCTAAGCATTTACCTTTCATTTCCCATAGTTTGAGCCCTAAACTGCTTCATCTGAGCCAGTTTGAGGATTAACATTCCATGTAAGCCTACTAGGGTGCGTTCACCAGCAAGTTGCCCCACTATGGTTTGCGTTGGTCACCAGCAGGTTTCTCCCTTTTGCACCTGCGTTGGTTCTATAAATTCGAGAGAATGATCGGGATTCTGGAAGCTTCCCCTTCTAGGAGTTTCCATAACTTGTTACAACTACTTACCTTAGATAAAACATTTGGATCCTATCCATCCCTACATTGGAGTTTTCACCACTGATCCTTTGATCCTATCCCTCCATCAAAGGTGGATCTCTTACCCTAGATAGGTAATTGGATAAGAACTCCCAACTTACCTTACTTCTCTATATATTCCCAGTCTTCTATGTGGTTAGGGGTTGGCTTTTGGAGAGTTATTCTGCCCTGATGCTACTGTAGTGAGTGGTCATATTCCATGCATTTAGGGTGATTGGAGGTGCATATTGTGACAAGGAAAGGACAAGTCAACAACTTGGAGGAGCTCTTCTACAAAACCAACTGCTACTTATGGTTGAAATCTCCTTCCATTTATAGTAATGAAAAGAATCCATTGTTTTCCTATATGTGATGTTGTTTCACTTATTTCAATACCATGTTGTTCTATTGAATGAAGTACTTAGATGATATTGCATAGATCTCGTAGTGTCTTGGCTCGTGTTATCTGATTGTGCAGGTTCTAATTTTGGCAATCAAAGCTGGGATTGGAGCTTCCAAGCTGAATAAGGAGCAAAGCGTGCGAAGGATTCTAGGTAGGCCTCACTCCATCATCTATTTACTTCAAGGAAAAACATTGTGTTCCTTGTCTCTCTGTTGTTCTAGGTTAGCCACTAATCTAGGGGTCATCATTCCATGCATTTAGGGTGATTGGAAGGACAAGTCAACAACTTGGAGGAGATCTTCTACAAGATAAATTGCTACTTATGGTTGTAATCTCCTTCCATTTTTAGTAATGAAAAGAAATCATTGTTTTCCTATATGTGGTGTTGTTTCGCTTATTTCAATACCATGTTGATCTATCAAATGAAGTACTTAGATTATATTGCATAGATCTTGTAGTTTCTTGGCTTGTGTTATCTCACTGTGCAGGTTCTAATTTTGGCAATCTGAGCTGTGATTGGAGCTTCCAAGCTGAAGAAGGAGCGAAGCATGCGAAGGATTCTAGGTAGGCCTCACTCCGTCATCTATTTACTTTAAGGAAAAACATTGTGCTCCTTGTCTCTCTGTTGTTCTAGGTTAGCCATTGATCTAGGGGAGATACTCTTGTCCGCAATCGTAAATCTTGTACAACAAGGTGCATAGGATTGATGTCTTCAAAGGGACTTTGAAGGATAACATCCAACATGAGGTTCGCCTTTGGGAACTTGATTCATTGGAGAAGGCATGTAGGGTGGCAAAAAAAGTTGAAAGAAAAATTATGGCAACAAGGAAGTCTGCCACTCACAACTATAAAGATGGAAGTGTTGCTACTCCTAGCCTTCCACAACCTACAAGGTTGACACCACAACAATTGGAGGAAAAAAGAGCAAAAGGGCTTTTTTACAGTTGTGATAGAAAATACTAAAGGTCGTAAGTGTGTCGAGAAGAAATTTTCTACATAAATTGTGAAGAGGAGGAAGAAAATGAAGAAGAAACTTCAAAAGAAGAGGATATACAGCAAGAACCAACCCCAGAGAAAGAAGAAATGAATATGACCATATCTTGCAATGCATTGGCAGGAATTACCCATTAGGGGAATTTTGAGGTCTAAAATAGGCCTCCTAAGGAAATTATAAAATAATAGTGGAAATAATAAAATAATATTAGATTACATCATCAAATTTTAGATGGAAAAAAAAAGAAGAAAAAACTATTTTTTCAACTCGTATTTTCAACTTATCTCCCTATGTGTTCACTCAAATTTTGAGTGGAAACACTTGTTGGATGCAAAATTTGATTCCTCATCCAAGGAGTACCCATGTTGCATACTTTCGATCGACCATGTTGTTGAAGAATCTAGGGAATGTAGTTAATGAGATTCTTCTTAACATGATAACTATTTGTGAGGTATTTTAACATTTAGCTTATTAGCATATTCTTTAAAGTTAGTGTGTCTTCTTTAGTTCATCAAATAGCTACCATAACAAAGAGACAAGAACACAACATGTTGGCTCCCTACCAGGGCCAAAAATTCTCCCTCTTTGACAGGAAAACCCGCACAAAATTCTTCTTATAGAGATTCCAATTGACGAATACCAAGACCTTTGACCCTTGACCTATTGTGCCACTCTAAGACCAAGACACCAATCATATTCTTTGCAACTATTGATATCATCATCATGACTGCTCCTTCACCGAGATCACTACTACATCATGACTACTCCATTGAGATCATTGTTGCACCGAAGTCTTCATTATAATCTTTCATGACTGTGATGACACCTTGATGTATGATGAGATCCTTTCTCTACGTTGAGACTGTGATCATCCTTGTTTCTAGGACTATGATTGCATTGAGAACTTCACCGAGTATATAACTATGTTCTCTTCATTGAGATCATCCTTGTCATTGTCATGTTGTGCATAAATCACTGTAATACTTATGTCGAGAGTGTGTACTCCTATATCATTTCTCCGAGAACCATAGATCCTTTCTCCATCTGAAATATTATAATAATGTCTCCATCCAAGATTCTTGTAACACTTAACCAAGATTTCAAAGAGGAATGCAAGATCTTAAGACTATGATTACTCACTGTAATCACCACCGAAACTTTAAAGACATCCGAGATTATGTTTGCCTGCACCCATCTGAGATTCTATCTGTCTGCACTCATCCAAGATTTCAGAGACTTGTCCAAGATTTTGTTCTTCACTTTTGCGGTGTCCCTAGCTGGGTATATATAGTCGTTTTGTCTCCATATTAAGCCAACTTAACCAAGTGAATCATTGTGTCTCCTTTTGCAAGCCGACATGACTTCTATTTAATTCATTTGCTAGTTGATGTGAAGAGGATTGTGCTTGGCATCTTGGAGGGCTCTTAGACACCATTTTATAGACTAGTATACATTACACATAAGCTCAAGAAGAGCTCTTTACACATGTCTTTGACTCTTTGACTTTCCTAGACCTATGGAATGAGAGAAACTGTTAAGTTTAGGTATGTTCTATGCTAGAGCACTTTATTTAAATTTTCACAGTTAGCAATCACATCAGCATTAAAGTAAACTGCAGATACAACATAAATATAAATTGCGGAAGACAAGCCAAGACAAGAAGACACAAGATGTGGCACCAACCAAGGACAAACCCCACAATGTGGGGAAACCCTTGATCAATTCTTCTTTTATGCTTTTCAAAGTTCAACAGAGAATGTGAGAGAGATAGTACATTTACAATAGAAGTCCATACTTGACTTTTGATATCGCATGAGATCAGTTGAAGACATATTGCTTCAATTGATTCTCTAAGGTGACTCCTTCACCTATCATAATGTTGCCTCTCGTTCATTTGCTGCACATTACCGCGTGACACCTTACTGTACTGTCACATGTGTTGAACCTAATGAGAATGTTGCTCTCATCTTCATGCTACTCATCATGGTGCATCTTCCATGGCCTTATTCATCATCAAGCTGCCCATGCTCATGATCTCATTTATCATCATGTTGCCCATGCTCATATCATCATGCATCATTATGCTGCTCATGCTCATGATCTCATTCATCATTATGTTGCCCATGCTCATATCATGGATGTCATCACAGTTGCATCATTGTTGCACCTTTACTGAGATCATGCTTGTTGTACCTTGAAGTTGTAACTGCTTTTTCATCCATCCAAGATGACATCTGAGATCATACCTTCATTCATGGCATCCGAGATCTGCTCCTTTGATCGAGATCTCAGAGAAGGGTTTACTGTCAACAAGACTGCAGCTTACTGTCCATTTGAAGTCTTGTCTATCTGTGATTGAGCAGGAGAATGTCTGAGGCAAGTCTCCTTTGACTGTGTATAAAGGCTTGTCTCCATGACAGTGTAGAAGGTGACTTCCTGACAACGTAGGGAGGTATCTCTATTACAGCGTGTAAATATCTTCTCTATTGCTATGTATACATATTGCCATAGTTGCGTTGTATCTCCACATACATATTGTAATCGCCTGCGAACATATATATATATATATATATATATATATATATATATATATATATATTAATATATATATTAATGCGTTGTATCATTTATTATGGACAGCGTATAGAGTCTTCTCCTCTACAAAATTTAGGGCTAGCTGTAGTTTAGGGCTGTGTAAACCTTCACACCTTGGCAGCTACAGGTTTCTTATTAACAACGGCCAAATCTCCTTGATATTGTATTGACTGCGGCATCTTTCGTGTGTTATGACTGCGGCTCTTCATGGATGTCACTGCATGTAAGGAGTCTCTCTTCCCTTCGTATAAGTGACTTCCAAATCAGCGTATGAGAACAGCGTATAAGGTCTCCTCATGATCAGTATAAGTCTGCGATGGATTAGGGCATCATCTTGCAACTAGGGCTCCTTCTAGGCCAACGTATTCATTTGTTCTCTCTTTCTCCAAAAACCCAAGACATGGAGAGGAGTTCACCACAAGAATACATGTTCCAAATGACTTCAAGTCCTCACCAATTTATACTAAAACGTGGATGATGAATAGACACGTCTATTGGGCTTCTGAGCCTACCCAAGTCGCTGGTCGGCGTGATAATAATTCCATAATCAAAATAAATTCATATCTCCATAAATACTTATCGGAATCGGATGATCTTTAGATCAATCCTACACCTCTCGACGAGAGGGATCCAATAAAAATATCAGCTGCCATAAATAAGCTGACCCACATGGAGTTTGGCCCTAGTTGCCAATTTTAACACTCCCTCTCAACTAGGGAGAACTCCATCCGTTGATCCATATGTCCAATTGTACTGTCTCTGCCATCAGTGCCCTGCACTGCTCTACTCAGCTCTGCTCAACTCCGCTAGCTCTGCTCAGCTCTGCTAGCTATGCTCAGCTCTGCTGGCTCTACTCAGCTCTGTTGGCTCTGCTCAGCTCTGTTGGCTCTGCTCAGCTTTGCTGCCTCTACTCTGCTCTGCTCAGCTTTGTTGGCTCTACTCTGCTCAGCGCTGCTCTACTCTACTTGGCTCTGCTAAACCATGAAGAAGAATTGATCGAGAATGTCTCATACCATTCTCCACTGACCCGAACTCAGTCTCAGAGTGCGTACCACTGGTCCTAGACCAGTCTCAACCAACCCAAAGTCAGCGTCATAGGGGGTACCACTCCTACCACTCGTCCTAGACCAGTATTATCAGTCTCAGAGTGTGTACCACTGGTCCCAGACTAGTCTCAACCGACCCGAAGTCAACATCATAGTATGTACCACTCTCACTGGTCCTAGACCAGTCCTACACTGACCCAAAGTCAGTGTCAGAGTATGTACCACTTGTCCCAGACCAGTCTCAACCAACCCGAAGTTAGCGTCATAGTAGGTACAACTCCTACAACTAGTCCCAGACCAGTATCATTGATCCCAGATCAATAAAGATCATCCTAGCATAGGGAGTACGGTAGATACAGCGATGCGTCCATCGGTACTACTATGGTCCCTATCCTCATTTCCTTACTCATTGATTAGATGAGAAGTACTTCCCATTAGTCCCAGACTGCATGGGTAGGATGCCTCGACAGGAGAACTAATCAATCATGTTCTCACAGGACAACTTATCATCCTGCTACACAATCGTCATGGAGAACACATCATCCAGACCTCACAGGAGAACTAATCATCTTGCCACATAGTTGTCATGGAGAACACAACATCCAGACCTCACAGGAGAACTAATCATCCTACTACATAGTCGTCATGGAGAACACATCATCTAGACCTTACAGGAGAACTAATCATCCTGCTACATAGTCGTCATGGAGAACACATCATCCAAACCTCACAGGAGAACTAACCATCATGTTACATAGTGGTATCCAAACAGCTCACTAAAGAACTTTCGTAACTAGACTGCCTCTCAGGTAGCCATGCTAGCAACAATATACTCTGCCTCGATGGTGCTCAAAGCCACCAACTTCTGCTTCCTGCTCATCCAGGATATCGAAGCAGATCCCAAGGAGAACCAACACTAAGAAGTGCTCTAGTGATCCTTCATACTGCCTGCCCACTCAACATTTGAAATATTCCAGGCAGTGTATCTCAATCCATGAGAGATTGTGCCCTGAAGATATCTCAGAAAATTCTAGGTAGCAATCCAATGAGGCTCAACCAAATATCAGCTCACAATGCTAGTTGCAACACATATTTCCGGATGGAGGTTCTCCAAGAACATCATCGCGAATGAGTTTATGAAACTCATAGCCATTTCCCAAATCTGGTCTAACATCACTACCATATAACTTCTTGAAATTTAAGATCCTCGAGGTAGTCACAGGCTTGCAGTTTATCTTTCCACATTCGGAATCCAACTCCCTCTGTCTCCTACAAATGAGAGGGTCTGCACTTGTCAGACATAGGTGCCGGTATGAGAGGTCTTGTTAGCTTTGCTACATAATTTGGTTTTTGTCGAGTCAAAGACAACTTGGCAGTGTTGTTGGTGCTTAAAGAAAGCTTGCAGTAGCCTTTTCCTCCCTCCTCCTTCATTTCCCTTATATTCTCTTCACTCCCGCTATCCCTATTTTCCTCCAAAATCCTTTGTAAACCTTAAATTCCCTTTTACCCTGTTGTTTCTGTTCTATTCCAAAAACCGTCGCGACTCCAAAAGCGGTGCAGGGAATTCCGTTTACCGCCGTCCCAATTGTCTCCGCCCGTTACTCCTCATCAAACGATCTCAGCCGTCAATGTGCGCGATCCGACGGCTGAGCTTCGTTCCTCCGTTCAGTCTGCCCGCGCCATGTTGTCTATACCACTCCCGACTGTTCTCTACTGCCGAAGAACAAAAGCAATCAACTACCAGCACCCGACACGGTTAATCTTCAACCACCGCATTCAAGGAACAAAGTGGCCGAGAAGAAAAGGACAGCCTCGAGCAGTTAAATGTATTCAATGGTTATGGAGTTTCTTCCATATTTCATTCCACCTGTTCAAGAAGGACAACAAAATATCATCAGAAGATCAATTTTGTTTATTAGAGCCAGCAGATCGTAGCAGAGGCCCATTCTAGAATTGTTAAGATGGTTGGTGGTCCATTATGACTCCTCCACGCATTATCAACAGAACATTTTGTAAATCAACCTCTATATATTCCCAGAAAAAACAGATGTAAAGGGTTGATGGATGTTATTTTGATGTAAAGTTCAACTTCTGGAGATTGTAACTACAGTGATACCCGCAGCGTCTGGTCTTCATTTTCAGCTAATACAAGCTTCTTTTGCTGTTAATTGCTCACTTTCCACTTCTTCTTTGTTCCAGGCTGTGCCTGTTATGCATTTATTCATGTGCTCTTGATGTTTAGCATTAGAGGGGCTGCCATCCCACCTCCGTGTTAGAATCTAGTATGTATCATTGAATGTGTATGCAAGTTTCTGTTATTTTAATGCCAGAGAGCTGTCATCCTGTCTGCGCATTAGGAAATATATTTACAGACCTTTTAACTGGTTGCAACCGGCCATCACAGGGTCCTGTGCATCTGCTGGTGTGGTCAGTATTCTCCATCTCCACCTATTCCTTAAACTGTGAGTGATTGGTGGTCTAAAGCCTTGTAGTCTGGGGGTGTTCACCCATGTCTGGGGTCAAGCATAGTAGGAGTGGTTATCTGGCTTGAATATGCATCATTCCTTCCATTCATCCATTTCCAACATTTTGTTGAGTTTGTAATGTTCTCGAGCATCTCTGATTTACAACCTAGGAGAGTTTCTTAGGGTGATAACAGGTCTATCATCCACAACCTTCGAGTAATGGTTTTGGATTGATTTCACTCCTAGTGAATCTCAGCTTCATCAGACAGTTGTTGATCCTCTCATACTATGCTCGGGGTGATTTGATTCAAGTCATAGAGGGCTTTCTACCACCTGCATACATGAGATTCCTGATCACGAATTTCAAACTCCTCGGGTTGTTCCAAACCTGTGGACCTGTGGCATGAGGGGAATGGTCCCCTTATAAGATTTTCCTTTGGTACATCTCAGACATGTACCTTCATGCTCTTTTTGAATTCAGGCATCCCTGTCACCATTTGATTCACAGTCCTCTGTACTGTGTCAATTGACATGGTCACCAGTGAACTTCCTGCAACTTGATACAACCCTAAACTCAAAAACATCTTTGAAAAATCTATTTTCAAAAACGTACCTTTCCATTGATTAATGCCACCCTATAACCTTTGACTTCCATTGCTGAAATGGACACCAAGTTCTTCTTGCAATCAAGTACATAAAAAAGATTTTGTAAATGAATCGAGTTACCCTTGTTCAATTTAGGGGTAATATTCCCTACACCCTTTCCGGGATGGGTGGTATCGGCTCCAAGTATAATCCCACGATTATCTATCCAATGAAGTGCCTGGGGTTCCTTGCTTTCTTTGAAGAGTCGACCATTTCTCCTTGACGAACTGTATTACCTGTCATTCCCTTGACCCTGGAATGATTTGTTTATCTTCATCAAGAGAAGTGTCTTTGCCATTCAGACACTCCTTCACATAATGGCCAAACTTATTGTAACCAAGGCATCTATCTTTCCTTCCACCCTTAGATCTGAACTTCCCAATGAAGTGATCTTTAGGTAGGCCATCAGAACCTTCCGCTACACCATTATGATAATATTCTCTGCTTCGACTTCACCCAGGGTGAATTTGAAGAGGGATGAAGGACCCATTGATCCTTTTATCTTGTCCCAACTGTCTTTGGTGATTGCTCTTTCACTCTTGCTTGGGTATTGTCTTCACCTCAGCTCTGATACCATGTTAAGTTTAGGTATGTTCTATGCTAGAGCAATTTATTTAAATTTTCACAATTAGCAATCACATCAGCATTAAAGTGAACTGCAAATAGAACATAAATATAAATCGCAAAAGACAAGCCAAGACAAGAGAACACAAGATGTGGCGCCAGCCAGGGACAAACCCCACAATATGGGGAAACCCTTGATCAATTCTTCTTTTATGCTCTTCAAAGTTCAGCAGAGAATGTGAGAGAGATAGTACATTTACAATAGAAGTCCATACTTGACTTTTGATATCGCATGAGATCAGTTGAAGACATATTGGTTCAACTAATTCTCTAAGGTGACTCCTTCACCTATCATAATGCTGCCTCTCATTCATTTGCTACACATTACCGTGTGACACCTTGCTGTACTGTCACATGTGTTGAACTTGATCACTGAGTTGCTCTCATCTTCATGCTGCTCATCATGCTGCATCTTCCATGGTCTTATTCATCATCAAGCTGCCCATGCTCATGATCTCATTTATCATCATGCTGTCCATGCTCATATCATCATGCATCATTATGCTGCTCATACTCATGACCTCATTCATCATTATGTTGCCCATGCTCATATCATCGATGTCATCACAATTGCATCATTGCTGCACCTTTACTGAGATCATGCTTGTTGTACCTTGAAGTTGTACTGCATTTTCATCCATCTGAGATGACATTCGAGATCATACCTTCATTCATGGCATCCGAGATCTGCTCCTTTGATCAAGATCTCAGAGAAGGGTTTACTGTCAACAAGACTGAAGCTTACTATGCATTTGAAGTCTTGTGTATCTGTGATTGAGCAAGAGAATGTCTGAGGCAAATCTCCTTTAACTGCGTATAAAGGCTTGTCTCCATGACAATGTAGAAGGTGACTTCCTGACAGCGTAGGAAGGTATCTCTATTACAACATGTCCTATTATAGCGTGTAAAGATCTTCTCTATTGCTATGTATACATATTGCCATAGTTGCGTTGTATCTCCATATACATATTGTCATCGCCTGCGAATATATATATATATCTTGTTGTGTTGTTTGCCTGCGTATATATATATATTGTTGCGTTGTATCATAGCCTGTGTATATATATATTGCCATCGCCTGCGAATATATATAGATATATATAGATATATATATATATATATATTGTTGCATTGTATCATTTATTATGGATAGCGTATAGAGCCTTCTCCTCTACAGAATTTAGGGCTAGCTATAGTTTAGGGCTGCGTAAACATTCGCACCTTGGCAACTACAGGTTTCTTATTAACAGTGGCTAGATCTCCTGATATTATATTGACTGCGGCATCTTCCATGTGTTATGACTGCGGCTTCTTCCATGTGTTATGACTGCGGCTCTTCATGAATGTCACTGCGTCTAAGGAGTCTCTCTTCCCTTCGTATAAGTGACTTCCAGATCAGTGTATGAGAACAGCGTATAAGGTCTCCTCGTGATCAGTATAAATCTGCGATGGATTAGGGCATCATCTTGTAGCTAGGGCTCCTTCTAGACCAACATATTCTTTTGTTCTCTCTTTCTCCAAAAACCCAAGACGTGGAGAGGAGATCACCACAAGAATACATGTTCCAAATGACTTCAAGTCCTCATCAATTTATGCTAAAATGTGGATGATGAATAGACACATCTATTGGGCTTCTGAGCCTACTCAAGTTGTTGGTCGGCTTGATAATAATTCCATAATCAAAATAAATTCATATCTCCATAAATACTTATCGGAATCGGATGATCTTTAGATCAATACTACACCTCTTGGCGAGAGGGATCCAATAAAAATATCAGCTGCCATAAATAAGCTGACCCACATGGAGTTTGGCCCTAGTTGCCAATTTTAACAGAAACTCATTCTTATAATTTACAAAAATAATATTTCTTTTTCTTGACAAGTACAAAGATCAAAATTACATTTGTAAATGCCAAACCTAGTTACACTTTCTTCAACACTCCCTCTTAACTAGGGAGGTATTTATAATGGTACTTGGTCATTCTCAATCTGAAAATTTTCTCATAAGAAGAATTAGATTGGTAACCCATTTGTATAGCATCATAGTAACCGACATTGTTTCCACAGCAAGGCCTTGACTGACAGCTCTATCTCTCATTAGATCAGAGCACAAAATTGGTGAGACCAGTGACTATAGACACCTTTATCATTGTCTCTCAAGGTACATACCCACCCGGGTGTTCACTAAGTATGACCTTCTAGGATTATTCTTATCTTGGGTTCCCAACCCTCAAAGAATATCGGTCCTCTTGCCTACTCATGTCTTGGATGCCCTACGCATGCTCAAAGAGCATCGGATGTTAGATGATTACCTAATACTCCATTCTTTCTTCCAAAGTGAAGACAAGAATGTTGTGTCTATCTCTCCCTCTCAACTGGGGAAGATATGCCTAAGTTTCCTTTGCTCGGAAACTTGCCCAAGTTCCCTTTTAATCAAGAACTTGTCAGAGCTACCTCTTAGTTAGGGAATCTTCTATACATCAACAACTTCTTCTTCATGGTTCCTTCAACTACTTGATCAACTTCTTGGTTCGTCATGTCATTCCTTTCTTCATGGAAAGTGGCCTTCTTGATACATATCTGGAACCTTCTTCATATGGCTACTTCTTCCTCATGATGTTTTTTTCAGGAATTTCCATCCACCACATGAATGCTAGTTGTACTTATACTTACAACTTATGTATCAGTAGCCTTGCATGAACTCATCCAGATATTATTCAAGAGATCAAAATATAACATTAAATCAAATTGTACCTTTCGAGATGGCTCTTCATCGTGACATATTTCTGTAGGTATCAACACCTTGCATACATGTTGACATATTTCCAAAGATATCCATTATCAAGGGTCTTCATATCTTCCATCAAAGTCTTCATATCTTTCCGGAAGATTAGTCAAGTTTTCTTGATCTTTTGGATGTTGATCACCTTCATCAAGGTTTCATATCTGACGATCTCTTCCTTCCTTACACATTCCATTCCTAGGTGCTTTTAGTCATAGTTTCTTAGTTGTGATCAACCACCTCATACTTCATATGAGGACATATTATGTTGATTTCATCTAGTGTATATTATGGCTTCTTGCATCCTTTCAGAGGAGGAGATCCTTTTTCTCTTGATCATGCTTCTCAAGATAGAAGTAATGATCCATGTTACTTGCAACCATATGAAATTTCCTTATAATATTAAACACAATCATACATACCTTATTTTACCTTCAGGTCATCGAGGCTTCTTCCAACATCTTCCTTGATTGAAAAGATCTTCAATCCCTTGATATGCTTCATGTCATCATACCATCATCTCATGGATTGCATAAGTTGAAGTTCTTGTTGAAACACTTGCTTCCTCTCTAGATTAGTGAAACCTATGATGAGGATTCCATCAGAGAATTTTTGATGATCTTGTACATCCCCAATTGGCAGATGTTTCCTTTTTGACTTTATGTATGATGAGCCTTGTTCTAGATGACTCTTTCCTTCAATGTCCACTTAGCTTTTCAAGAGCTATATCCTTCATGTTTTATTTGTCATAGATTTTGTCCTTCATTGTTGATTCAGGGTAGCATCGGATGTGCTCTAGCCATGAAAATTGGTGGAGAGGCTAAGGCACATAAGATATCCAATACCCATAAATGGTTTGGGCAAAATCTAACCAGTTTGGAAGATATTAAAATAATTAATATTTTTAATAGAGTCCCTAAGTCTAAACTTAGGGAAAATAAAATATTAATGTGAATTAATATAAAACTAAGTTAAAATGGTCCAAAAGTCATGGATCAAGCCAGATCTAATCTTAGTCATTGATTAGGGACTTAATCTCGGTCGTTGAATTATCAACGAGAAAAGTATAAGAGGAAGCTTGAGAGTCACTTGGAGAGCACACCGAGAGATCAAGAACTTGATTTTCTAGGGCAGGGCTTGCTAAGGAAATTGAGTGAGTGATCAGAGTTGCAGCTAAGGGGCAATGAATACATAGCAGAGAGGCAGAGTTAGTACCGGGAGAATCAGCACAGAAGTCGGGAGAGGTTGACGCAGAGCCAGCTAGAGGCCACACAGAGCCAACCAGAGGCCATGCAAAGCCAGCCAAGAGCTGCGCAGAGCCAGAGAGGGCCAGCGTGTGAGACGCAAAGGCTCCAGAGGCTGACGTAGAGCCCAGAGAGGCTAACACTGGACCAGAGAGGCTAACGCAGGGCCTAGAGGCAGCGTTGGGAGATTTTTTGTGGGACAAACTGGAGCTGGAGAGTTGGATAGGGTGACACAGTCCCTATCAGAGTGACACAAAGCAGCAGAAGCTGCATTGTTGTTGTGGGATCGTTCATCCGGTGATTTAGCCGGAATATCTGTCTCCGACTGAGAGGTACTACTGCCAAGGGCATTCTCCATTGGGTGAGCCATTTTTGGCACCCAAGTTGTATTCTGAAACTGGATAATAATAAAACTCTCTGAATAGCTTCACCGGTTTTCCCGAATTAGGTTTTTTCGGGGACAGTAGTCCAAAAACAACGGTGTCACTTGTGTGCTTGTTTTTCCTTCAGTTGATGATCTATATGTGTTGATATTGTACTTGTATTTATTTTCAGTATTTACATGGTAAATAACTTGTTAAATAATTGAACAAGTAGGAAGAAATAAATCAGATAGTACAGGATGAATTTCTAACAGGTTAAACTTAGAAATTCCAACATGGTATCAAAGCGTGGTTGCAGATCACAGGAAAATTGAAGCCATCAGCCGAACAGAGCAGTAGTAGGAGAAACCACTGTCCCGAGTGATAGAAGTTGTTCCTAGTAGAAAGCAGCAAGGGGTGACGCAGAGGTCCTACGTCATTAGTTCGAGCAAGGAGGAGGATTAACGCTCAGGTAAAGAGGAGCAGACCTGGCCTACACAATGTCGATCATCTTTCTCAGTCAGGAAGGATCAACGATGTGGCAAGGAGGTGCATATTTTGCCGGTGCCGGAATTGCACAGACCCTAGAGGCTCAGACCTTCAGATTGCTGAGGCGTAGGAGGCTATGGGTAAGTTGCAGAGTGAAGCTGGTGGGGTATTGTGGTAAGAACAATACCTAACACGGAAAGACCAAGGAGGAGGGAGTTGCTGCCGAGGATTTCTAGCCAAGGAATCTGGATCAGTGGTGCACTTGCACAAACGATCAGAGTGGGGCATCTCGACATTGGCAGAGGGGTTTCCAGAAGGAAAATTGAGGCTCAGAGGGAGTTGAACCGAGAACTTCTAGACAAGAAGTTGAGAGACTTAGCAGGAGTCGATCAGAGGACTTCCAGGAGGGAAGTAGAGAGACTCGAAAGAGTCGAAAGAGGAGTAGCGAAATGGCAGTGAATGGGCTGAGAGATCAGGATAAACTGGACGGAGCTTCCAACTTCGTAGTCTGGAAGGCCAGGATCTTGTCCATTATAAACAGGTATCGCATCAAGCACTTTGCCTTGAAAATGATAGCGATCCTAATTGACCCAACTGAAAATGAGAAGTATAAAGAAGCAATGGCCAGGGCTAAGTGCATCATCCTTGACGAGGTCAAGGATCAGGTGGTACCACATATTGCCGAGAAGGATACAACAAATGAGATGTGGGATGCCCTAAAGAAGTTGTATCAGCGTACTTCCGTGCAGAGGAAGATGTAACTTGAAAATCAGTGGCGGTCATACCAGATGTAGAGGGGCGAGCATATAGATATCTTCCTCGGGCGATTGATAGAGATCCAGGATCAACTGACTTCCATAGGGGCCACGCCCGATGAGGAGATGTTCGTGAGGACCGCGCTGAATGCAATCTCAAAGGATTGGGAGGTATTTGTCTAGAGCTTACTATGCAAGTCAAACCTTCCGGATTGGAAGGAATTGTGGGCGGCTTTTCGTTAGGAAGAGATCAAAAGGCTAACCAAGGTAGGAAGCAGCAGCAAGGGGGTCAGAATCAAGAAGGAGGAAGAGGAGGTTGTTGCCCTAGCATCTGAGGGAAAGCAGGAGAAACGAAAGAAGAAAGACCTCTCCAAGGTCAAATGCTTCCACTGTAGGGAACTGGGTCATTATGTGAGCTAGTGTCCGAGGAAGAAGAGCAAGGAAGAGGCTTCTGAGACTAAGGCTGCGCCAGCAAGGGCGGAGAAAGAAGTGGAGACAGATGATGACTATGCCATGAGTGCTCATGCACCTCGTGAGAGGAAGTTGGGAGACATCGAGTTGTAGTCAGACTGACTACACGCGATGAGGGGCAGGATCCTCGAGGTACCCAACCTCTTGGATTATACCTTGCTATGGGAGCCCCGAAGAGGAGTAATAGAACTAACAGAGTTGTCAGAGTTGGGAGATCAGTTACTTACTTCTTAGTAACTAAGTTGCAGTGCAGTAGTTAGTAGTGGCAATGCTATGGGGAGCATGATGCAGCATGATGAGAGGGATTACAATGCAGATGCAACAGTGGTGGTGGCAGTGGCAGGGCCATGGGGAGCAACACGGATGCAGAGGAAGCTGTTGTACAGATGCAATAGTGGCAGTGGCAGGGCCATGGGTAGCGGTACATGATGCAGCAGTGCAGAGGATGTTGGGCAGCAGACCTAGCATCAGCATAAGGACCGATGCCGGATGATCAAGGTGATGCTCAGTGAGGAGTATTATTAGAGCACAGTCCTCGCTAAGAGGGAGTGTTGATTTGGGGTAGCATTGGATGTGATCTAACCACAAAAATTGGTGGAGAGGCTAAAGCACATAAGATCTCCAATACCCAGAAATGGTTTGGGCAAAATCTAACCAGTTTGGGAGATATTAAAATAATTAATATTTTTAATGGAGTTCCTAAGTCTAAACTTAGGGAAAATAAAATATTAATGTGAATTAATATAAAACTGAGTTAGAATGGTCCAAAGGTCATGGATCAAGCTAAATCTAAAGTTAGTCGTTGATTAGGGTCTTCATCTCGGCCATTGAATTGTCAACGAGAAAAGTATAAGAGGAGGCTTGAGGGTCACTTGGAGAACACACCGAGAGAGATCAAGAACTCGATTTTCTGGGGCAAGGTTTGCTAAGGAAACTGAGTGAGTGATCAGAGCTGCAGCTGAGGGGCAGTGAATACATAGTAGAGAGGCAGAGTTAGTACTGGGAGGATCAGCGCAGAAGCCGGGTGGCGTTGATGCAAAGCCAACTAAAGGCCATGCAGAGCCAGCTAGAGGGCACGCAGAGGCAACCAAGAGCTGCGCAGAGCCAGAGAGGGCCAGCGTGTGAGACACAGAGGCTGACACAGAGCCCAGGGAAATTGACGGCGGGCCAAAGAGGCTGACGTTGGGCCAGAGAGGCTAACGCGGGGCATAAAGGCAGCGCTGGGAGAATTTTCATGGGACAAACTGGAGCTAGAGAGTTGGATAGGGTGACACAATCCCTATCAGAGTGACACAAAGTAGTAGAAGCTGCATTGTTGCTATGGGATCGTTCATCTGATGATTTAGTCGGAATATCTGTCTCCGACTAAGAGGTACTACTGCCAAGGGCATTCTCTGTTGGTGAGCCATTTCTGGCACCCAGGTTGTATTCTGAAACACGATAATAATAAAACCCTCTAAATAGCTGCATTGGTTTTCCCGCATTGGGTTTTTCTGGGGACAGTAGTCCAAAAACAACGGTGTCACTTGTGTGGTGCAACAAAAATGGGTCACAAAGATGTTGGATTATGACTTTGAAATTATTTACAAAAAAAGGAAGTAAAATGTTGTTGTAGATGCACTCTCAAGAAAGAATGAAGATATGGACGCATTGATTTGTGTCATTTCTATTATCCAAACTAATAGGATAACTAAAGCAAGGGATGAATGGAAGAATGACGAAGAGGTGTGGGCACTCATTCAAAAGTTGCAGCAAGATCCTAGTACATCTCATACATTTAGCTAGAAAAATGATTCATTATGGTACAAAGATCACTTATATCTTTGTAATAATTTCCAACTCAAGCAGAAGATTCTTTTGGAATTGCACACCTCCCCCTTAGGGTCAAGAAGGAATTTTTTTGGGATGGCCTTAAATATGATATTCAGAAGTTAGTGGTCAAATGCTTGCTTTGCCAACAAAATAAAGTTGAAACAATTAAGACCCCGAGTCTGTTACAACCTTTAGCCATTCCAAGTCAACGTTGGGAGGAGGTCTCAATGGATTTTATCACAGGTTTAGTCAAGTTTGAAGGAAAGAGTATCAACATGGTGGTAGTTGATAGACTTACCAAGTATGTACACTTTTGTGCATTATCTCATCCTTTTAAAGCCAATACAATTGTTACTACATTTATGGAAACAATTCAAAAGCTACATGGAAACCCAAAGATTATTGTAAGTGACAAAGATCTCATTTTCGCCAGAAATTGACATAATTATTTTCTTATCTTGGTACTCAACTAGCTCATAACTCATATTATCATCCTCAATCTTATGGGCAAACTGAGATAGTGAACAAATGTTTGGAAGGACATCTTCATTGCTTTGTATCTGATAAACAAACACAATGGGTCAAGTGGTTACCACTAGCTGAATGGTGGTATAACACTCCCTTCCATACTGCAACAAAAATGACCCCATTTATAGCACAATATGGATATCATCCACCATCTATCACATCATCTTTAAGAGAAAAATCTAAGGTTCAAGCAGTAGAAGATCACATCGAGCATCAACAACCAGTTCTCCAATTCTTAAAGGATAATCTCACTTTGGTGCATAATCGAATGAGATAACAAGCAGATCAGCATTGCAGTGAAAGAAGTTTTGATGTAGGCGACTAGGTATTTTTACAACTACAACCATACAAACAAATGTACCTCAAGCAAGCTAAGAAGGATAACAATGTGTTGCAAAAGATTGGTACTATCGCATACAAAATGGAGTTGCCTGCATCTTCCCGAGTACACCTAGTTTTCCATGTTTCATACTTAAAGAAGATTATCGGTGACAAGCTCCCATTTCAAACAGTGTTGTCAGAACTTGACAAAGAAGAAAAAAATCATATTTGAGCCTAAAGCAGTCACAGAAACAAGAACCTGACAACTAAGGAATCGATTAAATTCAGAGTATCTCATTAAGTGGAAGAACTTACTCACTAAATATTCCACATGGGAGGATGATAATTTTATACAGAAGCATCTGGAACTTCTCCAGCGTTGAGGACAACATTTTTTTTTAAGGAGAGGGGCATGTTAGGTCCCTATAATAATAGTGTATTCCCCTTATTGTTTTTAGTGTAGCCTCCTATTGTTAATGTTGTGGCCATGTATCCCCCATGAATCCCCCATGTTGTTATTGTTGTGCCCCATAGAGGCCCACTATTGTTATTGTTGTGCTCTTACATTATTATTGTTATGTAGGCTCTGATTATATTGTGACCCCTTAGACTCCTATATATACAAAGGAGGTCTTATCATTTGAATCATCAAAGAATTGTTCATTTATGTAAAGTAAAGGAGGTTCCCCCCTCGAAGAAGCTAATTTTTAAGTTGTTGATCTATCTTTTCTGTAAGTTGGTTGCATAATACATGATCAATTAATTCAGCGAGAAGAGTATCAATAAAGACTACATTATATAGCAACAAATAAATCAAAATTTGTTAAGTTAAAGGTATTATTAGTGGTAAAAGTTTTCTTCAAGGTATAACTGATGATTTGTTTATTTCACATGAAATTCATCATCTTTTTGTCAGTAAACCAACTTTTGAAAAATATATTGAAGTAGATGAGGCCTACAAAAAGTGTTGACGGTGTTGGACCCGCCAACATTCAGGGGATCTCCCCTATATGAAGTCCCAATCAGATCTCACATCGTTTGGTGTAGGAGTTCCATCCAGTATAAAGGAAAAGCTGACGCAAAGGGCAGAATTTGGAACTGTGGGGAACTACTGAAATAGCCGAGAAAGCTGACGCAGAGGACAGAAGCCGGCTGCCAGGAACAATTGAAACTATTGAGAATTGCAGGAACAGCCGAGAAAGCTAATGCAAAGAGCAGAAGCCGGAACTGTCGGGAACAACCAGGAAAGCTAAAGCAGAGGGCAGAAGAGGTGACGCAGAAATAGCCAGGGTTAGTCAGTCTTGTGCCAGATTAGCCGAATTTTGTCGGGTGAAGGGAGGTAAAACTCACTCAGATTTTCCGCCAATATTTTCTCTGTAAAGGATTGTTAGATGATCATCCTAGATTTGTATTCAAATATTTCTCCTGCATAATAATAAACCCTCAGAACTGCTGCATCGGTTTTCCCGCGTTTGGTCTTTTTGGGGACTATTGTGTCCAAAAATAAGTGTGTCCTATGTATCTTGTTCTTTGCTCTGTTTTCTATTTCAAGAGATCAAATATTTAATTAGTGTAGACTACAGAAGTAATTTTCTTCAGTATTCAGAAGAATAACTTGGTTAATGTATATTAAAAATCAAGTAGGTGAAGTAGATTCAGATTTGTTGCAATAGGGGTTCCTTCGCAATGTAGGAATTTTCACAAGAACATCAACAAGGAAAGAATATATCACATCCTGCTCACGACCACTCGTAGGGAAAGGGGAAACCACATCCTACAAACACATGTCATAATCACATGTAGGGAAAGGATGAACCACCTCCTATAGTCACATATCACAATCATCATAGGGAAAGGATAAACCACATCCTACACACATGCAAAACACTGAGAGTAGGGAAAGGATGAACCACATCCTACATGCATGCAAATCACTGAAAGTAGGGAAAGGATGAACCACGTCCTACACCCATGCAAACCAACAATAGTAGGAAGGATCCTATACGTGGGGAAAGGATGAACCACATCCCACAGACATGTCAACCACAAATTGTAGGGAATAAGCATCCTACATGTGGGGATAGGATGAACCACGTCCCATCAAAATGTCCACAAGCAGATGCCTGAATGCATCTATCACTGGGGTATCCACGAGAGAAGGTGAACCACTCATCCTACTCATATGCCATAGGAGAAGGTGAACCACTCATCCTATGCATATGTCATCAACAGTAGGGGAAGGTGAACCACTCACCCAACACACGTGTCTGCAATCGTAGGGGAAGGTCAACCACTCACCTTACACACATGTCAACCACCATGGGATATCACAGGAGAAGGTGAACAACTAACCCAATACACAGCGCACCAATGGTGGAAGGTGAACCACTCACCCTGTACAAAACGCACCAATAGGGGAAGTTGAACCACTCAACCTATGGTCGCTCATAGCTCAATAAGTACCCCAAGCCCCAGGAGCTCCCAAAGATCTATGTTTGACCAAGGATCCCTTCATATAGGGAATAGTGCCAAGCTGCTTTCTGAAAGTCTCAATGGGAGCCTCACAGCTCCATTCAGCAGCAAATATATGTATATATATGGCAAACATATTGATTTACAGTAGAGATCTTGGCAGCACTTAGAAATCCTCTGCTTCTTACATATCTTGATGAAGAAAATATTTGGCAGATCTTACTCCCTCTTACTTCCTCTTACTCAGGGAGACCATAGCCTAAACTTGACTTTCCAGGGTACACATTGTCCATCAGACAACCTACTCATCATGAGATCTATCTACCCAAACATGTCATAAAACAGGAGTGTCCTTTGTTGTACCATATAAAGTGGTATGTGAAACACTGGATTTCAGAATCTTCTTCTGCAATATACAATGATGGTGTGCACAAATGGCTCATTGAAGAGCTTCTTCAATAGAGTGGCTTCATAGTAAGCCATGCTTGCTGCTTTCTTCAATCTCTCTAGAGCTCCCATGGCAACAGGCTTCAGTCTTGATTCATGGATCCTAGAAGATAGAGCTCCTAGATGAGCAGATGAGTTCTTTCCATTTTTCATATTGCCAGCTCAATTAATATTGGAAAATTCATGGAATCTTATATTTCAGTAGTGAATTTCTGATCATAAACAGTTGTTCAATATCTGAGGTATATCTATAGCTTGTCTTAGAGGCATGTGATAGATGAAAAACAAGAAAGACCAGGGATAAACAGCTTCTCCATCTTTATTAGACTTTTGAGAATAGGAGATAGTATATCAAGGATTTTCATTTTGGCTCTAGAAGTCTTATATTGATATCATCTGATGAACAGACATCATAAATAGCTGCATGGCTCCTCCTAAATATAAAACAAGTGACCTCGCCCATAACCATCGAGTTATCTTCAATTCTATAGTTCTCACTGAAATCTAGCTTCAGACTTCATCAATATGGTTCTCATCTTTAGGATGAGACTTTATCATGCTGCAATTGTGTCAAGAATATGAGAGAGAATCAACCTTCTTCAACCAGGGTGAGGAAATCCTTCTATAAGATCATTCAGTCATCCAACTGCTTTATGACTGCTCCCAATCCATTATACGAAGGTCCTAGGAATCTGCATCCACACAACCATCCTTTAATGATTCAAGCAAAATCAGGGATACTGCTGAAGGGGTCTGGTCCATGATCTGTAAAAGAGAATACTTCCAGAGTTGCTCATATTACTATATTCTTTCTCTGCTTTTGAACTTTTGATGGCTCCAAGATTTCCTATCAATAAATCTCTAAATAGAGATACTATCCAACTTCATGATAGGACCTACGGAGGTAGATAGAATTGTTACATCATCAAGAATCTTTATTATCAAGAAGAGGTCATTGCTGAAACAATTTCTGCCAAGGATACATTGTCATATGAAGTTTAGAGATACTGCCATATATCAGAAAGTGCTGCTATCAAGGTTTTACAGTTGCAACCATTTTTCATCAATTAAGATCACATTCTGCTGCAAGGATGTTGGCATATGGAAGGTCAATATTATGCACAATTCATGAGCAGATTATTCCATCAAGGTCAAACCCTAAATGTGTCTATGTCAACCCTTGTGAAGCTCAAGTTCAAAGTTAAGTTTGAGCCTATAACCTATGCAGTCAAACTCATAAGATATGTTTGCTATATCCAACTGTCAATGTTGCAAAGTTTCATACATCCATAGTTTAGAAAAATCTCATAAACGCTGTGATGTGGATAAATCAAGGCTCATGTTTCTTATCAATACACAACTCATCACATTACCCCGGTAATGGATCTAAAACAAACCATACTAGGAGAATTATTCAAGAGTATATTTGAGACCAATCCAGATGAGACTTGCAATACTGCAGAAGTATCGATTGATCGATCATACAAATATTTAACTGTTGCCCTAGACATACATGATAGGAAATAGTCTTCTAAATGATATGAATTTGATTTAGAGAATGTGAAGCTTCAAGCTGAGTATCTTTATGTGTTTGTCATGATACTGATGAAGGAACTCATTATGGATTTCATTTCTCAGGAGGTTATACTGTAGACATAGGTCAGCGTACTTAATCCTGCTGTGGTCCAAGGTTGTGAGCAAGGTAATGGTCCTTCTTACAACACTTATGATAAGACTAATAATCCATCAATCTGGATTACCTTCATGCTGGGAGAACCGGCTCTGACAGAGGCTCCTGTTATGTTCAGAAGCTCGGGCCTCATGCTCAGGAGATGGTGTGCAGATATCCTACCAGCAAAACACAGAAGACTGATGATAATGGGCCATCATACATGAATATATATCAAATAATGTCAAAGAGTTTTGGATAATTAACTGAAGATTTTCCTTCCTTTTAGGATAGATATGGCTGCTAATAGAAAGGCTTTGAGTGCCCTACTTCACAAATTTTTGATGAATTCACTGATCAAACATGATTGTATTATACATACCAGAGAAGAGAAGATTCTCAAAAATTCGAAAATATGGATGCAGACCTAAAGGTCAACCTTCATAAGGGAAGGCAACTTCTTTCCTGAGAGACATCTTTATCTTTCACTGTTGTACTCATGTTTTTAAAACAAGTCGGCTTCAAGGACGACTGAGCATACTTGGACTGTGTATGTTAATGAGGTCCAAGACAAATTCTCAGGTTCTCCAGCAGATTTACAGTGCCGCAACTTAGTGGTTTAATTAATTCTCTTTCCATGAAACTTGTGCCCAGAATTTTATGGGGGAATTTTGGATTCATGGAACCTTCTGAAATATATACCAGCCTAGGATTTGGTACCCTTAAGCTATGCCCAGGACTGTGATTTCTTAGATAAGAAACTCAGCTTCAAATATAATGAACCAAAAGGGATAAGATGAATGCAAAACCATACCTGTTATCTGAAATGTTCCAGAGATCCTAGATTAAACGAAGATCTCAGAGATAGATATCTCCTGCACTTATTCTTTTGGTATCAGTCCTCTAAAATGAATATTGTAATACTTCAAACAAAGATCTGTAATGGCTTGGCCTTACATCCGGGGATTATAGAAGATTTAAGAATATGCTGATGATGATACAGTCTCAAGCTTGACTGAATAGGATTGCTAAATAATCCTCCTAAAATATATTACAAAGCACTGGAACATACCTTGTTGACTTCCAACTTTTGCCCGTGATGATTGAGTTGCTCTTGGATTAGTGCCCATGTTCACAGATTAGGGCTTGTAGAAGGCCTTAAGAAGATACCACAGATTTGTCATTCTTGAACTCAGACTTGCCCTACCACAGAAGGCTGAAGGTATCAATGTAATTCTTCATATGCTTCTTAGTGATTGCAATCTCTTTAAGCTTGGGCTTGTCCTCACCTGAGCTCTGATACAATGTTAATTTGAGTTAACATGTTCTTTGGTTAGGTTGATTACTTCATTCAACCATTTTCCCATTAATCCATTAGCAATCAAATTAAACATTATATGACAGTAACTAACAAAAGAACATAAATGATAGATGTTGAAGACAAGCCAAGACAGAAGAACATGAGAATATGGCTCAAGCCAGAGAAAAACCCCAAGATGGGGAAAACCCTTGACCTAATCTTCTTATTATTAGTCATCAAATGTTCAACAGAGAGAGAGAGAGAAAGTACAATGATTCAAAGTCAATACTGACTTGTCAAACTGAAGATCTAATCATTACAGCCCCTAAACAAATGAATGATCTACTCAAAACTGTAATCCTAGCATGAACTGGAGCTGAAGAGGGTAAGTCTGGTTAGGGTTGCTTAAGGATCACTGCCATCCATTCTGATTGCACCAAAAGACCTCATAACTGCGGTCAAGCTTAATATCCAAGGAGCTTCCATGAGGGCTGGTCACAGCTCATATAAGGCATCTCTGCGTTCTTTATTTGGGCTATACAGACAATGGCCCTTTCTGAGATAATAGATCAATGTTGCAGCCTCATAAGGAGAGGGCTTCTCCTTTATCTTAACCACAGACAAGCCCAGAAACTAACTCGGCCTGCCATTCTGCTCCTGAACATGAACTTGCAAGGATAAGATAGCCCATACAAAAGTGTCCAGACCTGCGGCTGTCCATCTGAGAGAGTCTCAGCCCTAGTGCAGAAGTTAACCCAGAAACTGACCATCCTTTGACCTCCTTGAAGACCTCGACTGCCTCAGACAAAGATCCAAGCCTTATTATATGTCTAAAATGAGGGAGAAGGCTCCTCTATATATACAATTTGATGGGGTTGAAGACACATGGATTTTGGGCTTATTGAGCCGACATATAGGAGAGGCCGACCTTGTTAATTTTACATGAGAGAAACATAAATTCAAAATCACACTTCTCCTTAACCAAATTTGATGATCTTTAGGTCTATTTTGGTCCTCTCGGAAAGAGGAACTTAATGCCATAATTATCTTCCCCAAAGGAGTTGTCCAAAGTGGAATTTGACCCTAGTTGCTAATTTTAACAGGTATCTCAAATAAGAGATAACTACAAGAGCTAAGAGAAACAATGTCAGATTTAGAGATGACCACACTTGTACTCAATGCAAAACTAGATGAATGGGGCAACTTTGTATCAAGCATCTATGGAAAGAAGGAAGCCACTCCAATCAATGATCTGTGGTCATTATATAAGATTGAAAAACCAAATTAAAGGCAAAGAATGACGTTGGATCAAATGAAAAAACACAAGCATATGCAGCTATGACAAGGAGGAAAGGGAAGTTCGGAAAATTTGAATCTCGAAAGAAATTTCAAATGAAAACTGACATGTCTAAAATTCAGTGCTATGAATGTAATGAATATGGGCACTTCAAAAGGAATTGTCCTAAACTCAAGAAGGGCAACAAGAAAAGGAAAGAAAGAAGTGAAGCCCATGTAACCGAAGAAGTAGAAGAACCGGAAGAGAAGTGAAAGAACTCTTCTATTAAAAGGACCATCACATACATTTAGTTTATTTTCAGTATATAGAAGTTAGCAAGTCATGGTAGGAAGCATTACAATCATGATAAGATGCGGAATTGAGATGACATCATATTAGAAGCATGAAGGATAGCTGAAGTAGCAGTTTGTATGGTTGAAGCAAGTCATCTAGAAGAGAAGACTATCATCACACCGCATCATCATTAGGAAGAAGCATTTGCATAATAAGGATCATTAGGATCCTCCTTCAAATCGTTGTTAAAAGATTCACCTCTACTTAGAAGAAGCAAGTGTCACATTCCACCTAGTGTTGGATCCACAGTTTAGAAGGATGAAGGTATGGTAAAAGAGAAGTGCATCATGACAATTTAGTTGAAGTATTTTCCTCTTCGAGCAAGGAAAGGGAAGTTGTTGAAGGAGGCCTAGATGATCACATGAAGGAAGAGGTATGCATATATTTGTTGACTTTGATAGATTGATAAAGTCATGTCATCACATAGTTGCAAATAGAATGGTTAGAATGCTCTATCTCATGAGCATGATTGAAGAAGAAGGGACTCTTCCTTCTGAATAATACATGAAGGCATAAAATTCAATATGCTTTGAACTCTTCTACATGATGACAAGATGAAATCACCATTACATGACTTCATAGAGAATATAAGGTTGTTGGCAACTATTGTTCCTATGGTGAAGGAACTATGTATTGAGATGTCGAGGAAGCAATATATGAAGAAGGTAGAAGAAGAGTTTGTAAAGATGTACTTATAGCCACTTGAGATAAGATGAGTAATCAACATCTGATAACAATTAAAGGATTAGCTATGACATCTCCGTGGAGAAAGTATGAAGACCCTGATAAGTATGAAGGAAGAAGAAGAACCTTGATAGTAAATGTCTTGGAGATGGGTTCGAAAAGTATGCAGGGTGTTGATGTTGCAAAAGGAGAAGTCATGACGAAAGATCGTCATGAAGAGGTAATTATATTTTTGAAGTTAAATATTTTATAAACATCAGGTTGGATTGGAACAGGGCTATCGGATGAGGGTTGTTGAAATTCACCTACAACTAGTACCTGTAGACTTATTAGATGGAAAACTCTAGAAGGAACATGACTTGGAAAGAGGTAGCAGTATGAAGGATATCCAGATGATAACAAAGAAGGTCACTTCACAATGAAAAGATGGCATGACTAGCATTACCTGGTTCAACACTATAAAGAAGAAAGGGAAAGTGATGTAGAAGATGGCTGAAGCCCTATGAAGAAGTTGGCTCCATAATGAAGAAGTTAAAGTTCATCCATGACATGATGATGTAAAAAGGAGGAGCCTTTAAGCTGTTGATAGTACCATGATCTCCACCAAAGAGCAAATAGTTGTTGATAGAACCAAGTCCCTAGTTAAGAGGGATCTTGGGTATATTCCTTTTATAGGAATGAATAGATCCTCCCTAGTTGAGAGGGAGAGATAGATACATCATTCTTGTCTTCACGTTATGAAGAAAGAATGGAGGATTGGGTAAGCATTTGAATTCTGATACTCTTTCAGGATGAGGTAGGGCATCAAATAGGAAGGAATAGTCAAAGAGGAAATTCGTTGAGGATGTGTTAATCCAAGATAGGAATGGTTCTAAAAGGACATACCTTGTGAACATTTGGATGGGGTATGTGCCTTGAGAAAAAATGATGAAGGTGTCTATAAATCATTGTCTCCCCAGCATTGTGCTCTAATCTAGTGGAGAGATAGAATTGTTAGTTAAGGCCTTCCTATATGAAATTGTTGGTTGGTATGATGAGATGCATTGATATAAGCTGAGAAGATAGCTTATGAGATGGGTTACTAATCCGACTCTTCTTATGAGAATTCTTCTTATGTACCTTCTATGTATTATGAATACCTCCCTAGTTAAGAGGGATAGTTGAAATATGTAACTAGGTTTTGTCTTTATAATGTCTTATGTATGCTTGATTTTTGTATTTGTTGTAAAAGAGAAAAAGAAAATTTATTATTATTATTCTATAGCATGGGTTTCATGCTCTAGGTCAATTTTTTTTTAAGTCAAGCACCCATTGAGTGCTTCTAGGGTTTTTTCATAGAGTCAGGGAGTCAAAAGAGTCATTGTCATATGTAAAACACCCTATTGGGCATCTTGTATCAAGTCAAAATAATTTATTGTGAGTCAAAAATGTCATAGTCTCCCTCCAAGACCAAGTCAGCCTACAAGTGAAGAAGTCGGCCTATAGAGGACAATTCGGCCCCATCTAGGGCTATTCGTCCTCCATAAGTGCCTATATATAAGGCACTTGACCATTTGAAATATCACTAAAGCAAGTTCGATCACAAGGACAAGAAGGAGAAAAAGAAGGACAAGTGAAGAAGGGAAGAACTCAACGAAGGAGAACCGAAGTTGTCAATTTGAATTTTTGTGTCTATCCTCTCACACATGCGAGTTGCAGCTAGGGTTTTTGAAATCACAAAGATTATAGTCAGAATTAACCAAAGGAGTCGAAATATAGTTGCTAAAAAAAGTTAAGAGGTTGAGTATCTACGAAGAAAAGAGAAAACCAAGCAAAGGAGAAAATGACTCAATTCTGCCCTAAAATCATTCACACATACGAAATTGCAAAGATTGCAGGAAGGTCAAAAAAATTGCAAACTTGTTGAAGAAGCCGAAATTTGTTGCAGTGGTCAAAATTGTGCAAAAGAAGAAGTGTTTGACTTGGGTTGACTTTGTGAAGGATAAGCTCATCAAAGAAGAGGTTGACTTGGTCTTGGAGGAGTCTTGGTCTAGAATCTAAAAGGTATTGCAATTCGTCATTTGAAGATTCTATAAGAAGAGAAGAAATCTTGTGGGTTTTCCTCTCTAGGAGAGGTTTTGGCCCTAGCTAGCAGCCTCTATTTTGTGTCCTCTTATTCTATTAGTCTTCATAATTTGGTAGTTGTTTGATGATAAGAACATTATAATAATCAAGAGAAGAAAAAGTTAATTACAAGTACATCAAGTTTAAGTAAAATAACATCACAAGCAGTTATCAAGTATAGAGAAATCGCCTTAATCTAGCTGCCCTAGATTTCCTAACACATGCCTCTAAAGCAAGCAAGCCCTATAATTTGAGTCTTGCTTGTGAATAGGCTCTAGAAATCACAACTTGTACTATCATTGATTCATCTTTCCTTGTGATTTCCTTATACCGAGACTCCTCCCATCGGTGAAACTCTGTAAAGAGCAAGGGACATCGACGAAGGTGAAAGTGGGTCCTTGTCCCATTGTTGCCACTTAATCTAGTAGCAGTCCCTTTGGAACCCCTCCTAGGACCCCAACTAAATTGAGTGGTAACATTTTTGCCGTCATTACTGAGGAGGAAGCGAGTCTACCTCTCTTGTGAATCATTGAAGAATTGGTTCATTGATGACATTATAAGTATTCCTCTGGCAACTCCACAATACCCTCATTGAAATGGATAACCCTGAAATTATAACTTATCAATGAAGAGGTAATGAGCCTCCTTATACTCTATTTGATAGAGTAGCTAATAAAAGGAAATGTAAACATGAGTTTTTCATTCCTTTAGATTTTCAAATATTCTATGGGCCCTTCTACATCCCCTCCCCCCCCCCCGCCCGAAAATCCACATAGGCCAATATTTACCAGAAAACAAGACCCTGAAGAATTTCAATCTCCAATTCGGTTATCAATTTTCCTTATCACTCCATGCATATAGTTTTAAATCCAAGCATGATAAAAATTCTAAAATCTGGAAATGAGAATATTTTCTAAAAACACAAATATAGAGATTTAACAGCTACTGAAATTGCAGAAATAAAACACAGCAAAATTATGACAGCCACACATAGAAAAATAACACACTGATTTTGGTCAATGTGACCCTGGAAAAACCCCCCCACAACTCTTGGGGAAAACTAGTTTGAGAATTCTTCTTTATTTCTGAAAATGCTTTTACAGAGAAACTGGAATACATAGTAAACATTCCAGCAACCACAAAGTTACAACTTATCTCGATTTCCATGCTTGAACTCCGCCTCGAAAACCATGCCAATCAGCAAACTGCCAAAATAAAAAAAATAAAAATCCAACAATAAAACAACATTAAATGTTGTAAGGCCTGCCTCGCAATTCATGCCCAAAACCTGTTGTACGAACTGTACGGATTTCAACAATACGGCTACCTCGAAAATCATGCCCAAAACCTACCTCAAAATTTGCACCCTTGTTGTTGTCCCTCTTCCTTGATTTTTGTGCCTTTCTCCTGTTGTACAGTTTTTCCTTGGGATGCATGCCAATAAATGTTGCTACCCAGATTTGCTGAAATGTCTTACTGCTGCTCTCCTTCACTTCCTCACTGTTCAGAAATTTTCTCCTTGCTCTCTCTTCTCTTTCTCTCAAATGCTCATGAAAGAATGAATTGATCTCTTTTTCTTCTCTTCTCCTTTTACTCTCTAAATGACCTTTTGGGTTACCCTAAGATCTAATGGCTCGGATTCATCTAGATCTAGGGATGAGAATAAATGTGCAATTAATTCTCACTTTCTATTTTTTAAAGACCCTCTTAGCCTTTTATTTCCATAGTCACTTTTTCACTTTATAGTTCTTCATTGACTTTAATAAAGTCACCTTTAAATTAGAATGTAACTTTACCACTTATAAAGTTGCTTTTAAATTAAATAGACTTTACCACTTATAAAGTCACTTTAGGAGAAAAGTACAAATGTTGGGAACGAGATCACCCAAGGACAGTTTTAGGGCTAAAAGCCCATGTTTTGGGTCAATTTTTGTAATAAAGTTGTAAAGTATCTGCATTTTGTGGTCGCGGAGCGCGAAGGTGTCATGAGTCATAAAGGGTTGTCCGACCTTATTTTGTAAAGTGTAAAGTCGGTTGTAAAGATCTACCTATGGTCCACAGACCATGGAATTGTATAAAAAGCACTAAGTAAGTAAGCTCTAAGTAGTCTTAAGTTGTCGAAGTCTTGAAGTCTTGGTAGCGAAGTCTAAGTGTTTCGAGTCTTAGCATAGGTAGAGACTCTGCAGCTAAGTGCGCAAAGGCCTAGAGTAAAAGTCTGCAACTGAGTGCGCAGGCAGATAGAATCTATAATAATATGAAGATATCAATAACGAGAAGTATTTCGCAATTCCTGTGTATTTCTTTCCTGTTAATGCATCTTGTCATATTGTGTATGGATTTCATTTACAATGCTTATGTGATGTGCGAATGTATGTAATTATGTTGGTTAATTGAACGCAAGTGAAAATCTCAGTTTACGCGGTACTAATTGTGATTGTTTAGTAAGATAAGTAAAACACTTAAGATAACTTGGGAACTTGTACACTACGTTGTCATAGCAGCGCGAAAGTACCTGGACCACAGGTTAGGGCTGCGAAGGTCAATCGTATTCCTTCGTGGAGGTATTGAAGGACGGAATAAAGGGCTAGACTGACAGAGCCTGAGAGCTTAGCGACCTACTTGAAAGCAGGAACAGAGGGTATAAACCGACATCACGACCATCTCAGGGTGCAGAAACTTGGTTCCAGCATCCCCCCATGCTGCTTCGGGTGAGACTTTGGTCCGCGCTCCGTGAGCTGATGCCAAAAGGGCCAGTAGTGTAGGGATTTGCTTCGCTAACTAACGTTGAACCTGGGTCAGGCCCCACGCAACCAACAAATGGTTCCATTGCCGGGACCGGAATCTGCATAAGAGATGTGTGATGTCGTATCATTGGAATCAAACTAAGAAAGAGGTTGAAGATAGGTTAGACAGGAAGATCCATGAATTCGCGGTGCAGGAGAAAAGAAATCTGCAACTAACAAAGGAACAGTGGTTGGACAGGTACCTATGTACAGAAATCCACAAGATCTTTTTTTGTTCCTTTCTAGTTGAGTTATACGAGTGGATCGCGAAACTAGCGGATAGCCAAGGAAGGTGGAGACTTGACGGTCCTATTGTCTGGACCCTAGAGTTAGTACAGAGACTGGAAGCCTCTAAGGATAAGATCGCCAGTCCTATCGATCATTGGCTCGATCGCATCATAGGAGATTTGTAACTGAATTCGCAGCTGATTCCTCAGTTAGCTACAGTGAGGAGGAGCGACGCTTTTTCAAAGGTCTGTGAGGTAAGTACTTGAAGTCTTTGAATACCTGGATTAAAATGTTATTGTGTGAAAAACAGGTTATGCAGCTACCTTGATGTTTGGAGCTACGCGAAGTGGAAAGACTGACAGGAACGAAGAAAGAAAAGGTCCTAAATATAGTCCATTGATTTCACCTCCATTGGGTGACGAAGAGGGAGTAGTGCAGGCTTCTCCGCGAAGTGCAATTCAATTGATAAGACAAGGATTCGCGCGACTGCCACCTCCGCCCACACCACTTCCAACTTCACCACCATTACCTGCGACCTAACCCACACCATTACCCCTCCATCGCAATTCAACATGGCAAATTCGATGAAGTTGCCTTTGTTTAAAGGCTTGGGAAATGAGGACCCGAACCAATTTTGGTTCGTCGTGAAAGTTGTATGGGAAGCTTAGGGCGTTACAGATGATCACATTAAGAAGACAACATTGGTTAGTGCTTTGCAGGATCGCACACTAACTTGGTACATCAAGTACTCTAATGATAACCCAAACGCTGGAGTGGCAGACATTCAGACCGCGTTGAATAAGGAATTCAGTAGCCCTAAATCTAAGGCATAGTCGATTATGGGATTCAAGGAAATCACGATGAAACCAGGCCAGACACCTTAGGAATTGGATCAGATGTTGAAGTTTAAAATCCGCAAAGCTAATAAGAACTTAATAGATGGACAGCACCGCAAGTGGTTTGTGGCTTCGCTCCTACCACACCTAAGGGTTGCGCTATCTCAACAGAAGATTATGACTCAGGCAGAGACCTTGGAGATTGCAATGAGACTGCATGAAACACCGATGTAAGATCCGAATCTAGGGGTTCAACAGATCCATGCACAGTTGCAAAATCTTTGCCTTGAAATGCAAAATTTGAAGCAGGACAGAACAGCTCGACCGAAGGTGTGCGAAGAGGTATGGTGCCTGAAATGTAAAGGTCAGGGGCATGACAAAGACCATTGCCCGATCTTCGCGAACTATATTGTAGGAGGACCGATGCCTTTGAGGCTGAAAGCTCAAGCAGGACCAAGCGCAGGGCTTGCGTTGTGGTGTGCTATATGTCAGGCAGCAGGAAAACATATGACAAATAACTGTCATTTGCTGCAGAAATTTGCACAAACATCGCAACAACTGTTCTGAAACTTCTGCAGATTGGTAGGACATGATGAGTGCAACTGCAGAAGTTATGAATTGATGATGGACAAAACACCCGCCTATAGGGTTCAAGCAGAAACGCAGCCCCCTGACCAGAGCGTAGGGATGGCGCGATCAGGCTTTCAGGGGTGCGGACGAGGCCGAGGCGAAGGAGGACCTGGCAAAGGTCGGGGACAGCTAATTTGCTACAACTGTGGAGGACCAGGACACTACGCCCGTGATTGAACTAACCCAATGCGTCTGTTGTGCAAATATTGCACTCTGTTTGATCATGAAACAAAGGACTGTCCGACGCTGATAGCAAGGATAGGCGACAAAGGGGCACTACCACCTCAGCCGACTCAGAACTTGCAGATGATGAGGTCTGAGCCTCGTGAAGAGGATCCGAATGTGAATATAGTGCTCCAAAGTGGAATTGCAACAAGGGAACCGAAGACAGCACATGGGTTCACAAAGCGCCGATGAAGGAGGTTGAATTTGATTTAGAGTGCGCACATGAAATGTTCATGGAAGCCAAGAAGAGCTTCGTTGAGGCCTCCACCTCAGGGAGCAAGGATAAGCCTGATCAGAAGATGGACCCTTCTATGCTTATGACCTTTCTAGAAACCTGCATGACACTGCTGCGCAATAACAAGGCTATGAAGGGATTACAGGAGCTTATAAATAGATGCACCGGAAACACTCTGGGTGAATAGCGCTTGGTACGCAAGATTGGTAAGCATAAAGCAAGGACAAGACAAGAGATGAGACTGACCACGCAGATAGGAGAATATGAAATGGATCGGGTTATTTTGGATCTAGGGCCAGATGCAAATGTCCTACCAAAGCAGATTTGAGAGCGGAAGGGAAGACCTACGCTGCAGTGGTCTCTGATTCAGTTAAGGATGGCAAGTCAGCAAAAGATTATCCCCATCGGATGGCTGCAAGGGGTGACTGTAGATATTGAAGGCGCGGGTGCATTGGCTGACTTTAAAGTAATAGAAATTGTGGATGACAGCAACCCCTACCCTGCGCTCCTTGGCATTGATTGGGCTATTGATATGAACGGGGTAATCAACCTAAAGAAGCAGAAGATGATATTTGAGAAGAAATCGCTCCGCGTAGTAGTACCCCTAAATCCTGCTGAAGGATCGCGCTATACTGAACCAGTCCGCGATTATGAGAGCGATGACGATTTGGACTGTATATATAAGATAACAGTGTGAGACCAAGATTGGGTAAATCCAACAACGGATGGAAGAATTACATGGGATTGCGAGAGTTCCTACACCTCGGACTCTGATGAAGAATTAGAGCGCTGGCAGAATTGATTACATGAAGTAACCACACTGAGTTGTAACATGATAACCCAGTCGCTGCGTTGTGTGTCGACAAAAGTAAGAAATTTGCCCACTTATGATGGCTTGAATGATGTAGATGTATTTTTGGATGCATTTGAGTACCAGAAAGCAATGTTTCCAGGCTTTGGACTGGGCCCTGCGCGCTACGCCCACAAGATGGTGGGGTATGCACAAGGGTAGCTTTGATGATTGGCGTGAGTGTAGGAGGATGATGAGAACACGCTTTGGGAAGCTGAAGGTACGAATGACAGACAAGTATGACGGGAAGGATGATCCGCGGGCACACTTGGCCCAATGGGCTCAGGGTTATGGAGCGAAGCCCCAACTGGAATGGGTGCACTTGTTTTGTCATACCTTGGATGTCATCCCGATGAACTAGTACTTGGAAACAGAGCTCTGCCATGGTACAAGTGAATGGGATATTCTACAAGAAGGATTCATAATGACATTCAGCGTTGAAGATGGGTTTGACTGTATTGACAAAGCGCTACAAGAAGTGAAAGCAACAATCTTTAGGATACCACAGGATCCTTTGGATCTGATTCAACTTGATTGGACTACTCAGTTGAGCCATGCGTTGGAATGCTATAACATGGTCGTTGAAGAAAAAGCGAGGATCCGCGAAAGATTAACATCCCTGAAATAGAGGATCACCGCGAGGTTGAGGGACCGCAGATTGAGAATCCTGATATAACCGCGCCACTGAACACGAAACAGGTAAATATTGGTACGGAGGCGGAGCCCAAGTTCGCGAAGATTGGAGATCACTGGGATGATGCGACGGTGGATAAGGTCACTAAATTGCTTCGCGAATACCAAGACTTGTTCCCTACCAAGTTTACGGAGCTAAAAGGATTGTAGAAGACTTGGGCGTTATGAAGATCACGTTAAAACCCGACACGAAGCCGATTAAGCAGAGACCTTACCACCGTAATCTGAAGTATAAGGAGAAGGTCCGCTTAGAGCTAGACAAGATGCTCGCGGCAGGCATCATTGAGCCAGTAGAAGAATCTGATTGGGTAAGCCCAATGGTGGCATAGGAAAAGAAGCAGAAGAATGAAATATGGATATGCGTAGATCTCAGGAAGTTGAATGACGCTTGCGTACATGATCCTTTCCCAACTTCGTTTACTGATGAGGTATTGGATAATATAGGTGGCCAGGAAGCGTACTCCTTCACTGATGGGTTCTCTGGGTACCATTAGATCAAAATTGCGCCGGAGGATAGAAGCAAGATGACCTTCGCAACTGAGTGGGGATGTTTTCAGTACACTGTAATGCCTTTCAGATTGGAGAATGCGCGTGCGATCTTTTCGCGTATAGTCATTGCTACATTCAAGGGTTTTATTCATAAATTCCTAGAAGTGTACTTTGATGACTGGACTGTGTTTGGGCTGGTAAAACGCCATGTAGCAAGTTTGCGCCTGATGCTAGATACCTATTGAAGGTACCATATCGCGGTCAATCTGAAGAAGTGCCTGTTTTGTGTTCCTTTTGGGACTCTGTTGGTTCATGTGGTTTCTAGACAGGGACTAATAGTAGATCCCACGAAGATTGTAGTGATACTTAACTAGGAAGTGTCGAGGAGTGTGAAACAGTTGCGCGCAACCTTAGGACACATTAGGTATTACAAGAAGTTTATCGAGGGCTATGCCCAGATCACCACGCCTATGGAGATGTTGTTGAAAAAGGATGTCATGTTCTGTTGGAACGAGGACTGTAAGAAGAGCTTGGATGTATTGAAAGAAAAGATGGTCACCGCATCGATTTTAGCCTTCTCGGATTGGAAGAAGGAGTTTCATGTACATATCGACACATCATGTATAGCGCTGGGAGCAGTACTGACACAGGCTAGCGAAGGAGAATTGGACCACCCTATAGCGTTCGCAAGCAGAAGGTTCCACCATTGAGCGCAAAGGGTTAGCCATGGTATAAGCGCTCCAGAAGTTTAGACACTATTTGCTAGGAGGCCATTTTAAGATGTCGGATCATTCCACGTTGAAATACCTGGTCAATAAGCCTGTGTTGGGGGGGAGAATCTACAGGTGGTTGTTATTGTTCTAGAAGTATGATTTTGAAGTTATTGTGAAGCCTGGATGACTAAACACGGGACTAGACCATCTATTGCGCATCGAAACAAGGGAAGAGCCCACTAATTTAGAGGAGGGATTGCCTGACGTACAACTATTTATTGTGCGTATTGCGAACGATCATTTTGAAGATATCATACACTTCCTAATGATAGGAACTGCCCCAGAAGGTTACACCATCCAGTAGAAGAAAGAGTTAGCAGTGCACGTGGCAGAATTTTCTGTCATTGTTGGGCATCTGTACAAAATGGGGTCTAATGAAATATTGTGATGATATGTACCAGAGTTCTAAAGGAGCAGTATCCTCGTGGACGCTCATGGGGGCGCCGCGGGAGGTCATTATGCAGGGAGAGCGACCTCACAGAAGATTCTACGTGCAGGGTTGTGGTGGTCAAACCTCCATCAGGATTCAAAAGCTTACTGCAAGGCGTGCGATGTGTGTCAAAGGACCGGCAGGCCATCACGGAGGGATGACTGCCTCTGAATCCACAGATGACATTACAACGCTTTGAGAAATGGGTGACAGATTTTGTGGGGCCCATTTAGCCCCAAGGTAAGAAGACGGAAGCGCGGTACATTATCACCGCGATGGAGTATTTAACTCGATGCGCAGAGGCACAGCCTATGAAGGATTGCACAGGCGTGACTGCTGCGAAGTTCCTCTTTGAGTAAGTACTGACACGATTTGGGTGTCCAAAGATTTTGATACTTAACCAGGTATATCACCAGAAGAGCACACCTTATCACCTAGGTCACATGACACGAGGACACGAGACATGGAGGACATGTAAATACGAGTATTCAATACGAAACGCAGCAACCTGGAAACAAGACACGAGGGATACGTTTTATATATATTTAATAAATATATATATCTATATATATATATATATATACCGAAATATAGTTTTTTATCCATATTAAATTGCAGGTTGCAGCTTATCTAATCAAATTAAAATATAATTACTTCTCAAAGTTCATAGTTCACTTTAAAAAGATAAATAGAATTAAAATTTACTATTTAAAAATGAGAATGTGATATGCTTGGTCTTGATTCTTGAATAGTCAATGTTCATTGTTCATGTACAACTTACAAGCACATAAGAAACTACTAAGTACTTACTACTAACTATAACTTTAGAACTTAGATATTAAAACCATAAAATGCAGATTTTCCATTAAGTCATCAAAATCAAAATGTATTACTGTTTAGTGTTTACATAGATAGTAGATACTGACTCCCGAGAGAATGCCAAAGGAAAATACAAAAGAGTAGATGCAAAATAAGTAGGAATATCATAGCTCGGTACTGGTCATGACTCACGAGTCACTAGCCACTAGCCAGTGAGCCACAAGTCCATGACTCATCACTCTATCAATAGTCCATGTCCTTTATGTCATAGTCACCATCACTGCCACTGCCATCTGACTGTACTCCATCCTCCTCCTCTATGCCCAATCCAAGATCCGCTGCTACATTTGTTGGTGTGGAGGATGACCCCTTAAGATATTGTGTCTCATCATCAAAAGTCATTGGTTCTAGCACTAGGTCATTAAGATCCATGTTGGCTAATGCCAACTCAACACTATCGTCCAAGCCCATATCATCAGGAAACACATCCCACATCTTTGTTTTTCCCTTCAACCACTCTTGTCTCTGCCTGTAACTAAGATGAAGGTTGGTGTGCACATACACCATTGTCTCCGCCCTGGATTGCTCAAGCTTGCTCTTTTTCAAACTATATAGATTCCCATAAGTGCTCCAATTCCTCTCACAACAAGAAGATGAAGTAATTTGAGAGAGGACCCTCAAGGCTAACTGTTGTAGAATAAGGCATGTTGCTCCATGAGTTGCCCACCAAGCATAGGCACCTTTGACCCCCCTATCTCCAAGTACATCATACCCCCCTAATCTCCTGGTGGTGGTGGAGAACTCTACAAAGCCTTCCTCCACCTCAAGAAAAGATGTGTTATCCTAAAATATCCTTTTGAATGCTATCTTCCGCCCCTGTGAAATCTCTCCATCCATGTGAGGAGGGTATCTGTGTGAGGTCCCACCACAGAGCCACTCTTGACTGTAGTACTTGGGATTCAAAGAGTGAGCTAAGCAATGCAAAGGTGTGCAATTCTTATCCCACCTAGAGACAAGAATATCCTGTATGGTGGACTATAAGGTCTCTACTGATGTCTCATATCCAGTGCACTCATTCTCCATAACAATAGTCTTCACAAATTCAATCATGGAATCCCAACCCTCATAAACCTCTCCTAAGATGGGCTGGTCCGTGTCTGCAAACCACAAGAAAGAAATGATAGGGTTCATGATCTTTATGGTAAGATCCACCCTCTCCCACCAACCATCATCTAACACTGTGTCCTTTACCTTTTCTGAAGCTGTTTGATCCGTCTTTCTCCAAAAAGACCAAAGATCTGAAATAACCATGGCCCCAAGAGTGGCCTTCACCTCCTTCAACCTCTTAAGCATGATGAATGAGGAATCAAATCGAGTATCTGCAATCTTCAACAATGATAGATGTGTGTACTCTTTATATATTGTGAGAGCATTGGTATGGTTTTGCACAAAATTTCGAATATGGCATGCATCCTCAATAAGATTGTCAATCCATGTCACATCTAAAGCAATAGATTTGAGTGCTAAATTCAAAGAGTGAACAATGCATGGTGTCCAAAATATTTGTGGATATTTAGTTTCCACAATCAAGCCAGCTGTTTTGCAAATAGGTGCATTATCTGTGATGATTTGCACACAACTTTCAACGCCTACTTCTTCAATAACTTTAATAAACAGCTCACCCATATATTGTGCATCCTTGTATTATCCAAGAGCATCATCTGCTTTCAAGAAAACCAGTCCATTTTGACAATATACCATGAAATTGATGAGAGTATGGCGTGTTGTATCTGTCCATCCATCAGAAACAATATTGGCACCAGATGAGATCCATGATGATTTAATAGGTTGTAGAATTTTATCCACCTCCTTCCTTGCCTTAACCAACAATGTGGTTCTAACTTTCTCTGAACTTGGAGGCACATACCCAATTGGAGCCCTATCAACTAGAGCTTGACACATCTCAATAAACAAAGGAGATCGTGCAACATTAAAATAAATGAACTTGAGATAGAAAAAGAATGTCAATGTAAGATCAACCTCATCTTCCTGCTCACGCTGAAAAATCATGTCCATTGGACCACCACAAGTTTGGGCTGCCCTCTTTTTTGTTCGCTGAATTTCAGCTTCTCTCCCAAATCTATTACTATTAGCATTCCTCAAGAATGGAAGAGGATCTTCATTTTCACTAGTTTTCCTGCTTGCTGCCACCACATTCCCAAAGCCAGTTGCATCCTCCCTTTCTAAATCCATTCTTTCTCTAGGATTGATATTTTTACATGCTCCAATTCCACAAGGAAGGCCCAACAAATGGCCCTTAACTCGAAAGTAAGTTCTCTTAAATTCACCCTTGTAGAAATTACAAGACTAAAGCACATTCCCTCCCGCACCAGCCTTTGGCCCTTGCTTCTTGGTTACATACTTCCAGAGAGGGTATTTTTTTAGTTGTGTTGTTGTCTTGCTGCAACAACATCATATGTTAATGTCGGCTGAGAAGCATCTACAGCTTCACTTGAAGCACTTGGGGCACTATGACCAAGAGAAGGTGAAACAGAAACCCTTGGAGGGGGGGGGGGGACCACGAAAAGCACCACCCTTCCCTTGACCTATGTCGGCTACCTTGGATGATTGAGCCATTAATCTTCTTGCTGTTATAAATTCCACACACCTTCACCTACAAAAAAAACAATTAAAGTTAAACAATTAGCTATATTATATAGTATACTGTATAGCCTATAAATATCCAAGATGCTCTAGAAAAAGACCCAAAAGACCTTCAAACACCACACAAAGCACCACAGCTTCTAAGATGCTTGACATGTCATTTTAACTTCACCTAGACCTTCAACAAATATCAAAAAACAATGAACATTGAACACTGACAGACAGGCTGACAGTGTGACACAGTTTCAGAAAATGGCTTCTTTACAAATCTTCCCTTTATCATCAAAGAAGATCTTTAATATAAATCATTTTAATGTTATAATTTATGAGCTTATAAAGTTAACTATTCTATCAATATGTAAGAAGATGTATCTTTTGGAGCTGAGACAGAGTACCACGTTTTTTTGCTGTGGTACACCTGAACATGCAGGATAATAAGTTCTAGGAAGGAGGATGTAGAGAATGGCTCTGGTAATTTGGACTTATGAATGAAATAATAAATGGCAAGACTGAAGCAAAAATTTGTAAGTGGCTGTTGTAGGCTTTCCATGCCACCAAGGGAACAAGGATGTAAAATAAACATGGAGTTATGTTTGAGCCATGATCTCTGCCACCACAAATTTAACAAAAACATTAGGCCTATATTCATTAAACTATAAAAATAAACTAGATTTATAAAATTTGAATACCTTAAAGTTCTCCATTCAATCCTTTCTCGATGTATTGATACATCTTTTAAGCTCCTTAATTTTAAATCACAAAATTGTTTTCTGTTTTGTAAATCTATCTTTTTCTTCATCATTTATTGGTCTCTTTATACCTATGCCTTGGATATTTTCATGATTGTCATCCCTTGTTTTACACCTTTATCCTTATATATGCAACCTACATGTGCTTATTGACCTTACAATTATATATTCTATTGTGCAATGCATAGTTCTTTATTTTACCACGCTATTGTTGGCTTCTACAGCCCCATCCCAATTTTTTGTTTTTTAAATGATCATTGGACAAGACTAGTTGAATTTTGAAACCTGTTTTGTTGTGAAATTCAGGAAAGAATCCCCTCAATAGAAAACAAAGCTGTCTTAGATACTTGTTATGGCTCATTGGAGCAAGTCATTTCTTATCAAGCTCACTGCTTCAACCTCTAATTGTTGTCAAGTGTCAACAAATATACTAAAAAGATTTTAAGATCTACAAACACACTGGAACAGGTAACTAATGGCAGAATTGGCTCGTAATATAACATGGGAAATTTGCAGCGAAATATTCATGGAATGCAAGTTGGCTATAGATCAAATCACCAAAGGTTGTCGTTATTTGTTAACATGCGTGCAACACGAGAACAAATAACACATCTGTAAAACTCATCAAAGCCAACAACCTGAAGAATAGGTCATTTCTCAGATGTTATTAAGTAATGGAGGGTTAGAACTTAGGAACAATTCTGAGTTTGCACTTTGCAGATTTCAGAAATGGGGCAAGCGGAAGCCGCAACACAAATAAGTTATAACTTAGAAACGGTACATGGAAACCCCATCAGTCATATATAATGATTAATCAAATAATATACAAAACCGTAAACGTGAAGTTTGAACACGGGTTTACAGGTTTACGGGCCGGTTTTCTTGAACGCTGAAGCCTAAACGCTGCACAGCACAATCGGCTCCACACTCTACGCCAAACTCAATTCAAACAACAGTTCGTTGCTCCACACAACAGCTCCACACACACAACAGCTCCACACGACAACACACGACGAAAAGAACCGGAAAAATCCATTGCGTGGGCTTTAAACTACACTTTTTAGTGGGGTACGTATTCAACTGGAGGAAAAACGTTAGGGCAACGTTTTCTATCAACGGAATACGTGTTTTCTAGATGTAGGACACGACGAAAACTGGCGAATGCGTTTTACAAGACACGATGAAAAACGTTTTCGACACGTTTTAGGGCCGTTTTCGTGTCTGGCACGTTAAATACGAGACACGAGACCTTGGAAGACGTGTCCTGTGACTTAGCTTATCACTCACAGGCTAACAGGACGGTGGAAACATGCTGACCAATGTTTGCAACGCTCAGCGAAGTGATTGGGACTACGCATACCCACAGTACTATGGGCCTATCAGACTACATGCAAGAAGTTGACTGGACAGACACCCTTTAGGCTTGTCTATGGTGTTGAAGAAATGATGCCCATGGAATACAATGTGCCTAGTTTGCGCATAGCGGCACTCACGGGTACAACGAATCGCGGAGCCCTGGAATAGAGGCTAGCACAGTGGGCTGAGCTTGAGGAAGAGAGATTTCTAGTTGGATTTCACCAACAGGTCCAAAAGCGGCGCGAAAAAGCATGGCATGATCGATACATTAAGCTACGCCCCTTTAAGGTAAATGACTTGGTTTTGTTATATGACAGCAAGTTTGATAAATTTCCATGGAAATTCAGAATGCACTGGTTAGGGCCCTATGTCATTAAGGAGATTACCGACGGTGGAGCAGTTCAGTTGGTTAAATTGAATGGAGATCCCTTCCCAGGAAAGGTGAATGGCAGCAGATTGAAGCCATACACCAATGTCCGACCATGTGACTGTATGAAGGTATCACAGTCTTAGCATTCTAGGTAGCTGAAAGGAGGCGCGGGACTATGAACTACACTGCCCAGGTTAGGGAGCTGCGCGATTGGAGGATTGTGCGAAGCAAGGAAGTGTCACAGGGTTTGCAACAGCACGAAGGGAGCTGCGCTACCCAGGGAGAAATCACACAGGTCAGCTGGAAAGTGACCGTTAAAGTCACTGTTCATGATTTGACAATAGAAATGCGGCCAAATGGAGCGGGTGCCCAGCATTTAAGACGGAATTTATGGGTCGGATCCTTGTAAATCTACCGCCAATCCGCCATTAGTGAACCAAATGTGGGGGGAAAGGTCGGATTTGAATTCAAAATGCCCTATAAATTACAGGTGGCTACCCAGCGAAAAACACTTGGCGTTTTGAGAATTGAGTTGTTGAGCTCTCCGATGCACATGAATAGAGAATTCTTCGAAGCTCTATTAGCAAGTTCGGTGTTTGAGCAATTACCAGAGACGACACAAGAATTGTTGAATAGCGCCATGTCGGCACCCGTAGAAGCTATGGATACCAAAGCAGTGACAGCCGAGGAGGCTGTGCCGGAAGTTGTTATGGAGGCAGAGGAAGCTGCTCCAAAAGTTGCCGAAGTATTAGTTGAAGTTCCCAAATCACCATGGACACCTAGACCGAAGCCGACCCCATCCAAGGAACCGTGAAGGATAAGAAGGGCAAGCAACCTGCGATACCGGTGCGCGCATCGCTGAGAAGAAACCCACCGCAGGAGTGTAACGAATAAAATATATAAATAATATAAATATAATGTAAATGATAATAACATAATAATATTAGTTAAAGTAGTAATTGGGTTGAAGAGGCATGTCTAATAGGACATGACTCTTCATGAAGAGACACTTGCTTGGTATATAAGCAAGCCTCTCGTTCTCATTGTAAATCATATTCATTCTTATTCATATATTTAACATAATATTTATATCCTAAATGGATAATTTGATATTCCAAATCTTTTGGAGTAATTAATTTATAGAAGGAACTTTGTTCTCTTCATTGGTATCAGAGCCACGTTGGCTGATCACCAGGCCTTTGGCTATCAACCTATCATCAACCTCGTTGCTGTCATAATTGAAGCGTTTCGCTATATTGGGAGATTCTCCATTTTTTAGGTCTTTGGCCATTATTTAAAAAAATAAAAAT
>APFE030995986.1:96130-142039 GCA_000404065.3 Pinus taeda | reverse complement strand
AAGGAGAAATTATATAAAAAGAGAGTAAAAAAGAAAAAAAGGAAAGAGAATATCATATAAAAAAAAAGTAGAAATAAATAAATAAATAAATTGTTGAAAAAAAAAAGGAAGATAAAAGAAGTGAAAAAAAATGGAATCTCTAAGAAATGAACAAAAACAATTCCAAAGAGATATGAAACAAGAAATCACAATTCTTAAGCAACAATATGCTGGACTTGTGGATATGCATTACAAAGAAATAATGGAAAAAGACAAAGAAATTTCTCGTCTCAAGGACCACGTCGAAAAATTACTAGCACAAGTAAAGAAGACTAAAGTCTCAAACAAAGAACTCAAGCAGCATTTATCAGAACAAGAAGAGGAAAATTTGCGTTTAAAGAACCTTAATAAAAATTTATTAGAACAAATCAGAGATCTAAAAGATTAAAAACTTAATATTCAAAAAATTGAAAATAAGGTTGATGAATCAAAAACCAAAGAACTTTTACGTTTGAGAAACCATAATCAAAGTTTGCTCAATCAAATTAAGAAACTTAAGGTGGATGAGAAAGCATTAAAAGATAAGTTAGAACAAGTCACTCCAGAAGAAGTATCGAAATCTCTAGTCACAACAGTTCAATTTGAAAATAAGGGAATGAATACCGATCGAGTGAATATGACAATTCAAGAAGACAAGTCAGTTGAAGAAATGACACACGTAGATGTTGCAGTTCAGACAATGGACATCCCAAGTGAATGTTCCATAACCAATTCAACAACATCTTCGCCAGAAGAAAATCTAAAAACTTTATATCGTTATCCAAATCATGATAATAGACAAATCAACCAAGCTGTGTATCATGACCATTAAAACCGTAGACAACAAATTAATGTTTCAGAGAATAATGACGTAACATCAATTCTGTCTTATGCTGACAAGTCGTTACAAAATTCCAGTGATCAAAATACTATACAGAAGATTAATCTAGGATGGTCTGATCCCTTCTCAGTGCGACAATTCTGTTTGTCACTAAGAAGATCATATCGAATTGTATTGACGAAGATGACTGTTCCAAGACAGAAAGACGTTCGAAGCCGAAAAGGAGATCAAGCCTTTTTTCATCGACAAGCTTTGAGGACAAAGATCTTTGAGGAAGAAGGCAATGTAACGAATAAAATATATAAATAATATAAATATAATGTAAATGATAATAATCATAATTAATTATTAGTTAAGTAGTAATTGGGTTGAAGAGGCATGTCTAATAAGACATGACTCTTCATGAAGAGACACTTGCGTGATATATAAGCAAGCTGTTTGTTCTCATTGTAAACCATTCATTCTTATTCATTTTATTTAATATAATATTTATATCCTTAATGGATATTTTGATATTCCAAATCTTTTGGAGTAATTAATTTATAGAAGGAACTTTGTTCGCTTCAAGGAGAATCCCACTGCATAGGAAAAGGGCAAAGCCATCAATCTGAAGCCGAAGGAGTAAGAAATCGAAGACATCCCGATGGATGATGAGAACCTGGGGATAGACGTGGAGGAAGTTGAAGTCCAGGGTGGTGACCCTATCACTCGGTTGTCTGAGTATGTCCCTCCACGCAAGGCAAGACCAAGGTACCAAAAGATATCAACAAGAGCAAGGTCCCATTGCAAACTCCTCTGTTGCCAGATGAGATTGTTTTTTAAGCACTGCGCTTGGGGCGGGTTCCTCTATTAAAGCTCGAAGATTAGGACTTAACGGACCATGAGAAGTTCTTGCACCTGGAGATCGAACAACTAATGCGCCACATTATTGACACAACCACCGAGATGACCGCATTGGAGCCGCAGGAGTGGCTCAAAGGAGTAGACAAAGCAGGTCTGCTTAACCTACTATGGGTGTCGCACTACAACCGCACCCCAATTATAGTATCGGTCATCAAGCAACTGTTATGCTTGGTGCATGATGGGTGTCTGTGGCTGGAGGAGCCAATACCCATCACCGAAAGATTGATCCATAGGATCACGCGGCTGCCCTACACAGGAGAAAATCCGGCCATGATGTTTGGCAAAAAAGGTGGCGAGCAAGCGCTCGCGGAGGCCATGAAGGAGAAATTTAAGCTTGTGAAGAAGCTGCACGGATATGCCATATCAAGTATAAGTGACCCTATCGTAAATATGGCCACGCAGATTTTGGCAGGGAAGGTGATGAGGAAGTGTCGCGCCGATGAAGTGCCGGTGCCTATCATTGCGCTAGCAGCCCAGTGCGCCGAAAGAGTCTAGTTCAATTGGGCACACTATCTCTGCTATGAGTTCCTTGCGAACTACCGCGAGGCACAGGAGCTCAGCAAGACTTTCCACTATGTGTGGCTCTTGATGTCTATTGTGCTGGTAGCATGGGAGCTACCAGAGGACAGTCAATTCCCCTCGGTCGCGCCGGACCTACCAAAAACAGCGAACTACGCTTTGCTGTGGGTGACCAAGGATGCGCAGTGCATCAAGGACAGTAAGATCTTCTGGATCTTGATGGAGATGAACATCCACATTGCTATCAATCGCAAACCGTTGTTGTCGCCTACTGTGTTTGCCAACCTGCAAGGCTACGTGGAGTTCAACAAAGGTTTTCACCATGTGTCAATCAGGGCACGTAAGGACCCTACGCAGACATGGTATGACTTGCCTTCCTTGGCAACGGATGACGCAACTGATGCAGTGCTTGATCGTTGGCCGGCAGAATGGCGCATTACATCAGACTTGGCGATGGCAGCGAGCAAGTCCGCCGGGCAGTGCAAGAAGGAGGAGGCCAAGCTCAAGATGGCGCAGCTGGCCGAGAAGAGGAAAAAGGAGGTTGCTGACAAGGCCCAACCGGAGCGCGATGTCGCTCAGCAGACGGAGAAGCAAACAGGTGGTCGCCTTCGCCCGAGATAGAGGAAGAGATAGACGAGCAAACAGAGCAGCATGACGCAGACCTGCAGGCGACGTTTGCCCGCATTAAGCATCCAAGGGAGCAAGAGAAAGGAGGGTAGAGGAAGAAATCCAAGGCCACTAAGACGTCGCTGGACCCAACACCCTCACAAAGGGCGACTTGCACGACATTGGAGACACGGTGCGGGATGTCACCGTGGAGGCCCTACAACAGTTTGAGTAGCAGCAACAACTAATATTGGGAGCCATCCAGACAGGTTTGCAGGAGCTGTAGACCTGTGCATCACAAGCTAGCATGGTGTCCACCAACCTTGTTATCAGCACTTCAGAAGCCGCTGAGATGCTATGCACAAAGGTCTCCAAAGCGATAGTGTTGCCCGATGGAGCACTGACCACAGAGAATGAAGCTGACAGGCCCACTATCAGCGCCCTCAAAGGGAGTGGGGTTGAATCTAGCAGCACTCCCTGGCGAGGCACTTCACCTGTTGCAGGATGGAGCGATTGCGGAGCTGAGGGCCTGTGAGCACCGCGCTCTACAGGTGATCAACGAGCAAAGGATTAATAATGAACAAATGGCCCTACAGAGAGACTCTTGTCATCGCTGCTATGACCAAGGTAACCGAACAAAACAAGCAAATAATTCAGGTCGTGGATGAGGCATGCCGAATGGTCCCAGATTTGGCCATTCCTGAGGAAGAACCAGTCGAGGTGCGTGTCCGCAAGCTGGCTACAGGGGTGCGTGACGCTCACACAGAGATGGCGAGGGTTCAGCTGGAATTGAACCTACAGATCACCGAATTACAATTGAATGACCAACGTTCAACTCCACCAAAAGTAAAGGAGCAGCGTGCAACTGTTGTTACAAAGGCAATAGCGGCAGTTGACAATGCAGTAGCAGACTACACACAACTTTTTGAATAGTCGTTTGAGGCCCTGACGAGCTTGCAGAAAGACCCTAATGTGCAACGGCTAGAGACAGAAGTAAGAGAACTGCAACAACGCTATGATGAGGTAAAAGGCATAGTGCGAACCATCGCGCTCACACGGAGACTGGCAAAGCTGCAGGAGGCCAAGCAGTTGAAAGAACAAGTAGATGCAGCGCAGCATAAGGAGGCAGTGTTGATGGCGCAACTGAAGCCCTGGTTGGATGAGGCTTATGTGATTACGACCTCTATTGAAGGAAAGCTTGTGACTTTGCAAGCAACTCAGCAAAAGCTTCAGGCCGACAATTTAGGAGTAGTGACCGAGCAGATGGTTGAAGAAGCAAAGCAGGCAATCGCCCAGTGCACTGCCGAGGTTGCGGTCATACAGATTGAGCTGGGAGGTCTTCACGCTAAGATCTCCGCGCCCACAGAGTGACTCGAGGGCGAGTCACGATGTTTGTATTGGGGGCCTATTGGGAACGGGATCGCCCAAGGACAGCTTTGGGTCAAGTTTTGTAATAAAGTTGTAAAGTCTCTGCATTTTGTGGTCACGGAGCGCGAAGGTGTCATGAGTCATAAAGGGTTGTTCAACCTTATTTTGTAAAGTGTAAAGTCGGTTTTAAAGATCTATCCATGGTCCGCGAACCATGGAATTGTATAAAAAGAGCTAAATAAGTAAGCTCTAAGTAGTCTTAAGTTGTCGAAGTCTTGGAGTCTTGGTAGCAAAGTTTAAGTGTTTCGGGTCTTAACGTAGGTAGAGGCTCTGCAGCTGAGTGCACAGAGGCCTAGGGTAGAAGTTTGCAGCTGAGTGCGCGGACCCCTGCAGCTGTGCGCAGGGCGGATAGATTCTGTAATAATTTGAAAATATCAATAAAGAGAAGTATTCCGCAATTCATGTGTATTTATTTCCTGTTAATGCATCTTGTCATATTGTGTATGGATTTATTTACAATGCTTATGTGATGCGTGAATGTAAGTAATTATGTTGGTTAATTGTACGCAAGTGAGAATCTCAGTTTATGCGGTACTCTGATCACTCTTTCGACTTCCTTAGCAAACCCTGCCCCTAAAAATCGAAATCTTGATCAACTCAGTGTGTTCTCCAAGTGACCCTCGAGCCTCCTCTTATACTTTTCTCGTTGACAAATCAATGGCTGAGATTAAGTCCCAAATCAACGGCTAAGATTAGATCTGGCTTGATCCATGACTTTTGGACCATTCGAACACAGTTTTATATTAATTCACATTAATATTTTATTTTCCCTAGGTTTAGACCTAGGGACTCCATTAAAAATATTAATTCTTTTAATATCTCCCAAACTGTTTAGAATCTGCCCAAACCCTTTTTGGGTATTGGAAATCTCATGTGCCTTAGCCTCTCCACCAATTTTCCACCAATTTTCGTGGCTAAAGCACATTCGATGCTACCCCAAATCAACAACCAGTGGTTTGAGGGATCAAGATAGATTGGACGAAGCATCCAACTATGTCATCTAGAAGGCAAGGATGTCATTCCTTCTAGATGAGAATGCTCTCAAGACATATGTCGACAACATGGTGGTTGTAAATGGCAAAGGCAAAGAGAATGATCCTTGACGGAGTGAAGGATCATGTAGTCTATCACAACGCTAGCAAAGGGACTGCTAAGGAGATGTGGGATGCATTGTCTACATTGTATCAAGGATCTTCCGAGCAGCAGAAGATGCACTTAAAGAAAAAACTAAGATCTACACAGATGTAGAAGGGGGAGCGCGTTGATCCGTTCCTCACGAAGCTTCAAGAGACCCGAGATGAGTTATCAACTGTGTGGTCTACACCTCAAGATTCTGAGTTGGTTAGACTGACCCTCCATTTTGTCTCAAATGAGTGGCAAGTCTTTGTCTAGGGTATCCTAAGCAGGGCGACTTTGCCAAATTGGGATGAGATGTGGGCAACTCTTAAGCAAGAGGAGTTGAGGAGAGACTTAGTCAAGTGTAAGCTTAACGGAAGCAACAACAATGGGTCGAAGCCTAAGGAGGAGGATGAGAATGCAACCCTTGCATCGAAGGGGCAGTAGGAGCAGCGAAGGCAGAAGAAGGACGTCTCGAAGATAAAGTGCTTCAGGTGTGGTGAGATGGGTCACTACGCAACACCGTGTCCTCTCAAGAAGAAGGACAAAGATGAGAAGCACGATTTGAAGGCTGCACCCACGAAGATCGAGGAGGAGGAGTTCGCCATGACAACCGAGATACCTCTGGGAGGGATGTGGGCTGCTTTGGAGTTGTAGTTCGAAAGAGCTACAAATGGGAAAGATCCTTGAGGAGCCCACCTCTCGGATCAATTCCTTGCTATGGGAGCCCCGATGAGAAGTAGCAGGATGGACCAGTGTTAGTTGGTGCAGAGGAGTGTTGGAGCGACAGATGCAGTGACTAGAATGCTAAGACTGAGCAGCGTAGAGCAGAGTTGCAGCAGTGCAAGGAGGCACAATGCAATAGCAACAGCAGCACAGTGGCTTCAGAGGGACAGCTTGGGACTAGCAACAGTCAAATCTTCAGCATCAAGATGCATCTATGCTAAACACTTGTTCAGTAATTTGGGATATTTTTTCCGTTGCTAATGCAGTAGCAGCCGCAGTTTGCAGTGCAGGGGCAGTTGGCAGTGGCAGTGCCACCAGCAGCACGGATGCAGAAATTGAGAGGGAGTTGTAGTACGGTGGCAGTGTCAGTAGCAGTACAGTTACAGCGGCAGCGCAATAGTTGGTGTACAGTATGTCAAACATCAACAACAAAGAGGACGATGTTATGAAGTTAGTGTAACGCTTCAATGGGAGGCATTGCTAGAGCACATTCCTCGCTAAGAGGGAGTGTTAATTTCTGGTAGCATCGGATGTGCTCTAAGTCTTAAAATTTGTAGGGAGGCTTGGGCACATGTATTCAAAGAACCCAAAAAGTGTTTTGGGAAATTCCACCCAGAAATAGTTTTATTAATATAATTAATTATTTTTAATGGGACTTTAAGTCTAAACTTAGGAAAATAAAATAATTAATGGGTATTAATCTAACTGTGGGTGTAACTTCTAGAAGAAGACAAGGATCAAGCAAAAATTATCTTAGCCATTGATTAGCTTCTAATCTGGGTCGTTGAATGTTAACGAGAAGATTATTTAAGGAGGCTTGAGGGTCATTTGGAAAACACATACAGTGAGTTCAAAAGTTTGATTTTTTGAAGCAGAACATCTGCCGAGAGAATTTCGATAGTGAGTTTTTGCAATGAGGGGCAGGGATAGTTTGGTTGGAGAATCCTCTCTTGAGCCAAGGATACGCAGCAGAGAGGCAGAGAGACACCTAAAGGAGGCAGTGCAGTACCCAAGAGGGGTTGATGTTGAGCCAGAAGGGCTCATGCAAAGGCAGCGCAATCCTCCAAGTACAAGTCTGAAAATTTGCTAGGGTTTGACGTTCTGAGCCAGGAGGGTTGACATCAGAACTCTGGGAGAGAAAATTGATCCAACAGTGAGGTGACACAGTCCCTTAGACGCTGACACAGGGCCCACGCAGGGGCGGCACAGAAATAGTCGGGGACACATTGGTTTAGCTGCCGGATCGGCCGGGACTTGTCGGGTAGAGTGAGGTAATCTCACAAAATTCTTCTGCCAATTATATTTCTCTGTAACTGGATTGTCGAGAGGGCATCTAGAAGTTGTATTCAGAAAAGATACTGCATAATAATAAAAACCTTAGATCTGTTGCACCTGTTTTCCCGCATTGGGTTTTTCCATAGACATTTGTCCAGAAATAACTGTCATTTGTGTTGTATCTTTCTCTATTGTTTTGTTCTTGTTTCGGCATATTATTTAATTTGTGTAGGTTGCAGTGTATGTATTTCGATGTTTGTCGTAGGACACTGCAAATAACTTGTTTACATAAATCTAACAAGTAAGAGAAATATCATCAGTGCTACAGTAGGAATTCCCGGTTTTAAGGAATTTTCACACACCTTGCCCAGCCAGCGACACTCTTGCACCACACACTTGGAAATTGATCCAGGGTCCAGATGGGGTTGTGTCTCACCATGGGAGACAAAGGGAGGGCTTGCATCATTGTTCCAGCCCTTGCATATGGGATACATGCCTGTTCGATTCAATTGGAGACCCATAAGGATGATTTTATGTCCCCCATAGCCACTTAGGGGCACCACAAGTGATTTTCTTGGAGATTAAGGGGCCACCACCCCCTTCATCACTATTCTTGGAGCCTTTCCACTCATTTGGGCACATTTTTGGCTTTATTTCACCTTCCAATGGCCCTCCTAGCTACTTGATAATCTTTTTGGCCCTCTTGAGAGGCTAATTATGCTTATTATGGAGCTATTTGGTGGGCTTGTCACCAAAGTATTGTTATTTGCACATTGTTTTATTGTTAGGGTCATTATTAGGGCTAGTTTAGCCATTCAAACTCCTTAGAGGAGTGTATAAATATGAGAAAAGAAAATTTCACCTCTCATCATCACTTGGATTGGATTAGTTCAAGCTAAAAAATTCGGTCGTGCTATTGTGGATGAATTGCAGGATAATTGATGCATTTCGATGTTTGGATTCTTGTCTTTGATCTTGGAGCTTCATTTTCGCTATTTTGATGATTGGATATACCCGCTTTACCTTGTAAGTGCTATATTGCTCTCTTTTCACATGATTAATGTATGGAATTTCTTTCATTAATCTGAAATGTGCCCTAAATGTAATGTGGATTTATGAAAAAAATGGATTTTTGAGTATTTCATATGTTACATGTAATGGTATTGCGAATGAATGTTCCTAGGGGTGGATTCTCTTCATCATCGCCTTGAAAATTCATTGAATTGTGCAAAAAGAAGCATAAATTCCTTTGTGACCTAGTTGCTACCTCTTGGGGCTATGCAAAGTTGTGAAAGGACTCCTTGATCAAGTAAGAATTCCAATATTTTGAAATCACTTTGAATCCATTTGTCCCAATAGGCTAGGCATTGATCCTAACCCTCAATGAGCACCCTAAAACCTTCTTTTTCTACCTTTTCTTTGAAACCCTACCCTAGTCCTAGTAGGTCTCCCAGGGCATCAAGTGAATTACTTTGTATCGATCCAATTTTGAAGCGAGTTGGCAGGTAACTGCACTAATGCGTCCTCTAGGGGTCCTCCAAATTTGAAGTTATTCTTGTGGTTGAATTGAGAGATATATCGAGCCCTAGCCATAAGACCATGCTCGCCTTGTTTCCTCCTAGGTTAGGTTAGGATATCAAGGGTCTCATCATTAAGATACTCAAAGGAAGTTTACCATTCCTGAGACCCTCAACATTCTCCTTGTTTGGCCTTGTGTAATCACTGAAAACAAGACAAAAATTATAGTACCTTTGCATAGTGTCTAATCTCAAAATCCCTCTAGGTTAACTTGATCTCTTAAAGGGTCCCTTAGGTCTAGGAAAGGTCATTATAGCCAAGCACATCTTCATTACCTTAGGTCTAAGTCTCCCTTGAGACTTTCTTAGAGGGCCCCTCACCTTGCCTCTAAAGCAAGCAAGCCCTATACTTTGAGTCTCTCTTGTGAATGGGCTTTAGAAATCACTACCAGTCCTATCATTGATTCATCTTTCCCAGTGATTTCCTTATACCGGGACTCCTCCCATCAATGAAAGTCTGTAAAGAGCAGGGGACATCGACTGGGGGTCCTTCTCCCATTGTTGCCACTTGATCAAGTAGTAGTCCCTTTGGAACCCCTCCTAGGACCCCAGCTAAATTGAGTGGTAACACAACTCTCAATGGTTTCACCCCGGAGTGGGCTACCTTTGTCCAAGGTATCACTGGACAAGAAATCTACCCGGATGGAATCGATTGTGGGTAGATTTTATGCAAGAGGAGATGAGGCTTGCTCTAGTTAAGAGAAACATCAGTGGCAACATTGACAAAGGACCTAGGGGTGTGAAGGAAGAGGAGAACCTAGCCATTACATCGAAGGGGAAGGCAAAGAAAAGTCCTAGTCAAGGACAAGGCTCAGAGGGAGGAGAAAAGAAGAAGAAGGATCTGTCGAAGATCAAATGCTTCAGGTGTGGTGAGTTTGGTCACTACAATACCTAGTGTCTGAAGAGGAAGAAGGACAAGAAGGAGAAGTAGGAGCAAGCAATAACTTCAATGGAGATAGATAATTTATCTTCTAGGTTGAAGGATGAATTCGCAATATATGCAGCTATACCTCCAGGAGAGAGGTGGGGAAACATTGAGCTCTAGTTCTCAGAGTTGTTGAGATTCGGGCAAGGTCCAAGAAAGACTGCATCGAATAGGTGTTTCTTCTTGGATCATTACCCTTACTACAAGGGCCCACAGTATTCAGTAGCAAATGGATTAGTGTTCAGAATGGCGCAGTCAGATCTTGAGGGACAGTTGCAGTACTAGTTACAGTCAGATGCTAAGGGGCGCAGAGTAGTTGCAACACAGACAATTACTCAGTGGACAGTGCACAAGCTAGTAGCAGCCAGAGACTCAAGAGACAAATGTAGAGCAAGATATATAGTTGATTCTGAGATTGTTATCAGTTGCAGTAGTTGCAGCAACAAAAATAGCATGAGATCAGGAGCATCAGAGAGCAGAGTTGGCAAAATTGCAGTGTCAGTAATAGCACAGATGGAGGGTGGTTCAGCTATAGAGTGGCAGATGAATCAGAGTATGTGCAGTGGCGTGATAGACAATGGCAGATTGTCATAGTTATCAGACATCAACAACGTGTATTGAGGATGTTATGGAGATAGAGTGAGAGAACACCTTCCTCGCTAAGTGGGTGTATTAGTTTTTGTAGCATTGGACAGGTGTTCTAGTCTCGACTTTGTTTGGAGAGGTTTAGAAACACTAGATCTCCAAAACCCAGAAAAAGTTTCAGGAGAAAACACCTAGAGATGGCTTAATTAAGTTAATTGATCAATAATTACATATTTCCTAAGTCTAACTTAGGAAAAGTGATTAATTAACAATAATTAATTGAGAAAGGTGAGAATTCTCTAGAAACTCACACAAATCAAGTTGGAGATGATCTTAGCCGTTGATGGGACCCAGTCATGGTCGTTGGTTCACCAGCAAGAGATTATAAGAGCAACTCAATAGGTAGATGGAGAACACACTTGAGAGGTCGAGTTCCTTGGCAGATCGAGCTAGCAAGTTGCAGAGATCGAGCAAGGAAGAGAAGTTTGAGCCAAAAGGGATGCAGACATAGAGAGGGTGCAGCATAAGTAGCAGTTCGATTTGGCTGAGTAAGGGGTCGATTCAGTTGTCGGAGGCCGGGAAAATTTTCCAAAAGGCTGGAGGATCGCTTCCAATAGCAGCAGCAGGCATAACAACTTGATCAGAGGCAGATTCAGATAGTGTGTGTGAGGGTCTGTGCAAGCACTGCGCAAGGGCCTGCTCAAGGGTTCTTGAGAGCCAGTTTTTCTGAAGTAGGTTGTGTCGGGATTGCTTATGGAGAGAGAGAGAAAATCTCTAATAATTTTAGCCAGATTGTTTGTTGAGGATTGCTAGTTTTGGGCATCCAAATTGTACTCATATTTTCACTGCTGCATAATAATAATAAAACCCTCATCTATTGCACCGGTTTTCCCACATTGGGGATTTTTAAGAACATTTGTCCAAAAATAACAATGTCAATTCTATTGTGTGCGCTTTATATTTTTCAGTTTCCTGTTTATTTTCCACAGTGTTTTATGGTGAAGAAATTGCAGTGTGATTTATTCATTATCTTGCCATAGCAAAATAAACTACATAATTAATCAGTTAGAAGAATAAACTCCAATTGCTGCATTTAAAGGAATTTTCACACAATATTTGAGGAAGGGCACATTTACTTGGGTTTAGGCTTGACATTCTTGGAGAATGGTTCTCTTGGAGGGCACATGAGTTGATGAGAGTGATGCTTGTCAAGATGGGGCATTCCCCTTGTAGATCCATTCTCATTTATGGACCTAGTCTAGGGTTTTACCTTACTTGTAGCTCACTCCATTGCTTACTCTATAAAAGAAAGGTTCTCTTGGAGGGCACATGATTTGGTGAGAGTGAAACTTGTCAAGGTGGAGCACTCCCTTGATCCATTCTCATTTGTGGACCTGGTCTAGGGATTTACCTTACTTGTAGCTCACTCCTCTTACTCTATAAAAGGAAGGATTGCTCATTACTTCATAACATTAGTGCTTTGTTTGTTTTTTCTTGAGGAGAAAGTAGAGAAAAGTAATGTGATCGATGTAGTCTAATGAATGTCAAAAGAAGCATGCTTTAGGAGAAGCGCTTCTGTGTTGTGAGCTTGTGAGAAGTTGTGTGTGATCTTATTTTCTTAGAAATAGAAAGATATGTGATTGCTGGTGGAAAGTGTGTTTGTTATTTGATTTTCCAAATCCAATCTATCTTCTTACCACTGCACTGTTACAGATTCAGTATATTGTCTGGATTGTTCCAAATCCCTCTTTTCATAGAGCTATTATCCATGTATTGTTGTGCTGTCGCAGATTTCACATGCTGATCTAATTTTGAGATCCTTGTTTATGAATGATCTAACTCCTTGATATACAGTGTTTACACTCTTGAATCTTCCATATAGAGTTTTGGTTTATGTAGATCTGGAGTTTTGTTATGTTTAAGAAAAAATTAAATTTCCCTGTAGAGTTTAAGTTCTAAGAGTGTAGCTCTGTTGTCCTGAGCTGAAATTTTAACATGACCTATGTGGAGGTTGATGTTGAAGTTTCTAAGTTTACTAGTTAGAAACCCTCCATGCAATTTATCTGATTTATTCCTACCTACTTGTTATTTTCCTTAACAAGTTATTTACAATGTAAATACTGAAAATAAACACTAGTGCATGCTCAACATATTACAGATCAACAATTAAAAGAAACAGAAACAAACACACCACATGACACCATTATTTTTGGACTAATGTCCCCGGAAAAACCCAATGTTGGAAAACTAGTGCAATTATCTGAGGGTTTTCTTATTAAGCAATATCAGAGTACAATCTAGATGCTGAAACTGGCCTACCCAACAAAGAATTTCCTTGGCAGTAATACCTCTCAGTTTCTGACAAATCCCATGGCTGAAATCCTGGATAATCCTTTCGGCAGCTACTCAGCACCAATCTGCCCTAAAAACCCCAACATCAACCTCTATCTGGACTGCGTCAGCCCCTCTTTGCCTCACGCTGGCCTTGCGTCACCCCAGATGGGTTTGCGTCAACCCTGGGAGGCCCTGCATCAGACCTATGGCCCTTTGCATCAGCAATGCTCGCCTCTCTGAGGCTCTCCGCAGCTCCCAGCTGCCTCTACGTGGCCTTGCATGAGCCCTGGTTGGCTTTGCGTCACTCTCCTTGGCTACTGCACTGCTCTCCTGGCACTATCTCTGCCTCTCTCTCTCTGTACTCAAATGCCCCTCAACTGCATCTCCCGATCACTAATTCTATCTCTCTTCGCAAACTCCGCTCTAGAGAATAGAATGACTGATCACTCTGGTGTTTTCTTCAAGTGACCCTCAAGCCTCCTCTTATACTTTTCCTGTTGACATATCAACAATTGAGATTAAGTCCCTAATCAATGGCTAAGATTAGATCTGGCTTGATCCATGTCTCTTGAACCATTCTAACACAGATTCATATTACTACACATTAATATTTTATTTTCCAAAAGTTTAGACTTAGGGACTCCATTAAAATTATTAATTATTTTAACATCTCCTGATTTGTTTAGAATTTTCCCAAACCCTTTCTATGTATTGGAGATCTCATGTGCCTCAACCTCTCCACCAAATTTCATGGTTAGAGCACATCCGATGTTACTCCAAATCAACACTCCCTCTTAGCGAGGATTGTGCTCTAGCAATACTTCTCACTAAGTATTACTCTGATCATCTGACATCTGTACTTGTCTTGATGCTAGGCCTTCCTGCCCAACATCCTCTACACTGCTACATCGTGTACTGTTGCCCATGGCTCTGCCACTATCACTGTTGCATCTGTACGACAGCTCCCTCTGCATCCGTGTTGTTGTTGGTCCTTTCTTCCAACACTGCATCCGCACTGCACCTCCTCTCATCATGCTGCATCGTGTTGCCCATTGTTGCACTGCAACTCAGTTACTAAGAATTAAGTAACTGATCTCACAATCTGACCTCCCTGTTGGGCTAGAGACACCCACTGATGCTGAAGCTCCCTCTGCCACTGACAAGTGCTCCCTCTCTGACCTTTGCGTTGTTGCAACAACTCCTTGCATTTCGCACCGTTGCACACCTCTCTACGCCATCCTACACTAGTGCAACACTCTTGTGCCTCTCGCACTGCTACAGCTTGCTAGCCTCGCGTTGTCTCGGGACTCCTACACTGTAGCTCTCTCTGCCGCTCCATCTGCATCCATCTCTACCCGTCTCAACCAATCCCGCTACTCCTCTTCGGGGCTCCCATAGCAAGGTCTAATCCAAGAGACTAGGTACCTCGAGGATTCTGCGCCTCATCGCCTGTAGTCTGCTTGACTACAACTTGATGTCTCCCCACTTCTGCTCAAGTGGCGCATGTGCACTCATGGCACAGTCATTGTCTGTCAAAACTTCCTTCTCTGCCCGTGCTAGCGCTGCCTTAGTCTCTGAAGACTCTCCCTTACTCTTCTTCCTTGGACACTGGGCCGCATAATGACTCAGCTCCCCACAATGGAAGCACTTGATCTTGGAGAGATCTTTCTTCTTTTGCTTTTCCTGCTTTCCCTCAAATGCTAGGGCCACATCTTCCTCCTCCTACTTGACTTTGATCCCCTTATTGCTGTTACCCGTCTTCGACTGTCGTCTGATCTCTCTCTTTTGGGCGAAGAGCTGCCCACATCTTGTCCCAAGGTGGGAGAGTCCCTCTGCCCAGTATACTCTGAACAAACACCTCCCAGACTTCTAAGACAACATTTAGGCCTGTCCTCACCATAAGCTCCTAATATGGTGTCGCCTATATAGCAGTCAACTGATCTCGGATCTCATTCAATCCTCCGAGGAAGGTGTCAATCGGTTCTCCCTTCTTCATCTGATACAACCTCAATTGATTCTCAAGCAGCATTCTTCTCTACACAGAAGTATGCTGGTACAACTTCTTGAGAGCCTCCCACATATCAAATGTCGTTTCCTTCTCGGCTATGTGTGGTACTACATGATCCTTGACCCCGTCAAAGATAATGCTTTTGGCCCTCGCCATCGCCTCCTCGTACTTGTCATTATCATTGGGGTCGACTAGGATAGCTATTACCTTCAAGGCGAAGTTCTAGACACGATCCCTGTCAAGTACAGATAAGATTCTGGCCTTCTAGATTGCAAAGTTTGATGCTCCGTCCAATGTATCCTAGTCTCTTACTTCGTGTAGTGCCATGACGCTCCTCTACTTCCTTCCTGCAAGTTCTTTGTTCGACTCCTCTAAGTCTCTACTTCCCGTCTGGAAGTTCTCTTCTAGACTCCCTCTGAGTCCTGATTTCCCTCCTGAAAATCCTTCTGCCGTTGTCGAGATAGCCCTACTCTGATCGTCTTGTGCAACCGCACCATTGATCCGAGTTCCTAGGCTAGACACACTTGGTAGCAACTCCTCTGGCCTTGCTCTATTAGGTACTATTCTGACTATAGTACCTCACCAACTCCACTCTGCAATATTCCCACAGCCTTCTAAACCCCAACAACCTGAAGGTGAGAGCTCTTAGGCTCTGCGCAATCCCGGCACCAGCGACCCAACCTCCTTAGCCAACTACGTCAGCCCTCCCAGCTACTGTGTGGCTCTACATGAGGCTTCTTTTGCCTTCCTTAACCTCTGTGCTACCTCTTTCCGGCTCACCCTTGATGACGCAGGCACTGCGTCACCCTTTCTTGTTGCCGCTCTACTAGAAATAGCTTCTGTCACCTCGGGACAACTATTTTCTGCTGCTATTGCTATGCTCGGCTGATGTCCTTTAGTCCTCCTGTGATCTGCAATCATGCTCTGATACCATGTTGAAGTTTCTAAGTTTACTTAGTTAGAAACCCTCGATGCACTTTATCTGATTTATTCCTACCTACTTGTTATTTTCCTCAACAAGTTATTTACAATGTAAATACTAAAAATAAACACTAATGCATGCTCAACATATTACAGATCAGCAACTAAAAGAAACAAAAACAAACACACCGTATGACACCATTATTTTTAGACTAATGTCCTCAGAAAAACCCAATGTGGGAAAACTAGTGCAGCTATCTGAGGGTTTTCTTCTTAAACAATATCAGAGTACAATCTGGGTTCCGAAACTAACCTACCCAACAGAAAATTTCCTTGGCAATAATAGCTCTCAATTTTTGGCAAATCTCCTCGCTGAAACCCCAAATAATCCTTCCGACAACTACTCAGTACCAATCTGCCCTAGAAACCCCAACGTCAGCGTCACGTTGGCCCCTCTCTGCCTCACGCTGGCCCTGCATCACCCCAAATGGATCTGCGTCAGCCCTGGGAGGCCCTGCATTTGCCCTCTGGCCCTCTGCATTAGCAACGCTAGCCTCTCTGAGGCTCTACGCAGCTCTCGGCTGCCTCTGCGTGGCCCTGCGTGAGCCCTGGCTGGCTCTGCGTCACTCTCCTTGGCTACTACACTGCTCTCCCGTCACTATCTCTGCCTCTCTATCTCTCTGTACTCAAATGCCCCTCCACTGCATCTCCCGGTCACTAATTCTATCTCTCTTAGCAAACCCCGCTCTAGAGAATAGAATGACTGATCACTTTGGTGTTTTCTCCAATTGACCTTCAAGCCTCCTCTTATACCTTTCTTGTTGGCATATCAACAACCAAGATTAAGTCCCTAATCAACGACTAAGATTAGATCTAGCTTGATCCATGTCTTTTGGACCATTTTAACACAGATTCATATTAATACACATTAATATTTTATTTTTCCCTAAGTTTAGACTTAAGAACTCCATTAAAAATATTTAATATTTTAATATTTCCTGATCTATTTAGAATCTGGCCAAACCCTTTCTGGGAATTGGATATCTCATGTGCCCCAACCTCTCCACCAAAATTTGTCGCTAGAGCACATCCGATTCTACCCCAAATCAACAGTTCACATTATGAGGCAGAACTCATATAAGATTCATCTTTTCATCAATGGTTCTATGCATATTCAAAAGGTCTTGTATCTTAATCCCCCGAACTAGTGTTTTTTATTTTTATGTCTTGAACATTTTTGTAAAGATTGTCCCATGCACAAACAAGAAACTTCTTACATTTCTCCGGCTTCTAAAAATCCCTGAGCTTAAAAACAAGATATCATCGAGAAAACATAACATTAACAAGCAACCTTCAAAGCAATCTGAATATTCTTAGGAATGGCAAGTAAAACAATAATCAGGTGCTAAAACAAAGTGTTATTAATGCACCCACAAGGGATAAGATGGATGCCAAGCAAGAAGGGTTAATGCAACAAGTCATTGTAGGTTTCTGTAATATTAATCATGGCCAGGGTTAACCTAGATGTTCAATAGTAGGGCATGGCATCAGATTTCCAACAGACTTCAATTATTAAAGTCAATATTCACAATACGCACCCCACCCATACAATTGACAAGTTTGCATGCCTATTTCAACGACTAACCATCCCAATATGCCACTATTAAAATTCTTTCACAGTCCTTAAGGACATGACATGAGTTGCCCATGAAGCTGAAAATTATGGCATGGAATGTTAGGGGACATGTAGGAATGATAGGTCCATTGTCATTATTGTCATGGATAGTTTACATTTTGATGTGCTCTTCCTTCAAGAATTTAATGTAATTGGCTTTATATGTGCTTGTTGATGCAGTATTATAATGGGGACTATGTTGCAACTACTCATGAGGAAGATTAAGGAGGGGCTATTTGCACAGTTACCTCCTCTAGACCCTTATATTCTAGTTAAGGTGAGGATCCATTAGCCCAATGTTCTTGGGCGATAATCATGCTTGTCGGCAAGGTGTGGGGCTTTTGTTTAGTGCATACACCCAATTATTCTATTGGTAGAACATAACTTTTGCATTGAATGGATGAAGAATTGCCTCCCGCTGAGAGGGTCCTTGGGGAGACTTTAATATGGTTGACTAGGATGGGCACTGTGGTGGAGGGTGGGGCACCAAACTCCATGATGGAAGACGGGATTGGAAAGATAGTAGAAGAAGGTTTGGTGTGTCAAATATTGTGTGAGGTCAAAATAATACTGTGTCAACAAATTTGTGTTAGCACCCGAGATTGCACTTCCTGGAATCCCGGTGTTAAATTCAAAATCAATACTGTACTTCTATCAACTTGGCATCAATATGTTGGAATGTGGAGATTTTCATGATGACTCAAATCCAGTGAATCCTTTTTGGTTGAGATCAAATTAGTTTCTCCTCAATATTATCCTTGACAGTTATTTTTTATGACATGCGTGTCACCTATATTGTTATTTTGAGAACAAGTGCATCTGGATCATAACAACAACTTGAATTTTGTCTTTCTTAACCTAGGGATGCCCGCTTGGGCCGGAGGAAAGCTAACCTGAAGAGAAAAGAGGGTTGGTCAGGTGACAGTGGCCTCCCTCTTAGTTTTACATGGATCACACTTGAGATTTTGGACTTTATCTCAAGAAGTATGAGTTTGTAGGGTAACAAAGACGAACTTGAGCTTGTTTTGGGTGCTTTTTGGAGAACCTTTATCCAAGCTGTGGAGTGTTATTTCTGGCAAAAGTAGGGCACCTTTTTTGGGATCTAATTCCGGTGCCCATGTTCGAGGTTCTATTTTCAGCATATGGTACACCTTTTGAGAGACAACTAGCATAATGGACTTTGTTTTTTGAGATTGTGTTTAATGATGTTTGGTTGTTTCCTTTTTGAGCCTTTTGTTGCTGTGAAACGTTGCCATTGTGGTATGTTTACTAAAGTGTTGATTTTGGGTAGCATTGGATGTGCTCTAGCTCCAAAATTTTGTGGAGGGGCTAGAATACATAAGATCTCCAAGACCCAGAAATCGTTTGGAGAAATTCCACCTGGATTGCGAGTTATTAAAATAATTAATATTTTTAATGGGGTTCCTAAGTCTAAACTTTGGAAAATAAAAATATTGATGGGTATTAATAGAAATATGGGTGAGAAGCTGCTAAGAGACAAGGATCAAGTCTGTTTTAATCTTAGTCGTTGATTAGGGACTCAATTTTGGCCGTTGATTCTGTTATTTTTTGGTAGCATCGGAAGTGCTCTAGCCTTGAAAATTGGTGGAGAGATTAAGACACATGAGTTCTAGAGAACCTAAAAATGTTTGGTGAAATTCCACCCGGATTGTATTTTATTAAACTAATTAATATTTTTAATGGGGTTCGTAAGTCTAAACTTAGAAGAATCAAAATATTAATGGGTATTAATCAAAATATGGGTGAGAATGATCTCGGAGGCGGATCAAGTCATGTTTTAATCTTAGTCATTGATTAGAGACTTAATCTCGGCCATTGAAGACTCAACAAGAAAATATAGAATGGAGGCTTGGGGTTCATTTGGAAACACACACGGAGAAAACAAATTGATCAAGAATTCAATTCTTAGGGCGGGGTTTGCTAAGTATTTCGAATTAAGTGATCATTCCGCAGTAGAGGGGCAGTGAGAATCTAGGAGGAGGACTTTCCGAAGAATACAGATAGAGAGGAGGAGAGAGCCAACAGAGCAGAAAAGTTCTCTGTTACGTAGAAGCCGGAACTGCCAGGAACAGCCGTAAACTACTGGAATAGCTAGGAATGTTGAAGCAGAGAGCACAAGCTAGAACTCCGGAATAGCTGGGAAAGCTGACGCAGAGGACAAAAGTCAGAACTATTGGGAACAGCTAAAACTGTCGGGAACTGTTGGAACTGTCGGGAAAGCTAACGCAAAGGGTAGAAGTCGGAACTGCCAGGAACAGCAGGAATTGTCGAGAACTGTCGGAACAGCCAGGAAAGCTAACACAGGGGACAGAAGAGGTGACACGGAAATAGTCGAGGTTAGCCAATCTTGTGTTGAATCAACCAGAATTCTGCGGGTGAAGTGACGTAAAACTCACTCATATTTTCCGCTAGTATTTTCTCTGTAAAGGATTGCTAAATGAGCATCCAAGATTTGTATTCAGATATTTCTCTTGCATAATAATAAAACCCTCAGAGATGTTGCACCGGTTTCCCGCATTGGGTTTTTCCGACTATTGTGTCCAAAAATAAGTGTGTCCCATGTATGTTGTTCTTTGCTTTGTTTTCTGTTTCATGAGATCAAATATTCAATTAGTGTAGGCTGCAGAGGTAATTTGCTTCAGTATTCAAAAGAATAACTTAATGAATGTAATTTAAAATCAAGTAGGTGAAGTAGATTCAAATTTGTTGCAGTAGGGATTCCTTCAGAGTGTAGGAATTTTCACAGATTCATCAACAGGAAAATTATAAGAGGAGGCTTGAGAGTCAGCTGGAGATACACCAAGTTGATCAAATCAGTTAGATTTTTTTGGGCGTGGTTTGTTAAGAAAATCGAACTAGTGATCTAAGTTGCAATGAGGGGCAGAAGCAGATATTTGGATTGAAAAGGAGTTTTGAGCTAAAGAGTACCAGGCAGAGAGGCAGCAGTAGCATCAGAGAGGCAAAGTAGAGGCCTACATAGCCAAGAAGGGGCTCACGCAGTGCTGATGCAGGCCAAGGGGATCTCTTGCAGTGGCAGTGCAAGATATTTGTCAAAAGTTCGAGATTTTGCTAGAGAAGCGAGGTTCTGAACCAGGAGGACTGAACAACCGTCTTCCTCCAGCAAATCGATCTAGCAGAAAGGGTGACATAGTCTCCTAAAGGCAAGAAGTTGTCCCAAGCAGTAATTATGTTGGAATTTCGTAGTGTTTGCAAGAGTTAGGCCACTCAATGGATCAGTTGTGACTTGGAGAATTTGGAGAATGAGGTAAACCTTCGTATGTATATCTTGCTGCCGAGATTTCTCTGAAAGGTTAGCCGAAGTGAGAGGCAACCTACTGTACTCAGATTCTGCTTGCTTAATAATACAAACCTCCTATCTGTTGCACCGGTTTTCCTGCATTGGGTTTTTCTGGGGACATGTTTTCCAAAAATAACAATGCCCCTTATGTGTTTGTCTCATCTGTTGTTTCAGTTTATGATCTATATGTCAGTGTAATCTGCAGTAGAGTTTTTCATCACTGTTTATAAATTAAATAACTTGTTGAATGAAATAACAAGTAGGAGATGCTAAACCAGTGACTATAGTAGGATTTCAGTTTGTAAAGATTCAAAAATTTTCACATGGTATTAGATGATTGCAGATCATAGGATACTGAAGCCAACAGCCAGAAGATCCAGCGAATCTACTATAGAGAGGTCGTTGTCCCGAGTGACAGCATTGTTCCAGAACCAGAGAACGCAGAGGAAGGGTGATGCAGAGGCTCACGCAGTGCCTGCATTAGCTTTCTGAGCCAGGAGGAGGAGACACAGTAGTCGAGAGGAGCTCACACAGTGACTGTGTCAGCTCTCTGGGCCAGCACATAGCTTGAGGGGCTCAGATTAGTCAGTTGTCGGGGCAGAAGGAGTAGTGCAGATTCGATATGTGGTGCTAGTGGGCCGTTGTTATTGTTTTTGCAAAAGAATGTCTATGGAGATGAAGCCAAGGTAGAGGGAGACACTACCTTGACGGATTTCTTACCAAAAAAATCTAGGTCTGAGTTGCTGAGTAGCAGCAAAGGAAGATTGGAGAATGTGAAAATTCTATCACTGCAACATCTGATTTACTTTTCCTACTTATTCTTCAATAAGTTATTTATGAAAGTCCTTCAATAAACATTAAAATAAATTTCGCTGCAGATATCACACCGTAATACAGAAACAAACACATGTACAAGAATCAACACATTGACACAGATATTTTGGACAACAGTCCCCGGAAAAACCCAATGTGGGAAAACCGGAGTAGCAAGGGAGGATTTTATTATTCAACAACCCTTCAGTACAACAGGGTGCTAAACTAGCTTACCCATAGAGAGAAAAAAAAATCTCCAGCACTTCTCCTAGTCCCAGTGTCAACTTGGCTGACCTCTACGTGGCTCCCAAACACTCTGCGTCAGCAACTGCTTGACTGCGTCAACCCCGGGCCTCTCTGCGTTACCCACGCAGGCCCTCTAGTGACTGCGCAGTCTCCTGCTGCCTCTGCGTCTCCCTGAAATGCCCTGCGTCTGCCTCTCCTGCCTCAGCGTTGGTCTCTAGTGGTTGATCCCATCCCTCTGTTTCATACTTGTTGCCTCCTGATTGCTCACCAAACCACTAGTTCGAATTTCTCAGCTAACCCCTCTCCAGAAATTGAAATAACTGGTCTCCCTCAGTGTGTGCTCCAAGAGACCCTCAAGCCTCCTCTTATACTTTTCTCGTTGACGAATCAACGGCCGAGATTAAGTCCCTAATCAACGACTAAGATTAACTCTGACTTGATCCATGACTTTTGGACCCTTCTAACACAGTTTTATATTAATTCACATTAATATTTTATTTTCCTTAAGTTTAGACTTAGGGACTTCATTAAAAATATTAATTATTTTAATATCTCCCAAATTGTTTAGAATCTGCCCAAACCATTTATGGGTATTGGAGATCTCATGTGCTTTAGCCTCTCCACCAATTTCGTGGCTAGAGCACACCTGATGCTCTAGTAATACTCCTCTTAGCAAGGTTTGTGCTCTAGTAATACTCCTCACTGAGTATCACCATGATCATCCGGCATCGATCCCTATGCTGATGCTAGGCCTCTGTGCCCAACATCCTCCGCACTGTTACATCTTGTACTGCTGCCTATGGCCCTGCCATTGCTGCATGTGTACGACGACTCCCTCTGCATCCGTGCTGCTGCTAGTCCTTTCTCCCAACGCTGCATCCGCATTGCAACTCTCTCTGCATCTATGCTATTATCACTCCCATTTCTGCTACTGAAATGGGTTCTCTACCATCCCCATCTTTTCCCTAAAGTAGTCAAACTTTGTCCTTCCAAGGGCCTTGGTGAGGATGTCTGCCACCTGTTCTCTTGTAGCAGTGTAGCCCAACTTTACAGCTCCTTATTGGACACAGTCCCTGACAAAGTGACGTTGGATATCAATATGCTTCAACCTATCATGAAACATTGGATTCTCAGAGAGCTTGATGCAACTCTGATTATCAAACATGATCCTGGTCGCCTGCATATTCCTTCTGAATAGGTTCACAAGCAGTTTTCTAAGCCATATGGCCTTACACGAAGCTGTGCTCGCCGCCATATATTCTGCCTCGGATGAGCTCAAAGCCACAGATTTTTGTTTCCTACTGCAGCAGGAGGTCATTCCTAATCCAATGTTGAAACAGTACCCAGAGGTACTTTTCCAATCCATTGAACTTCCTGCCCAATCTTCATCAGTAAATCCACTCAACCTAATATCCTTACCTTTGGTGTACAAGAGTCCATAATCGGATGTTCCCTGTAATTATCTGAGAACGTGTTTGACTACTGCCCAGTGTGCCCTCTTCGGTTCCACCATGAACTGACTGAGGGTGTTGATAGCGTAGCAAATGTTTGGCCTTGTATTGACCAAATACATTAGGGACCCTGTGAGCTGCCTATATAGGTTGGGATCAACATCCTTGTCTTTTGATACATCAATCTTCTTCCAAATGGTGATCATTGGAGTAACCATGGTTCTACAATCCTCCATACTAAATCTTTTCAGGGTTTCTGTAGCATACCTCCCTTGCCCAAGGAAGATTTCCCCCTTCTGCTGCCAAATTTCCAACCCTAGGAAGTAATGCATTCGTCCCAAATCCTTCATATCGAATTTTGTGGCTAGATTCTTCTTGCAGTCCCCAATGAGCCTAGATGATCCTGTCAGAAAGAGATCATCCACATATAATACTAAGATTAGTGGCTCGTTCTCTACAACCAGATAGTAGAGATTCAGATCAGCATCACTCTTGAAAAATCCCATCTTTTGCAAGTAGCCATCTATTCGACCATACCATGCTCTAGGTGCCTATTTCAGCCCATACAAGGCTTTCTTCAATCTGCATACATGAGACTTCTTCTCATGTGTCTCAAAGCCCTCTGGTTGTTCAAAGTATACCTCTTCTTCTATTACCTCGTTCAGAAGTCATTTTGACATCCATCTAATGAATCTCCCATCCCATCTAAGCTGCAAGAGATATCACAGTCCTAATAGACATATACCTGGCTACCGGGGCGAAGGTCTCCTCGTAGTCAATTCCTTCCTTTTGAGCATACCCCTTAGCCACAAACCCGGCCTTGTATTTCTCAACACTGTTGTCTGCAGCGTATTTGATTTTGTAGATCCATCTTGAACCTACCACTGATCTGTCTTAAGGCCTTGGCACTACCTCCCAGACATCGTTCACCATTATGGAGTTGTACTCCTCTACCACCGCGTCTAGCCAAACCTGATGTTGAGTTGCCTCCTTGAAACTGGCAAGCTCCCCATCCTGAGCTACTAATGCCGAATATCTATCTGGTTGTTTTCGCTCCCTCTTATTGTTTCTTAGCTCACCGATGAAGTCCTCTGCATCTCGCAGAATCTTACGAAGTTCCCTACTAGTTTTTCCTCTGCCAACAGGGGCTTCTATTAACTCTTCCTCCTCATCCTGAGAACCTTCCTGACCCGAGGAACAATTTTTTACTTCCGTTGGTTGAAGGGGCTTAACCAACGGCTCCTCTTTTGACTACTCCTCGAAAGGCATCTCACGATATTTTCTGAAATCCCTGACCTCCATGAACTTTACATCTCGTTGAACTACTACCTTCCTGCTCCCTAGAAGGTATATTTTGTATGCCTTAGCGTTCTCGCTATATCCCACCAAATATCCCTTTTCTGTAGTTTGATCCAACTTCTTCCTCTTTTCCTCTGGTATGTGGCAATATGCTAAACTCCCAAATATCCTGAAATGACTGACTTCAGGTGTCTTCCTTGTGAAGACTTTCTCTGGAGTAATCTTGCCCAATGCCCGATGAGGAGTCATGTTCTGAACATAGACTGTTGTGTTGCATTCTTCCGCCCACAGGAATTTCGACATATCATGATCATATATCATGGCCCTAGCTGCTTCTACAATAGTCCTGTTCTTTCTTTCTGCTACTCCATTCTGCTCTGGATTGTAGGGAGTTGTCCAATCTCTTCTGATGCCCTCCTTAGCACAAAAATCAGTGAAGTCCTTATCGACATACTCTCCACCATTATCTGAGCGCAAAAATTTTATTTTCTTCCCAATCATATTCTGCACCAGAGCCTTGAACTCTTTGAATCGACAGAAAACCTTGTCCTTGGTTTTTCAGAAAATAAATCCAAGTTTTCCTTAAGTGGTCATCAATGAAGGTAGGGAAATACTCGACACTAATGAGAGATTTGACGGACATAGGTCTACAGATATCTGAGTGTATCAATCCTAGTACACTCTTGGCCCTGTGTTTGCTCTTAGGAAATGTTGCCTTGGCATACTTTCCTAGAGTGCATCATTTGCATACATCATCTCATTCCATGCTCATATCCGGAACTCCTGTTACAGTGTTCCTGAGAATTCTCAGAGCTCCATGGTGCAAATGACCCATTCTTCTATGCCATAGTTCATTCAAGTCTTTGTCTCCATGATTGCCTATTAGTGCCATTGGTGATTCTAGTTGTAATCTATACAACCTATTACTTTTGATCCCGATCTGCACTTTCTTTTTCCAACTCGCGGTTTGACATATACCTTCTCCTTGATGAAGTAGACGTCATAGCCCTTGCCTTGAAGTTGCGACACGGAAAGTAAATTGATCCCCAATCCTGGTACATGCAACACATTTGTAGCACGGAACCATTCTCCCGATCTGTTTGAAAAACTATGGTACCTTTCCCTACTGGAGTACACTTTGCCTTCTTCCCAATGGTGATCTGAAAGTTCATCTTCTCTTCTTGATATTCTGAGAAACATTCCTTGATTCCCGTCATATGCCACGAGGATCCACTGTCTATATACAATACTTCTAATGATGCAGAACTAGTCATACAAGCCACTTCTTCTTCCAACCTGGAAGCCAACATAGAGAAATCGAAGTCTCTTTCTCTTGTGTAATCTTCTAAAAATCTGTGCGAATCCCCTGACGTGGATGTCTCTGCATCATGGTCTCGACCCATAACTGATTTTCCCTTCCTGCCTCTGATTACTCACTCTGATACATATGAAAATTCTATCACTGCAACATCTGATTTACTTTCCCTATTTATTCTTCAATAAGTTATTTATGAAATTCCTTCAATAAACATTAAAATAAATTCAACCGCAGATATCACACTGTAATACAGAAACAAACACATGTACAAGAATCAACACATTCACACAGATATTTTGGACAACAGTCCCCAAAAAAACCCAATGTGGGAAAACCGGTGCAGTAAGGGAGGATTCTATTATTCAACAATTCTTCATTACAATAGGGTGCCAAACTGGCTTACCCACAAAGAGAAAAAAATAATTCTCCAACACTTCTCCCAGTTCCAACGTCAGCTTGGCTGACCTCTATGTGAATCGCAAACACTTTGTGTCAACCCCTGATTGACTGCGTCAGCCCCTACTTGACTGTGTCAGCCCTGGGACTCTCTGCATCACCCACGCAAACCCTCTAGTGCAGTCTCCTGCTGCCTCTGAGTCTACCTGAAATGCCCTGCCTCTGCCTCTCTTGCCTCAACACTGGTCTGCAGTGGCTGATCCCGTCCCTTTGTTTCGTACTTGCTGCCTCCTGACTGCTCACCAAACCACTAGTTCGAATTTCTCAACTAACCCCACTCCAGAAATTGAACTGACTGGTCTCCCTTAGTGTGTTCTCCAAGTGACCCTCAAGCCTCCTCTTATACTTTTCTCGCTGACAAATCAACGGCCGAGATTAAGTCCCTAATCAATGGCTAAGATTAACTCTGGCTTGATCCATGACTTTTGGACCCTTCTAACACAGTTTTATATTAATTCATGTTAATATTTTATTTTCCCTAAGTTTAGACTTAGGGACTTCATTAATAATTTATTTTAATATCTCCCAAACTATTTAGAATCTGCCCAAACCATTTCTGGGTATTGGAGATCTCATCTGCTTTAGACTCTCCACCAATTTTCGTGGCTAGAGCACACCCAATGCTACCCCAAATCAACAGAGAAGGGGTGATTCGACATTATTTAGCGGGAGGATTTCTGTGAAGGAAATCAGGACTCAGAGGGAGTCTAGAAAGAAATTGTTCCTTAGAAGATTTATAGTGCCAAAGAAATCCATATCCGACTCTTGTTGGGGCAGTTGCAAGAGAGGAAGAAGAGAACATGTTCTACACTTGTTTGAGCAGAGATGGCAGTTAATGGACTGAGGGATCAGGACAGATTGGATGGAGCATCCAACTTTGTCATCTGGAAGGCCAGGATCTTGGCAATGTTGGACAAGAATCGCATCAAGGATTATGCCTTGAAAGTAGTTGTTGTTCCGGTCAATGTTGATCCTCTCAAGAAATACGAGGAGGCCTAGGCAAAGGCGAAGTGCATGATCTTGGACAGGGTCAAAGATCATGTGTTCCCACATATTGTTGAAAAGGAAACAACAAGGGAGATGTGGGAGGCCTTGACCACCTTGTATGAGGGAACTTCCATTCAACAGAAGATGTTGCTTGAGAACCAATTGAGACAGTATTAGATGCAGAAGGGAGAAGCAATCAATCCCTTCCTTCTCAAGTTGCAAGGGATTCAAGACCGGTTGACTTCCGTGGGGTCTACACCAAATCCTGAGTTCATGGTCAGAACTGTCCTGAATGTAGTCACTAAAGACTGGGAGACCTTTGTCCAGAGCATCTTGGGCAAGGCTTCTCTCCCCAGTTGGGAGGATATGTGGGCAGCTCTTCGACAAGAAGAGATCAGGCAGTTAATCAAGGCAGGAAGTAGCGGCAGAGGAGTCAGAGTCACTGCTACACCTGTACTACAACTCCCTCCCAATATGCTGCATCATACTGCCCATAGTACTGCCACTGCTAACTACTGCACTGCAACTCAGTTGCTCAGAAGTAAGCAACTGAAGAAGTCACCCAAAAGCTGACATGTTGGTCAGTCTGGATGCCCCGTGATGCTGAAGCTACTTTTGCCGCTAATTTGTGTTGACCCTCTGATGCTACTACGCTGTTGTTTTATCTGCTATGCCTTCCGCATTGTTGCAACACTCCACTGCACTACTTCAGATTTTGGCAGTCTAGCTATGCCATTGTTGCTCCATCATCCCTCGCACAAACTGACTCCCGTCATTTTGCCACTGTCATTAAGGGCTCCCATAGTCGTATTGATCCAAGATTTTTGGCACCTCAAGGATCATGCCCTTGTGTATTCCTCTCGACTACAGCTCAATATCGCCCCACCTCTTCTCCGGAGATGCATGAACACTCATGGCATAATCCTCGTCATCGTCCTCCTTTTCAACTTTGCTGGAGTAGCCTTTGAGTCAGACTTCTCTTCCTTGCCCTTCTTCTAAGGTCATTGAGTGGCGAAAAGTCCCAGTTCCCCACATCTGAAGCATCTGACTTTGGTTATGTCTTTCTTTTTCCTCTTCTGTTGCCCTGGCTATCCCGCTGACGCGAGAGCTACATCCTCCTCTTCCTCCTTGACTCTGACTCCTTTGCTGCTACTTCCTGCCTTGGTTAACCGCCTGGTCTCTTCCTGTCGAAGAGTTGCCCACGTCTCCTTCCAACTGGGTAGAGAAGCCTTGCCCAAGATGCTCTGCACAAAGGTATCCCATTCTTCAATGACTGCATTTAGGGCAGTCCTGACCATGAACTCAGGATCTGGTGTAGACCCCACATAAGTCAGTTGTTCTCGAATCCCTTGCAACCTGAGAAGGAAGGGATCGATTTCTTATCCCTTCTGCATCTGATACTGTCTTAGCTAGTTCTTAAGCAACATCTTCCATTGGACGGAAGTTCCCTCATACAAGGTTGTCAAGGCCTCCCACATCTCCCTTGTTGTTTCCTTTTCAGCAATATGTGGGACCACATAATCCTTGACTCCGTCCAAGATCATGCACTTCACCTTTGCCAGGGCCTCCTCGTATTGCTTGAAAGGATCAACATCGACCGAAACAACAACTACTTTCAAGGCATAATCCTTGATGCGATTCTTGTCCAACACTGCCAAGATCCTTGGCTTCCAGACAACAAAGTTGGATGCTCCATCCAATCTGTCCTGATCCCTTAGTCCATTAACTGCCATTTGTCTTGATCCTCAGTCCATTAACTGCCATATGTCCTAATCTCTTTTGCCTCTCTCGTTGTTGCCCCAGCAAGACTTGGATCTGGATTTCTTTGGCACTAGAAATCCTCTTAGGAACAAGTTCCTTCTATACTCCCTCTAAGCCCTGATTTCCTTCACGGAAATCCTCCTGCCAAATAATGTCGAATCACCCCTTCTCCAATCCTCCTTTGTTGTTGCTTAGCAACCGGACCTAGATTTCTTTGGCAAGAAAATCCGTTAAGGCAGTAACTCCCTCTATCTCGGTTTTGTCTCTACAGTCATTGTTCTACAACAACAGCAACAACGTCCCACCAGCACCACAAATCGAATCTGCACTGGTCCTACTACCCCAACAACTGACTAATCTGAGCCCCTCAAGCTCTGCGCTGGCCCAGAAAGTTGACACAGTCACTATGTGAGCTCCTCTCGGCTACTGCGTCTCCTCTTCCTAGTTCAAAAAGCTGCACAAGCATTGCATGAGCCTCTGCATCACCTTTTATGCACTGCATCACCCTTCCTCTGCGTTCACTAGCTCTAGAACAACACTATCACTTGGGCCAGCTGCCTCTCTGCAGCAGATTTGCTGGATCTCCTAGCTGATGGCTTCAATGTCTTATGATCTGCAATGCTCTAATACCATGTGAAAATTTCTGAATCTATACAAACATAAATCCTACTGCAGTCACTTGTTTATCATCTCCTACTTGTTAGTTCACTCAACAAGTTATTTAATTATAAACAATGATGAAAAACACTACCGCAGACTACACTGACATACAGATCATAAACTGAAACAATAAATGAGACAAACATACAAGGGACACCATTATTTTTGGACAGCACGTCCTTGGAAAAACCCAATGCGGGAAAACAGGTGCAGCAGATAGAGTATTTGTATTATTAAGTGTTAAAATTTGGGTACCAAAGGACAAGTGGTTCCCTAAGGCTTTGATCTTTGGCCTAGGGAAAAGTGTCCAAATTTATTTTTTATTTCTCTCCTAAAGTGACTTTATAAGTGGTAAAGTCAAATTAATTTAAAAGTGACTTTATAAGTGGTAAAGTTACATTCTAATTTAAAACTGACTTTATAAGTGGTAAAGTTACATTCTAATTTAAAGGTGGCTTTATTAAAGTCAATGAAGAATTAGAAAGTAAAACAGTGACTATGAAAATAAAAGGCTAAGTGAGTCTTTATTTAAGTGGGTGAGTTAAAAAAAAGAAAGTGAGAATTAAATGCACATTTATTCTCATCCCTAGATCTAAATCTCAGCCATTAGATCTTAGGGTAACCCAAAAGGTCATTTAGAGAATAAAAGGAGAAGAGAAGAGGAAAAGATCATTCACTCTTTCATGAGCATTTGAGAGAAAGAGAAGAGAGAGCAAGGAGAAAATTTCTGAACAGTGAGGAAGTGAAGGAGAGCAGTAAGAAGACATTTAAGCAAATCTAGGCAGCAGCATTTATTGGCATGCATCCCAAGGCAAAACCGTACAGCATGAGAAAAGGCACAGAAATCGAGGAAGAGGGACAACACAAAAATTGAAGAAGAGGGAAAGCTAAAAGGGCATGAATTTTGAGGCAGATTTGGGCACGAATTTCAAGGCAACCGTACTGCTGAAATTTGTACAGTCCATACACCAAGTTTTGTGCACAACTTTCGAGGCAAGCCGTACAACATTTAATGTTGTTTTATTGCTGTAAAAATTTCTGTTTTGGCTTTTTGATGATTGGCATGATTTTTGAGGTGGAGTTCAAGCATGGAAATCAAGATAAGTTGTAATTTGTGGTTGCTGGAATTTTTATTGTGTATTTCAGTTTCTCTATAAAAGCATTTTCAGAAATAAAAAAGAGCTCTCAAACTGGTTTTTCCCAAGAGTTGTAGAGAGTTTTTATTGGGTCACATTGACCAAAAACCACTGTGTTATTTTCTGTGTCGCTGTCATAATTTTGTTGTGTTTTATTTCTGCAATTTCAGCAGAATCTGAATACAACATGTTGCCTTTCACAGCGGCTAACCCTACAAAGAAATCACGGCAGCAAGAAATACATGAGGATTTACCTCTTTCTCCAAGTCACAACTGATCCACTGAGTGGCTTGACTCCAACAAACATTGTGAAATCCCAGTGCAATCACTGCTTAGACCAGTGTCTTGCCTCTAGGAGACTGTGTCACCCCTTCTGTTGAATCGATTTGCTAGAGGAAGGTTGTTCTTCAGCCCTCCCAGCTCAGAACCTCACTTCTCTGGCAAAATCTCGGACTTCTTACGAATACTCTACACTGCCTGCCACTGCAAGAGACCCTCTTGGCCTACGTCAGCACTACATGAGCCCCTTCCTAGGCTGCATAGGCCTCTACGTTGACTCTCTGATGCTACTGTTGCCTCTCTGTCATGTACTCTTTGGCTCGAAACTCCTTTCCAATCCAAATCTCTGCTTCTGCCCCTCACTGCAACCCAAATCACTTGTTTGATTTTCTCAACAAACTACGCCCCAGAAAAATCAAACTAACTGATCAACTTGGAGCGTCTCCGACTGACCCTCGAGCCTCCTCTTATACTTTTCTTATTGATGAATCAACGACCGAGATTAAGTCCGTAATCAACTGCTAAGATTAAAACAGACTTGATCCTCATCTCTTAGAAGCTTCTCACCCATATTTTTATTAATACCCATTAATATTTTTATTTTCCTAAGTTCAGACTTAGGAACCCCATTAAAAACATTAATTATTTTAATATCTCACAAACTGGGTGGAATTTCTCTAAACGATTTCTAGGTCTTGGAGATCTCATGTATTCTAGCCCCTCCACAAAATTTTGGATCTAGAGCACATCCGATGCTACCCAAAATCAACAAATAGAGTCAATTGAAGGTGAGTTGTGCAGTGGGACAATAGTGTAACTCAGAGATCTGTCAGTTAACTGATCAATCAGCCCAAAATAGCTAATGCATGTATGGAATTCGAATTGTTCAGTTGAAGTGGAGATGACAAGGCAGTGTAATATGAGTTGTATACTAGTTGAGTGTATAGTTGTTGCATGAAGTCAAGAGATCAATACTTGGGAATTGTGCAAGCAAATAGGAGGAAATTCCTATCTTTTGGGAGCTAATTTCCTCACGAATAGCGCAAGGAAATAGGAGGCTAGATGAGCAAATAATTGGCTAAGGGTTTTTCTAGAGTTTCTCATTCAACAGCGGGAACAATTATTCTTTTGCAAGTTGAGCTCAGAGTTGGAGCTAGCACTTGTAATAGTTTCTCTATTCAACTGATTATTGCAAAGAGGCTTGAGGGGTTTTTCCCATTAGGTTCCCTAGAAATCACTATTTACTTGTGGTTTTGCTTGTTGCATGTCTATGCATGTTGTTCTAAATTGTGATTTCCATTCCACAGATCAGTAGAGTAGAATTGTGTCTCTTGTTTTTCAGTTTGAAATCAACTGCAATTTCTATCAAATTTTTATAGGAACCACATTCCAAAACCTCTCCAAACAAAAAATACTTCAATCCAAGACATCCCAAATGATTTGCTTCCCTTCCTTTTAAAGACTTGAAGGATAGCTCTTCAACCATTTAGAAGCACTTTTATTTCCCTTCTATAGGCTTCTCCTTTTTACTTAATTTAAGTGACTCTTTTTAATCTATTTTATTTAAGTCACCTTCTACTACCAAAAAATGGTAAATTTGTCTCTATGATCTCTTCGGCCATTAAAAGTCACTTTTCATCATCCCATCATGTAGATTTCTTCATTCCACTCCCAATGAGCTATTACACTATGGTGTTTCTCCAAATACTCTGCTCCAAACACCTTTAGCATTTTTAATTAAGATATGTTGATAATAACCTTGTTTTACAAGAATCGACGAAATGTAACAAAACCAATAATGAATTGTGCGACACTAACCCTGATGATGAAATACAACAAAAGGACCTTATAAAACTCCTCGAAACCCCTCTAGGCCCTCCAATGACATAATCTCACCCTTGTGACTTGGTTGTCACAAATCTTGGAAATCCATCATAACCACATCATAAGCGACACTGAAAAAGGAAACATTACATGAGGGCAAGATAGCTAGATTCATCCAACTCCACAAGTTGATCAATTCTTGAATGGAATTATGTTATCAATTTATTAGCTTCTTCCTAATTAACACACCTAAGGATTATTCCATCCAAGTTTCATAAACCAAGTCCACCATGAGTTTGGCAAAATTTCACATCTTTCAATATCAAAGCCCTTCTCTTGTGATCAACTAAGTGAGGTGACATGATAAATTCTTTAATAAATAAAATAATATCAATGTACCAATCATCATTTTCCAATTCACTTAAGATAGTGCAAACTTGATCATTTTGTCCTAATTTGAAGGCCTCTTCATTTCCTTGAGTTAACAAATTAGTTATTCCCTGTCCTTTAATACTCTTCTTTAATCTAATATCAAGGTCATATTCTTGGACCTTACAGACCTACTTTTCCCTAGGCCATGTTACCGCTCAAACTAGCAGGGGACCTAAGGGGAATCCCTAAAGGGCAAATGTTAGACCAAGGGCAACAAATGGAGTATTGGCCCACTGTCACATCAGCTAAGGCTCCCTTCTATTTACAGACTTTCAGTGATGGGAGGAGACTCGGTGTGTGTGGAGTCACTAATGAAGGATAATTCAATGGATATGAGTGACTCAAATAACCCTTTCCCAGAATCTGAAGGATGAAGATTGCTTGCTTTGTAAACAAGGTACTAGGTAATCTAGGAAAAGGAAAAGAGGATTTGAGGGTTAGGTTTATGGGATAAGACACGTGAAGGAGTTTCCCAATCCCTAAAATCCTTGTTAGAATTGGTATCTCGAATGGTTCTTGAAGAATGGTCTTTTGAAGGAGTGGGACCATACAGGGCAAAGTGGACCTAGTTTGGGGTATGAGGAAGACATGCAACAACCAATGATATTCTTACCCTAGACAAGGTGGAGAAAGGATCAAAGAAAATATAAATACTCAAAGATGTTGGTTTGACCCTGGGAAGTGCTAGCCTTGGGGATGGCAGGGAATTTTCGGTCCTGGAGCTAGGGCTTGGCTTTTCTCCCAATTCCACTATCAGAATGTCTTCAAATTTGGAGGAGGGCTAGAGGAAAGGCCAGCGTAGGAGACCCTAGGAGATCGAACTTTTTCAGTGGCTATCTTGTCGAGAAATTGATGCCCTAGGCACCACAATGTGTTTAGACTTGGAAGAAGGTGAAAGAATAAGAGTTTTGGTGACTACCCTTGGTAGATCAGTGTCTTAATCCTTGGGAGAATGGAATCTATGTTGATTATGTGTAAGATTTATTGGTTCCTAGTCAAGGAGGCTTCAAGATTACTTCACAAACCTTCTAGGTCAAGTGAAAGCAATCTTGCAACTTTCATGCTTCAAATGCATAAGAGGAATGGCTTATCAAAGTCAATTTTACCCCTTAGAGATTTCACTCACACTACATGGCCCATAGATGGAGAGAACGTTATAAAAGAGACAATCCCATAATATTAAGCAATAATTTACATGCAGCAATTACCCCTAAAACAACGAAAATCCCAATCTAGCATATATGACAAAAGTAACAAGAATAACATCAAAATTTCATACTTACATGCAGTACAGTATATCCAACCATTCACAAATAACAATAGAGAAGATCCAAGAGAAGATAGACCAATAACCATACATCAAAATTCATCCATAAATGCTCCAATTCATCCTCTAGAAAAAAGTGTGAAATTCTCTAAAGAAGAGAGAGATCCAATCCAAAGTGATTATGAGAAATGATCTCACCTCACTTGTATTTATACACATCCTAGGAGTTCGAATTAGCCTCTTTGGCCTACATAAGCCCCAAACATAAAATAATGTGCTAATTATACAACATTTTGGTAACAAGCCCGCCCAACTAGCTCATAAATGAAAAGGTAAGCCTCTCAAGAGGTCAAATAATAATCTATGCATGTCATAGGGCCCTCTAAGAAGCCTAATGAGGTCCATGGGAGCCACAATGAAGAATAGGACCCTCAAAAGCAGTGGACAAGGGGTTGGACCCTTGTAATAACCCGTGGTGCTCCAAATGACATCTGGGGGCACACAAGTGTCCTCATGGGTCTCCAAACAAATCAAAGATGCCTGTAAGTTGCTCGCAAGGGCTAGGATGATAATGTAGGTGATGCCACATCATCGTATAAGTCCTGGATCATCTGCCAAGTGTATGGTGTAAATATGGGGCAAGTTGGGCATGATAGATCACGTGCATCCTCCTCGTCCAATAAGTGAACCACGAGCAATATCTGAATCGCTGTGGGGATCCATGAAGTGCAATCTACTGCTGTGGAGGCCCATGGCTCTCAACGCTCACCCTATATGTGCCAATGTAGCCCTCTGGAGGATTAGGACCCTATATAGGGAGACCAAACCCAAATGGAAACCATATGCAATCCTGTATAAGATCCAATGTGTCCCATAGCCTTCCAGTACAAGAAGTCTTTAGAGAAACTGAGTTAATGAGCTTACCTAATCATGGACCACAGGTGGGGACTTCATAATGACCTGCCCTTCCATAATGGGCTTCGGGATGTGCTAATGTCTCCTAAACTCCTAATGGAGTTAACCAAGTATCCTATTAGGTGCTTTCTGCCTCTAAAGGGGATAATATAGTCAAGGTACATCCGTCAAAATGTGGTGGCATGTGAAAGATAGGTGGATGGAGTAGGGGATGAGAAGGGGCAGCCCTAGGTCACATGCTAGGTACAAGGGTAGCCAATTAGAGGGAAGCCCACACTTGGGTTTATAATGTGTAGGAGGGAGAAATTATGGTACATGAGGTGCCCCGGCCTTGATTTTTCCACCCTTCTTTAAATGCCTTTTGCCTTTTTATGATTTTCTTTGATTAACTGCTCGAGGCTCAAGGGGTTAGAGCATGATGTATAAGATATAGCAATGAATTCGCCCTTTTAAGGTGGGGTGGTTCATCGCCCACCAGGGGTTGGCACAATCATGGATTCCTATATGATGAAGAAGGCTCATAGAACCTGTAGAAACTAGGGTGATGGCCATGATTGTGGGGTAGAGCTCATGTATTGGCTTTTGCCCATATGCTAAATGTTTTTGTCCCAACCATCTTTTGTATTTTGTGGTAATTTTCCTGTTGAATGTGGCCATATATGCTTTTAACTTTCTTTTCAGCTGCATCAACCTCTGGGCTCCATTCCATGCCATTGCCCAAGGTGTGGGCAAGGGGAAGGGGCGAGCTTACCCTATGTGGATCTGATGGAGGAATGTGGACCCAGGTGGGAGAAATGATGGACGAGGTAATAATGAATGGAACGAGGGTAATATGAACGGATAAGGGAGCGGGACCATGCAACCAAAATCGAGGTACCCGTGAAATACCATCCCTGGAACCAAATGGTCAGTAAAAGAGATCCCACGGGACTAGAATCCAAGGTTAATTCCTAAAATGGGTCTAGGGGACAGAAGCATAGACCTAGCCCATTCTTTCCGCCGAATCACCCCATTAATCCATACCCAAAAGTGTCTATGATAAGCAAACTATAATACTCAATTTCAAAATGGCAAGGTGTACCTTTAGATTCGGGAGGCCCACCTTCAAACATGTGATCATGGCAGATGGGCAAGGGATCACATGGCTGGCTCAGGTGGCAAAGTAATGGCACAATGAGCTAGTTGAACACTGCAAGGGGTTGTTTGCTGCCAGCTGGGGACAATCTTGGAGAAAACATTTCTCCTAGGGATATTACCCACAAAATGGTGGGTAACAAGCCCCACACAATCTTGTTGAGTCAAGACATCCTTAACAACAGTATAAGGGGCATATGCCATGATTTCGTTATACCCAACATAGGTTCAAAAATGTTTCAAAGATTTTACAACAACATAAGCTTGTTTTCAATAATAGTGCATCTTAGTTCTTCATCTCAAAGGACTTTACTCATGAATTAAATAGGTTTCTAATTTTCATCCTCGTCTTTTTGTAAGAGTATATCGACAATAGCAAACAAATTGTCCTTTCTCAACAAAGCATTCATTGGTTTAATGATTTCCACAAAATTTGGGACGAACCTTCTTATGCAAATTATTTCATCAAAGAAAGATTGTAAGGCCTTTGTATCCTTTAGGAAGCATATCATTTAATAAATTCAATTCTTTCAAGATCTATGCAAATACCATCCTTAAAAAAAAATGTCCAAGCAATTTTCCATGATCTACACCCAAGATGGACTTTTCAAAATTAATGGAAATTCCATATTTCCTACATTGGTCAATATTTCTTAAATGTTGCATATGTGCATACGTCTTGAAAAGCAAAATCCACAACTCTCTGAAAGTTTGAACCACCATTTAGATGACCTATTACCCACCAAAAGTGGGTGACCCCACAGGAGAATTTTTCTCCTAGATTTGTCTTCAACCAACAACCCCTAACAGCCACTAGTGTAGCTGATATATTGTGCCATTTGATCTTCACTCCCTGAGCTAGTCATATGTCCCCCCGCCCATCTTTCAAGAGTATATGTTTGAAGGTGGGCAATCCAATCCTGAAGGTATGTTTTTCATTGTGCAATCGGGTGCTTATGCTTGTTTTTCCTTGGGCATATTGGGCATGGGTTATTGGGTGACTTGGAAGAAGGAAGGGTTTTCAGTGTAGTTTTATTCTCTCACCTTAAATGGGGGGTTAATCCTCAATCCTAGTCCTGTGGGATATCCCCTATTGGCCTATGGCTTTAGGAAGGGCACTACTTCGGAAACCCAGATTTTGGTAGCACAATCCCATTTTCCTATTTCACATTTTTCACTCCCCTTCGCACATTACAAGCCCTATTCCATCATCTTCCCTCTTTGGGTCCACAAGGCACTGGTACGCCCTCTCCCCTTGTCCACATGTCTGGGTCGAGCTTGGAAATGTCGCCCTAGAGTTGATGTAGCTAAAAGAATGTTAAAAACATATCATGGCCCCAAGCAAGAAACAAAAGAAGAGAATATTATAAAATGCAAAAGATGGTCAGGACTATTAGCATCAGGTTTACACCTTCATTTCAAGTCGATGATGTCAGTATATCTTTTTGCAAGTCATAAATCATGTCAAAGGAGGTATTGTATTTTTTGTAAAGTTTGCTAAGCCTAGGAAGATGTGTCATTAAACCTATTTCACCTAACCCTAAGTTTATGCAAAAGTTCTCGCAGCATTTAGACCTATAGTAAAAGTTCGATTGGCGCTACGAAATGATTTCGTAGCACGACACTCCGAAATTTTTTCGTAGCGCTTTTCGAAAAAATTAAAAACTTGATTTCTGACCCGATAAGTTGTCTTTTTTGAGCACTCAAGTGGTGGTTTGTGAAATAATGGTCCTCCTCCTGTGTGATGTGACATTTGCCAACATTTTTTAGCCCATTTGACTTGTTTTAAATCAAACCCTAGTTTACCTTGTTTTGCTTAAAAATAGTTTTTTCAGCAAACCTAATTTTGTTGTTTTCCAATGCAAGAAGGTTGTTGATTGTCTTGCAACCCTCTGTTAGGGTATTTCAAGGTTGGTAAAAGTGTTTGCAGGTCCAGGAGCTTTGCAAGATGGGACAATCTGGCCATGTAAAGAGATATGAACCCTAGGCGGAAGGAAACAATGATCATTGATGCAGAAGAGAAAACAGAACAGAAAAAGATAGAGGAAAACAGAGCATGTTGAGAAGAAGAAAAGAAAAACCCTAAACGCTGACAAAAGTCCACAAAAAAACTCACTAAAAGGATGACAAGGAGTCAAAACAAGCTGGATATCCCTGCTCAAGTTACAGAAGACATAGAGAAACGATCAATTTACTTCATGGGGCAGAGTATTACACAAACCCTAATGGTCCCTCGACAGTTTGGCCTACTCAATTTAATCTTTAAGCAGTAAATTATTTTTTGATATACTCTGGTCATATATCAGAGGCTTTTGTGGCTGAGGAAGTGCAGAAAATACAAGTCAACATAAGGAAAAACAACCTTGAAGTAACAAGTTTACCAACACTCCATTTTTCCTGTTTTAGTCACTATGTTCAAATAGAGTTTCCGTTTAGGTGGTAATTAAAAAAACCACAAGAGGTTTTTGTTTTGAATGGGCTGATTTCAAAAAGCCTCTTTCAGATTTTACCCAGACCTTATGGTTTAGAAACTACAAAGGAATGTTTGAGGCCTAGTTTACAGATTTTGTAATTCTATATTTTCTTGTTTTAATCATTGTTTTCAAATGCAGTTTCCGAACAAATGGAGATGAATTTGGGAAAACCACAAGAGGTTTTTGGAGCTAATGGTTCAATTAACAAAAACCTCCCTCTGTTTTCTAACAGGTGTCATGGTTTGGAAGTTTCGAATGCACCTCTGGACCCTATTTTTAAGAATTTACCAAATTTTTCAAAATTATGTTTCCTATAAAAATGCCAAATCAACAACTGAAGGCCACCTCATCAAATTCAACTTAGAGAGCAAACTAAAGATGAGTTTTCAGATCCATTTCTTTTGGATCTTGATGGTTATTGTAATTAATACTTTCCACAAATTGTGGATTGAATCTCTATTGTGTTTTCCTATATATTACATGAAAAATATGGAGAAAGAGTTGGGTTTCTGAAAAGATATAGTCATTGTCTGTGTGTTTTGAATGTGCTTTATTCATTTCATTTTCCAAGATAGTAGATTCTGACTAGTGATATAAAGGATCCATGCGATAGTAGGTTCTAGTATGTACTCTCTCTATGTTTTTTCAGTGTCTTCTTTATAACCTCATGAATGTATTCCTTTTGAATGTTGGAAAAGATCAATTGATTCAGAATTCATCATTGTGTTGATGCTCCGAGTTAAGGTTTTCAAAGGTTCCCATTTTGATCCTCTAAAGCTACCATAGGATTCATTGTATATGCCCTATTGTAGTGGATTGTTCCTCTTTTTCTTCATCCATCTACAACAAACGACAAAGGTCTAGGATCTGCTATCCACCTTAACTTTGTCAATCATGATCAGACAATCAGTTATCTTGGTAAACCTTTCTAAACCCTATCCATTTGAATCCATCACCCAATGAGTTATTGATTTCAGGCCCAACCAAACCCTACATCAACACAACCTATCTAAAGATCTAGCCACAGTGTAAAGGTCAAAGAGAACCCTCTCTGGATTGAAGGGGCTAGCCTTCAATCTTTAAGTTGAAGTGAAAAGTTACCTTGTAAACTTCTCTCCTATAGGCAAGAGAAAATTTTCGAGAGCTAACAGGGACATTACAATAGCATGTGGGAAAAATCCAAACATGAGCTCTACCCCTTATCATTATGGCCATCACCCTGGTTCCTATTGATTTTGAGTAGCATCGGATGTGATCTAGCCATGAAAATTGGTGGAGAGGCTAAAGCACATGAGATCTCCAAGACCCAAAAATGGTTTGGGTAGATTCTACCTGGTTAAGGGGATATTAAAATAATTAAAAAATTTAATGGAGTTCCTAAGTCTAAACTTAGGAAAAATAAAATATTAATGGGTATTAATATAAAATTGGGTTAAAAGGTTCTAAATGACATGGCTCAAGCCAAATCTAATCTTAGTCGTTGATTAGAAATGTAATCTCGGTCGTTGTAGACTCAACAGAAAAAGTATAAAAGGAGGCTTGAGGGTCAGTTGGAGAACACACCAGAGTGATTTGTTATTCGATTTTTTAGAGCGGGGTTTGTTAAGAGAAATCGAATCAGTGATCAGTTTGCAGCGAGGGGCAGTGAGTACGAGGCAGAGATAGTGCTAGAAGACCAACGTAGAGGCAAAGAGGCAAACACAAAAGCCAGAGGGAGCCACGCAGAGGCTAGAACTGCCTGCGTCATCAACGCTAAGACTGCAGGACTGATGCAGAGAGCCAAAGAGGTTGCACAGAGCCTCAGAGGGTTGACGCATAGGCTAGGAGCGCTAACGCAGAGCTTCAGATTGTGTTGGAGAGGGTTTCGTGGGGCAGACTTTCAGAATATCTAATTCCGAATAGAGAGGTATTACTGCCAGATTATTTTCTCTATCGAGTGAGCCAGTTTGGCACCCAGTTGTACTCAGAAAAACTGCATAAAAATATAACCCTCAGAACTGCTGCACTGGTTTTTCCGAGGACGATTGTCCAAAAATAACGATGTCCCTTGTGTGTTTGTCTATTTCTTTCAGTTGTTGATCTATAGATTGTTGAGGCTGTATTGTGTTTATTTTAGTGTTTATATGGCTAAACAACTTGTTAGTAATTAAACAAGTAGGCGAAATAAACCAGAGAATATAGATAAAATTTCTAATGGGTAATACTTAGAAATTTCAACAGTTCCTAGGGCCCATGAGTGTCCCCACATCATTAACGAACCCATGCATGTCCCAACCCCTAGTGGGCAATAAACTGCCCCGCCTTAAAGGGGTAATAACTACTTATATCATACATAGCATGCTCTCATAACCTGGAGCTTTGAGCAATAATACTAAGAAAAATCAAGAAAAGGCAAAAGGAAAATGAATAAGGGTGGAAAAACAAAGGTCGGGGTAACTCATATATCCATGATTGCTTCCTCCTACATCTATACACCTAAATATGTGGACATCCCTCATCATTACCATCCTTTAACCCATGACATTTGGCTTTGAGACCCTTTTGTCTTTTTCCATCTCATCATCACTCACATGACCCCTATCAATTGAAGGATGTACCTTGGACCTGTCATTACCCTTAGGGGTTGGGAACACTTAATAGGGTTGTTTATTAGCCACTCCTATGTAGGGAGGTAACATTATTTTTTTTTTAACCACATGGTGAACCGGTAACTGCCAGGCCTAATCTATGGGAGACTCAGGATCAAACCTCATAGCTGCCACTATAACACCAAGAGCATAATCAACCACCTGCAAGTCGGGTATACTAAGTTCCTATGATTTTAGCAAGAGCAGACTCATGGGAAAAGGGAATCCGCCCCTCTAGCCGCCACCACAGCAGGTCATTGTACTCAATGAGATTTGAACTTCGGTCTCCCCGGGCTTCGCCCATGTGACTTACCGTCAAACCACACATCACTGTACAAGCTTAAAGCCTCAAATTTGGAAGGGGAGCCCATTATGAGTTCTCGATGTGCCCTTGATTAACAACTTTGGTTCACTTAGATGAACTAATGAATTATTGTACTTGATGGTGAGGGAGTGCAATGGATCTTATTTGTAATTGGAAGGTGGTTTCATCATGGGCTAAGCAACCTAATTGGGGCCCAAGCCCACTAGCAGATTATATTGACACCCCTAGGGGATGCGTTGAGATCCATGGAACTCCATCATGTGTTAGAGCATCATTTCATGCCATTGGCATCCTCAACACCTTCAACATATTGTTCATTGCCCCACATTATTCGCGAGATTATGCACTTTGACCAGTGTGCCCCTATCGACTTAGCATGATCATGGTAATTAATCCAAGGCCCAAAGGAGGTTTATCTCACCTTTGAGACTTGGGAGGGCAGGAACCATCATCAAAGCCCTCATTTGGAGCAATCTACAAGCTTATCTTTCGTTAGGAGACCCATGAAACCAACATTTGAGCCCTAAACCCATTATGGGGCACCACGTGATGACTTGCATGGAAAATTAGGGACCATCCCCTAATTCATCTTTATTGGAACCCTCCCTCTCATCATCGCACTTATAGGACTCAAATTGGCCCTCCAACTGCATTACATCATCATGACATCATCAACTCGGCTTGCATATGGGTGGCTTATTCATAACTTGTGATAGCTACTTGGTTGGCTTGTGACCAAGACATGTTTTTAGCACATTATTTTATAATTTTGGGGGCTCATTAGGCTAATTCAATTTAGAGAGATTCATATAAATAGAAATGAGTCTCATTTGTGAGAACTCATCATCATCACTTGGATTCTTCTCTTGTAAAAGAACTCACTTTTTTTTTGCAAGCTATTGGAGTATCTTGGATGCACTATGATATTTGGCGCTGAATTTTTACCTTGTCTTGGAGCTACTTCTTGAATATGGATGGATATATTGCATGATTATCTTGTACATTTTTTTGTTGATGATATGTTTCTCTTGAAAATGTCTGATGTGTGTAATTGTTGTAACTAAGGTAAATGCTATCGTGTCCTAATTTTGTTGAAGAATTTTTTTGGAGGGTATTTGGTTGCCTCTTGCATATGTTACTCATTACATAACATGCAATGAATGTTCCTAGTGATGAAACATTATTTTTGTTCATGAAACTCCATATTCTAATAGTAGTAACTGTTGAAGGTTGGAAGCTAGGGCATCAACTTTTGACCTCCTTGGGGGCAAATTTGGCCAATCTAACGCATCTAGGACTCCATAGCCCAAAGGACTAGGCACTAGTCCAAGGATTTTGGTGATCAAACTCCTCTGTCTCCATATTTTCTCCTCCTAAAGTTCGGTCCCCTAAAGGTAGGGCGGAAATCTAGTGTTTACAGCGAAATTTTTGGGAGGTGATTCTTCGGAATCTGAGGGTCCAAACATCAATCTCGGGGTCTAGACTACCTTTGCTCCAAATTTGGTGGGCGTCTACCCTGTTAGAAAAGGGGAAGGAAGAAAGATTTTCTTATGTTGATAATTATTTGTGATATCTTTGTGTACTTATTAACTTTCTTATGTTCTTCTTTTATCAAGCAATCATCAAAATAAAACACGAAGATCAATGAAACCAGATGTAGGCACTCAGCGAGGGCTAAAACCCCTCTATAGGGGAAAACCCAGTCAAATTCTTCCACTGGTAAATCAAATTGAGATAGACCAAGGCCTTAGAGATAAAATATGTTCCTACTCCACTAAGTCAACCTTCCAATATGATTTAGCAAACTTCAGTGGTTTCTTCTTGTCCAGTAGCTACAGCCCAACAACAACCCAGAATTTCGACCCCCAATAACATCAAAATTTCAACCTAGCTACAATCCAGAACTACGACCCCAACAACTTCAAGATTTCGGCCTAGCTACAATCCAAAAAATTTGCACGTGTGAGAGATAGATTGCCTAAGAACTTGATTTTTGTCTTCCAGCTTCTTCAATCCTTCTCCAACAACTCACTGTCTTTTTCTGCCTCCAACAACTACCGACCAAACTTGTTGAGTGAGTGTCCTCTAAATGAGTCGAATTGTTGCTTTTATATAGTGTTTGTGTGAGGTCGAATTCCCTTAATGAGGCTTACTTGTCCTTATTGAGGCTGACTTGGTGCAGGAGACCTAAAATACCTATTTTGCATTAAAATAAATTTCTTTCTTGATAGATGATGCCCAAGAAGGCTCTTTTACATTATGACATGGACAAGGACACTTGACATAAACCCTAGAAGCCTATAACTGTGGCTTTGACCTAAGAACCATTGACCCAAGCATGAAACCCATGCTTTAATAAGTCAATTTCTCTTATAAGTCAATTTCTTTTTCTTTCTTTTGACAAATAGATTGCATCATGACTTAAATACAATAATGAAGACTGACACTAGTTACATTCTTCAATACTCCCTCTTAACTATTGAGGTATTCATAATTACATCCATACAAAGGTACATGGAAGGTCTCAAAATGATATGCTCTATGAAGAGTCACAACACACGCAATGCTACAAATTACATACCTGACCAGGGTACTCTAATCGTGTTAGAAAATCGAAAACGCAGAAATATTTTCTTATGTTGATAGTTACTTGTGATATTATTATGTTCTTATTAGCTTCTTTATGTTCTTCTTTTATCTTCTTCTCATGAAGCAATCATCAAAGTAAAACACGAAGATCAAAGACAGCAGAAGTAGGCACTCAGCCAGAGATAGAACCCCTTTATAGGGGAAAACCCAGTCAAAAACTCTTCCTTTAGTGGATTCAAAATGAGATAGACCAAGGCCTTAGACTAACATACCTTCTTCCTCCACCAATTCAGCGTTCCAAGTAAATTTATCAAACTTTAGTAGTTTCTTCTTGTCCAGCAGCTTATGAGAATGTTTCCAACTCATCTACACAAGGAGGTGAAGGAAGAATTTGCCAGTTTTGTTGAAGGATTAGATGATTATCCAGATATATCAGCTTTGGAGGAGAGAAGCACCATGAATCCAGGTTAAGTGGTGGATTTGTCATGAAGCAAATGGTGTACATTTGCAAAACCTTTCCATTCGTGTTCTTTCACAAGTGGCAAGCTCTTCATCAACATAAAGGAATTGGAGCACCTATGGTTTAATTCATTCTGTGAAGCGCAACAAGTTGGGCTCACAGAAGGCAGAGGATCTTGTTTATGTGCACTCCAACATTTGCCTTACATCTCATAGGGGTCCAGAATATAGCAGTGGTCCTTCTAAAGAATGGGATGTGGATCCAGAAAGTCCTGATTTGGAGCTCTCTCTTGCTTCCCTGAATATTGAGGTCTAGGATCCTAGAAGTGGAATTGGCCAATCATCTTCGCAACACCACGATCCACTGTTGAGCATGCTTCTGCTTCTATTTTTGATGAGGATTATGATGATGAGGATGAGTCTTTTGTCTTTATTGTACTTGCAGCCTCATATATATAATAAAGATTGATTTTGGATATGCCAATATTGCTATTTTCATTATGTGATCATTCATGAGTAAATGTGATGTAAATTTAATCATAATGTTTAAACTTCAAATGTAACTTATAATATATCAGGTATGGTTTATGATTGCACATAACATTTCTTAAATGTCCTAACATATATATATATATATATATATATCGTGTTTCCCCTTTTCCAAAATTTGGGGGGGGGGGG
>APFE030995986.1:62549-81519 GCA_000404065.3 Pinus taeda | reverse complement strand
GGGGTCGTAACTTTGGCATACGATCTCCGTTTGACGCGTATGATAGCTCGTTAGAAAGATCTATCCGAGAACTACCACTTGGGGAAGGGAAACATCGGTCCATGGACCCATGTTGCCCCCAGATTTTCCAAAAAAACGTCGTTTAGGGCCTCAAAACGGCTCCGGAAGTTCAGGACCCGAAAAAACTGCTAAAAATAGTAAATTGTGCTACAATTACGGAAACTGAAAAACTGAAAGAGACAGTTGCGGGGGTCCAAATGGGATAGGTGGGTGGCCACCAACATCCATCTAGATCAACCACACAGTCTGAGACAAGTCCTTTCAGGACTGCGGTTTACCTTGGAGACCCTTCTCTCATGCCACGCTACCTTCCAAAGGTGTTGTCAACACTTGACAGCCCTTAACACAACCTCCAGTTGTGTGATATGGCCTACAGCCTAGCTGACTGCACTTGTCTGCACCCAAACGCATACAAATTCAGCCCTATGTTGACCTGACTTCAACGATTACTTCTCTGTGTTACGGCTTCCTTGCCTAGCAAAACACACCTAAATCAGAACTTGGTTCATGCCCTATAACAACAATATTTTCCACACTATCACAAAGATTTCCATGCTGCTCTTTCTATGTTCCTTCACGCTATCATAGGGCTCCTTCTTGTTGTAGCTAGGGCTTCTCCTTTGTTGCGGCTAGGGCCTCCTCTTGCTGCAGCCTGGCCTCCTCTTGTTGCAGCTAGGGCCTCCTCTTGCTATGGCTAGGGCATAAGATCTCCCTTCCCACCACGTCCTCCTTGTGAGAAGACATACCCAAACAAGTGGAGAGAGAGATCATGAGATGATGTGCTTCTAAAATGACTTGAGGTCTCCCATATTTAAATGCAACGTTGAGGATGAGCTGGGGGTAAGAGTGCTTGTTTTGTTTGCTGGTCGACCTTTGCAAATTGTCCATAATACAAATAAATCCATATCTCCATAAATACATGTCAAAATCAGATGATCTTTAGATCAATCTTACAGCTCTCGCAGAGAAGAATCCAAGAAAAATATCAGCTATCATAAATATGGTGACCCATATGGAGTTTGGCCCTAGTTGCCAATTTTAACACAGATGCAGAATTTGAAAGGGAGCTACAGTACAGATGTAGCATTGGCAGTGATAGTGTCAAAGGCAGCAGTACAATGGCAGTAGTAGCGCAGTGGTTGGTGCACAGTACGTCAGACATCAGTAGCGCAAAGAAGATGTTTCAGAGTCAGAGCAATATGCAAAGAGGTAGTGTATTGCTAGAACACATTCCTCCTAGAAGTGATTTTATTAAAATAATTAATATTTTTAATGGTGTTCCTAAGTATAAACTTAGGAAAATTAAAATATTAATGTTCTAGAAAAAGCCACGGATCAAGCCAAAACGGCCTGAGCCTTTGATTATGTTCTAATATAGGTCGTTTGTTATCGAACATGAAGATATAAGAAGGGGCTTGAGGGTCATTTGGAAAATAAAGAGAGAGATAGAGAGAAATCGATTTTCTGAAGTGAGAAGTTCTGAGGAAAAATCGATTGAAAGAATCTCTTGCAGTTGAGAGGCAAAGATAGAAGCTTCCAGAGAGAGAGATCTCAACCGGAGATACATCAACAAAGAGAGGCAAAAGTGATCTAGAAGCTTCCACGCAAAGGCTGACACAAGGCCAAAAGGGCCACACAAAACCAACGCAAAGGGAGAGAGAGAAGTTTGAATTCTTGAAAGGAATTCGATTTTCAGAAGTCGGGAGCCGGGGTGTGAGACTGGGAGGTAGAAATCGAATTTCTTGGGCAGCAGATCGATCAGCCAAACGAGTGACATAGCACCCAGAGAGCTTGACGTAGATACTGCGCAGATGCAGCCATAAAAGTCAGGGGGCAATCAGTTTGAAGCTGGATTAGCTAGGATTTCTCAGTGATTGTGTGAGGTAAAACTCACAAAGCTTCTGCCAATATTTCTCTTTGTAATTGAATGACCCTATGAGGCATTAGGTGATGTATTCAAATTTTGCTACTACATAATAATAAAACCCTCAGAGTTGTTGCACCAGTTCGCGTTTCCTCGGGGACTATTTGTGCAAAAATAATTGTCCTATGTGTTGTATTTTTCTTTCTTGCTCAGTATTTTGTTTCTACATATATATAAATTAAGCGAATTCTGCAAATGTATTTACTTTGATATTTAACGTAGAAGGCAGTAAATAACTTGCATGATTTAATCAAGTAGGAGAAGTAACATCAATTTGAAGCAGTAAGGGTTCCAGCTTAGGAATTTTCACAGAAACAATGAACAAAATACTTATCTTTTGGTAAAATGGTGGAGGCTCCCTCTTAATCCAATCTCAAGGGATACCTATAACTCATCTAAATAATTCAAAAAATGTTCTAACAAGATATGTTAGTCTTACAAACTCTAGAAATCAAAAGATAAAGGAAAACAATTCAAAACCTAAAAATAGAAGACTAAGAGAGATATGTGAGAGAGAGGACTTAGTAGTATAAGTCCTTGACTTTCGATTCTTTAATCTTGTTCTTCTTGGGTGGAGCTTCATCGGTAACATTTGCATGATCCCTATCTCTCTTCTTATTCTTTGGATTCTCCGAACATTGATTTTTTTAGTGACTCATCTTGTGACAATTGTAACATTCAATCTTGGATAGGTCAACTTTCTTATTTGGTCCTTTGAACTTCTTGAAGGTTCCCTTCTTCTTGTGATGAGCATAAAAAGGCATTAAAGGTATTTTCTTCTTCATCCTCCTCCTTGTTAATTACTAATGATAGTCAAGCTTCTTATTCACTACATGCATTCCACATTTGTTCAAATGTTGGAGTATCCTTCCAACTGTTAAGTCCTGATGCAAAGGCACTTCAAGATTTTGGTAGTCCTAGAAGAGCAATAATTACAAGCTCCTTTTCTAGGACAACTGCATCTATTGCTTGGAGTTCATCTCTGATTCTAGATATCCTTATAAAGTAGGATGACACAGTATCCTCTTTTGTCATCTTAAGAGTCCTTAATCCATTCTTGAGGCTTGCTATTTGACCAATGTTCTTGATGGTAAATAATTTGGAGAAATCCTCACATATTTCTTGAGCGGAATTTATGTTGGATATGTATGGAATTAGGTTGTCCTTAACTCCATCCACTATTAGGTTTATAGCCAAGATTTCGATTTCTCTGAACTTTGCTTTCTCTACTTCATTTGTTTCATCTGTAGGCTTCTTGATTTTTCCTTGAACAAAATCTAAAACTTTGTTCTTTTCGAGGATGAAGTCTATCCTCTTTTTCTAGGCTCTGTAGTTGGAGGCACCTTCTAGTTTGTTTTCTCCCTTCATCGAATTTGACATAGTTCCTATAGAAAGTAGGCTTGTCTCTTTATATGATCTTTTTTCCTTAATGACCTTCCTTTGATCTCCTTTTCCTCGATAGATCTTTTCCCTGCCTTTTTCCTTCTTCTTCACCTTAGCTCTGATACCGTGTTAGAAAATTGAAAAGGCAGAAATATTTTCTTATGTTGATAATTACTTGTGATATTATTATGTTCTTATTAGCTTCTTTATGTTCTTCTTTTATCTTCTGGTCATCAAGCAATCATCAAAGTAAAACACGAAGATAAGGAACACCAAAAGTAGACACTCAACCAGCGCTAAAACCCCTTTATAGGGGAAAACCTAGTCAAAAACTCTTTCTTCAGTAGATTCAAAATGAGATAGACCAAGACCTTATACTAACAGACCTTCCTCCTCCACCAAGTCAGCCTTCCAAGTAGATTCAACAAACTTTAGTAGTCTCTTCTTGTCCAACAGCTTCATCCCAACAATAATCCAAAATTTCAGCTTCCCAGCTTCTCCAGAATTTCGGCCCCCTAGCTACTGTAGAATTTTGGCCCCCAGCTACTACAGAATTTCGGCCTCATGAAACACTCCATAACTTCGCACGTGTGGGATAGGAGAGAGAAATTTCGACTTCGAGACCTTGAGAGAGACTTTCTTCTTTTCCCCTAGACTTTTCCTCTTCTTCCTTAGAATTTCACACTTTTCTAGCTTCATGCAATTGCATATCGAACTTGTTGAGAGAGAGTGTCAAATGAGGTCGAGTTGTTGCCTTTATATAGGTGTTTTTGTCCCTTAGTTTAGGCTGACTTGTCCAATTTGAGGCCGACTTGGTGGAGGAGGCCTAATTGACCTATTTTACAATAAAATAAATTTCTTTCTTAACAAATAAATCCCAAGAAGGATTTGTTACAATATGACATGAGCAAGGACACTTGACATAAACCCTAGAAGCCTACAATGGAGGTTTTGACCTATAAACAATTGACCCAAGCATGAAACCCATGCTTTAATTAGTCAATTTCTTTAATAATAAAATTTCTTTTTCTTTCCTTTTGACAAATACATTACATCATGACTCAAATATGATTATGAAGACCGACACTAGTTACATTCTTCAAAAAATCAATGGGACTAAGGTGTACTCAAGCTTTAGCCACTCTAGGTACCATCAGGCTTTTAAGCTCTAACGCCAACCCAGGGATTTAGGTGTGTATCCAAGGTCAGAGCTCCAAGACCAATGCCACCCTCCCTACTTCGGGATCTAGACATCAAGACATAGGCTAGCCAGATGTCCTCCCAAGCATCTCGTTGCCCCAAGATGCTTTATCTCTCATAATCAACTAAGTCAGATATATATCCACCAATCCAAGCATGCTTCAAACATTCGACCTTTTTATGAAGAGATCTTGCACAATCACAACCCCAATCAGTAATAAACCTTCAAATATATATACAAGTAAACACAAGCCTGCGCGGTCCTTAATTATTCTAATGCTACTTATATCATCATCAAGTTATCCAAATACAACTTGTCAGAAGCTTTCTTCTTTCACTTCTTTAGTAGTACCAAACCCAGCCTCAGTCGTTTTGTTTGCAAATCCATCTGTAGTACTTTCATTCATTCTTCGATTCATTCTTTCTTAAAGATATTTACTTATGACTGTCATAATATGCCTCCCTCTTGATCATCATTTTTATAGCTTCCTTCATCATGCTCATCATTATTATCATGAACATCTTCAACATCTTGAAGATTATGTACCTGCAAAAAATTTAATAGCAAGTACAACTAGATACAAATATACAGAAGTATGAAGTCAACTATATCAAAATCATGTCATTTCAATGGAAGCATCAAAACATTCAAGCTTTAGACATCAAATACCTAAACCTAGTTAGGTTCATAATTAGCAAGGGTCATATCTTTTATATACTAGACTTCAACATCTTGCTAGGGTTTTGTCATAAACCCTAGACATCGTCTTCAAGACATTAAGCCTTAAATATCAGCAACTCAATCACGATATCAATCCAATCATAAGGCTTCAACAATATGCTCCTAAAATTACATGTCAAAGTTTCAAACTTTATTAAGGTTTGTTGCAAACCCTAGATTTCATCAATAAAGCCAAACAATCAAATTAGCATACTAACATTTCATATCTAGGATTTCATTGTTATTTCCTTACATCAATTTCTTTCTATGTTGTAAACCCTAAATGCAAACATCAAATTCCAAAAATTAGATAACAATTTTGACGAGGCTAGGGTTTCGATCATATAGAAGAATATACACCTAGGTTTCCATTCCTAAGACTTTACTTTAGATATTACAATGGTTTTGTTCAAAGACCCTAAATTACCGATTTCTAAAAATCTAGGGTTTCATTATATAAGCTAGACATTAACTGTAAACCCTAAAGGACTAGGGTTTTATCATAACAATACCAAAACCCTAAATTTCAAAAGAATAAGATTTCATCATATGTTCTAGCTTTTATCAACAAACCTAAGAGGACTAGGGTTTCAAAATTATTATTAACACACCCTGAGCACCAAAATGCTAGAGTTATATAGTGAACCCTAAAGGTTAGGGTTTCACAAGAATGATCAAAATGATAGTATAATTAGGGTAGATTCAATCCAATGATTAATCAACCTAACAAAAATCTTTAAGAGTCAAAATCCTAGACATAATGATGTTAGTAATGTAGCGAATTTCAAAAGAGAATGAACAAACCTTTTCTATAACGAGAACCTTGTAACAAAACCTGTAGTTTAAGACATACCTTGAATTGTTCTTTAACAAACCTTGTAGGACATCAATTCTTGAAGGGCTTCCTTTGCAATAGAACTTCTTCCACGCTTCAAGTCTATCCTTTGAAGTTTCCTTCATAACCTTGATAAGAGAGGACTTAGTAGTATAAGTCTTTGACTTCCGATTCTTCGATCTTGTTCTTCTTAGGTGGAGATTTATTAGCAACATTCGCATGTTTACTTTCTCTTTTCTTATTCCGTGGATTCTCAAGACATTGGTTTTTGTAATGACCCATCTTATGACAGTTGTAGCATTCTACCTTGGATAGGTCAACTTTCTTGTTTAGTCCTTTGAACTTCTTGAAGGTTCCCTTCTTTTATCAAGCAATCATCAAAACAAAACACGAAGATCAATGACACCAGATGTAAGCACTCATCCAGGGCTAAAACCCCTCTATAGGGGAAAACCCAGTCAAACTCTTCCACTAGTAAATGAAATTTAGATAGACCAAGACCGTAGACCTAAAAGACCTTCCTCCTCCACCAAGTCAGCCTTCCAATATGATTCAGCAAACTTCGGTAGTCTCTTATTGTCCAGCAGCTAACCCAGAATTTCGACCCCCAGTAACTTCAGAATTTCAACCCAACTACAATCCAGAATTTCGACCCCAACAACTTCAGGATTTTGGCCCAAATACAATCCAAAAACTTCACACGTGTGAGAGATAGATTTCCCAAGAACTCTATTTTGGTCTTCCAACTTCTTCAATCCTTCTCCAGCAACTTCGTTGTCTTTTTCTACCTCCAGCAACTGCAGATCGAACTTGTTGTGTGAGTGTCCTCCAAATGAGTTGAATTGTTGCCTTTATATAGTGTTTGTGTGAGGTCAAATTTCCTTGATGAGGCCAACTTATCCTTCTTGAGGCCGACTTGGTGGAGGAGACCTAAAATACCTATTTTGCAATAAAATAAATTTCTTTCTTGATAGATGAAGCCCAAGAAGGGTCTTTCACATTATGACGTGGAAAAGGACACTTGACATAAACCCTAGAAGCCTACAATGGAGGCCTTCACCTAAGAGCCATTAACCCAAGCATGAAACACATGCTTTAATAAATCAATTTCTTTTATAATAAAATTTATTTTTCTTTCTTTTGACAAATACATTACATCATGGCTTAAATAGAATTAAAAATTCCGACACTAGTTACATTCTTTAACACACGTGAGTTTCATCCATAAAATCTCTTACCCTAGGTGCTACTCTAAGAGGGAAAACCTAGGTCTTTCTCTCTCGCCTTGGGGACTTCTTTGAGGGTTGTATGAGCATAGTATTCGGTGGAATAAATCATAAGAAAACCTTTATCTTCCCTTGCCTTGATCTAGTGAAAACCTTGGAAGGAACTCTTCCCATGATTCTTCATAAAACCCTAGGTCTAGCACAAGTCTTTCTTAGGTCTCACACAGAGAGTGAAGAGCCTTTAGAAGAGTTAAATTATCACATAGGGCTTTTTTGAGAGGTCCTACCGCATCTCCTAGAGTCTTGACCTTAGGAATACCTATTATCATCATCATATCTAAAACCTTAGGTCTTGATCTCTTCATCTAAAAGCTTTTCTTGGCGAGCATGTTAGCTTCCTTGAAGCATTGAGCCATTGTTGTGTCTCTTCTTGAATGAACTTGGTGGAATCACTTCATACCTAAGTTATTGATCTATCCATCCTAAGTGATTCCCTTCCTACCGGGACTCCTCCCATTAGTGAAATTTTGTAAAGAGCAGGGGACCTTGACTAAGGTGACAATGGGTCATTGTCTCATTGTTGTCACTTCGCCTAGTAGTTGTCCCTTAGGTTTCCCTTCCTTAGGGTTCTGCTAGATTGTGTTTTAACAAGACCAAAAGGCATTCTTAAATATTTGTAGGTTCTCTAGGGGGTGGTGAAGATTGTCTATAATTAATCTTCTTTTTTAACCAAGACTTGATTATATCTTGAGAATCCATCTAACGTGGACAACATCCCAGCCCCAGTTACTATCTACAATAGATTTTCCATGTTTGGTAGGGGATATCCTTTAGGATACTTTGTGAGTAGCATTTTTTACCTTCTTTGATCATTTTCGGGTTATATTCAAATCTCAACAGCTTCAGTAGTTTGGTCATTTATGGGTTTCTTCTTACACATATCTTATCTGTTAGAGAAGGGAGTCTTCTTGAAGGTCTTCAGATTTTAAATCTTCAAAATTTATCTTACTCCTAAAAATTCGTTAGCATCATACATTAAACAAAGCATCTGGGCATCACACTAAAGACCTTCCAATGTTCAAGGTTATCAAGTAATGATGGTCTAAAATTTACTTGCAAAGTAAACTGTCCATTTAAAAAGTCACATGTAGGTTGCAAGGTTGATGCTGCAACAGCAAGTGAATCCACCAACGCTTTATGTTCCCTAGGGACAGCTTCTATAGCAAAAGCATTAAAGAGTTCAATGGTATATCATATAGCATTTCTATATCTCCTTAATCTGTCATTTTAGTGTTGAAAATATTCTTAATTTGAGATATAATCAGGTCTGAATCCCCAATAATCTTCAAGTATTGTTGAATCTGCAAAGCCATATAAATTTCCAAACTCTTCATCTTTATAGCCCAACTTATTCCAAGCATCACAATCATCTTCAGCTTGAGGACTTATATCTGTCTCCCTATATAGGATGGCAAAGGCTCCTTCCTGCACAGGGATTTTGGCATTAGACAAGTCCATTTGAATATTACCTCCTAAATTTGGCAGACCACTTTCTGGACAAGAGCATACCCCAAGAATCCGGAATATCTACTACAACTACATCCATTGAAAGAGATAAAGCAAGGGGGTTTGCCAACCTCACTTGCAAGTACTTAATAATACCACAAACCTTGATTTCTCTTGAATATACATAAAACCTGTGTGAAACCTGAGAATTTCCATTTCCCTTAATATGACTGTTTTTATCCTGTTTCGCATACCTTGTTTTTGGTAACATAGCTGATAAAAGCATGAAGTCATATGATTAAACATAATATGAACATTCCAAATATAATTCTGGCCAAATAGTTGAAACAGAATAATTCTCTAAGAGTCGTTACAGAATATTATACAGCAAAAAACATTATATTGTTCTCAAACTGCGGCCTAGAAATTCATTAAATATTTTAAGGGCAGTTAATTTTTGTTGCATGGTCCTTCGAGCTTCTGCTTGATTGCATACACTAAATCTTAATTTCAAAATTCAGACTTTATTGCTTATTCAAGAGATGTAAACAACTATTCCAGTTGAACCAATCATTGTCCAGTTCAAATTACCATGCTTTACACATACAAACAGCAAACAGATTCTTCCTTTATGATCCTTGAAACTGTGCCAAAGGAGCTTACTGATCTTGATAATCATCAGTAAAATCCTCTATGCCTTGAAAACGCTCTCGCGACACTTTCCAAGTTTCCATCAATTAAGCTATACCCGATGTAGTAGAATCTCATCCTCACCTATATCGAATTTTCTTATTCATTGTTAATAGGGATCGTTTATATAGTATCTCACTTTATCAAGGAAAAAATAAGAAAAACAGAGGCTTCAATTTTAACAGCAACTGAGATTATATGATGACGTATTTTGTCCAAAATATTTTCCCCTGCTAACAGATGGATTCAGTAAGATGAATGCCATTTTCATCAAAGTTAACTATTACAAACCTGGTTGTGAAGCGAAGTTGTTATGATCAGATGAGAAGTTATGAATAGAAACACAACTGTTATCACATATCCGTGAATTTGAATCTGCAAGTTGTCCCAGACTCCCATGCAATTCTCAAAAACTGGGGAGCAAGTATAACTGTCTGCTAGCATCAGCCCTCTATTCAAAGCATCCTACTGTAATGAAGCATCCTACAGGCCACGTTTCCAAGCTTCAGAAACATACTTCAAGAATCTCAAATGTTATGATTGCTTAGCTTAAGTCTCTAATATTATCATGAGCATTTCATGGCAGCGCAAAGCTAAGAAATTTACTGCGAACAAGGAGAGATAAGAATTATACGAAAAAAAACGTCGAAGGTTAAGTTAAGTTAAGTTACCCTAGCATAATCAGTAAAGTTAAGTACGAAGGAGCTTCTATACATCCCAGTGCTCTGGTTTCTAGAATAGTTTCCGTAACCTATTCGGAAGTGTGAGCAGAGACACAATCGACGTTCATTAGTGTTGGCGCATAATTGAATACATGAATACGAGATTGAAAGGGAAACACTACCGGAAGAAAAATTAATGAAATCGATCACAAAGCTGGAAATCTAATGTATTTTAAGCTTCAATTCAGCAGTTAACTCAGTAATATCCTGAACAGACATATACAGTAACTTTAAGGTAAAATTGCATGTATGGTCGAGTGTGTAGAATATTGGTGCAGACCACTTTAAAGCATAATTAGCATGAAAATGTTGCTCAACTTTAATTGAACTCATATATTATTTTTAACAATAAGAATAAAAGGAGAAATTATCTTCTAGTTTAGAGGAACTCATATAGCATTATCAATAACGGCGCATCTTTAGAACAAGGAAAAACATCGATGGTAATCATCAGATAACGATGCAATTTTCTTTTATTTGACGGCAAAAATATTACAACATTATCGAATGCTCGGTATACAAAGTGCAGCCCATTAAGGTCATTTTGACCGGATATTTAAATGTTAAAGAAGCAAAGAAAAATCGTATAATAATGTTTTGCAGGCTCAAATATCAACTTTACCTATTGCCTTTGAAGTGTGCGAACGGGTTCGGGTTTGTAGGAGGAGAGAAGAAAACAAGATTACTTATCGTAAAAGATGCATCAAAACAACAAGTAACAGACAAAGGAACAGAGACGTACCGAAAAATGACAGTTCTCCGTCTTTCGTTACTCTCTGCTTCTGCGAGCCCGCCGTGCCTCGAACCAGAGCCGATCGGAGCCCGCTTTATAGCAGGTTCGTCAAAGGCCGTCTGCTAGACACTAACGGCCATTATTGAACGTAATGAGACTGCAAACATCTGAGCATTTCTTGTCATTCTAGATACTCTTTTCTCGCCATTTGAGATACTCTTTTCTTGCGCCGACCAGCCATTCTGGAATGTCCGCGAAAGTTCTGCCGCACGGTCGCCGTAAGTAATTATTCGGTAAATATGTATCAGGATGCAAACGATTATAAAGATGAAAAAAAAGAAAAAGAAAAATTGAATATATTGCCTACATCTCCAAAACAAGCGGAGGAAATTTGTTGATTGGAAATTCGGTTCAGGGTTAGAAATGAGGTAGAATATTTGCATGAGGGGAGCTGTGAATAATTTGACTGAATTAATGGCGTGAAGAAGAACATTATGTGCAATAATAAGAGTTTGGTGCGTTAACGGGATGGCGATACTAAGGGAACGCCAGTGCTCTGTGCTGCTGCTGATGACTTTCAAGAGGTCCAGCTGGTGCGAGGCTGCTCTGAGATTTGTATGTTGCGTAGTTCTGTTTCCTTTCTCTCCCTGCCTTTTTAATTTCTTTCTGTCTCTTAGCATATAATTTTTGGGGAAGGGTTTTCACTTTGAATTTATAAGCTTGATTAATTTTGGGATTTGCCATCATCTTGTTTTTAGAGACTTTTTGTTAATTTATTATCTTTGGGATCCACTAATTCCTAGGTTCACGTTCAAATCCACGTTTTGGTCGGCGTTGAGTTGTTTTTTAATATTAAAATACCGTGTTTTGTTGTCATGTTTTATCGGCTGTCGTTGTCTTTCTAGTTCGCTTTCCTTTGTCTAATTAGAATTTAGACGGAATCCTTTTATAAGAAAATTTAGTCTACACGGACATCTTAGGATTTTTCTTTAAGCATGTTCCATGTATAAATTTTAATCATGTTATTAGATGGGTTAGGTATAATTTTTAATCATGCTATTAAATGTGTTATGTATAATTTTATATATCGAAGAGGAGTTTAAAAAATTTAATATTTATAAGTATATTATTAATAAAATTAATTTAAAATTGACTTAAAATTAAATTGTTTTAATTTTATATAATTATATTTTTTTTTAAGTCTATATAGACATTTTAGATTTTTTCTTTAAGCATATTGTTTTTTTCAGAGGAAAAAGCACCATAGATTATATTAAGTCAATATAAAAACCATGATTAGATACAAAAGGATGACTTGAACAGCCCCATATCAAGACATCATTGAGAAAAAGCACATAAGAGGGATGAGAGATAGCACAGCTTAACATGGAGACTGTGGAAAAAAGAGCAGACCAATATTCCAAACTTCTAGAAATTGGTTCCAGATCGAGAGAGATAGAACTAATCAATACATATGCCTATCATCATAATCATTGAGAAAAAACAAAGACCACAGATAGCCAAGCCCAAACATTAAGCCTGTTTTCTTGAAACAGAGTCAAAAATTCAGCTGATGCGGTGCAAAATGGACTTATAGGAAACCTTGGATTCTCTGAAGATTTTATAGTTTCGCCACTTCCAAGTGCACCAGATCATGATAATAAGAAGAGGGCGCCTAGACTCGCATTGAGAACACCACCATTGAAAGGCTGCGTGAACAAAAACAAAGACAATATGAGGAAATAAAATGGCAAGATCATACCAGATTTCCAGAGAGGAATTGCATTGAAAAAACATGTGAAGATTAGTCTCCTCTGCTGATTCGCACATCGAGCATCTGCTAGGACCACGCCAACTTCTCTTCCTCAGGTTGTCCCAAGACAGATTCCTATTATTGAACACCAGCCATGCAAAAAAAATCATTCTAGGAGGGTAGCCTGATTTCCAAAGAGCCATCGGAAAATTTGAGACAGAGTTCAAAGCCTTTGAGCATATGATATCAAAGTAGATGTCTTTAACTCGGGTTGGCACTATAGCATTTGACATGGACCAAGTTAGGTGGTCATTTAGCCCCCCACGAAGAATCTCGCTTGCTTGCAGAGAAGCTTTGACCGCATTCCACGTAGAAGAGAAGTCGACAGGCAGACCAATGTCAACAGCATCCTTCCATATAGGGGAAAGGCCAGACCAATCAGAGATGAGTTTATCCCATGTGAAGACACCGAATATGTGCAGGACGAACAAGATATCTTCTGGGAAATAGGGGCTACGACTACATGCAATAGGATCAAGTCCAATTATGAGCCTGTTTCTAGAGTGAATTCTCCATCTCAGCTTTGACAAGAAATATTTCTCAACTTTCCTGAAGCTAAGCCAAATAGCCGATCCTTTTTTGATTCCAATTGCGCCATTTCTGTACCAGGATTCTAGGCATTTACCTTTCAAATATTTCTGTTTTATAGTCTCGCTCCAAGGCCCGACCCCGAAGATCCCTCTCCAAAGTGATTTACACAAAAGAGCCTTGCCAAAAATCCTCAAATCCTTTAATCCCCATCCACCCAAATTATTTGGCATTCTTTAAGCCTATTATTGTGTTATGTATAATTATGTTATTGTGTATTAGGTATAATTTTTAATCATGTTATTAAATAGGTTATATATAATTTTATACAGGAGAAGTGGTTAAAAAAGTAATAATTTTATAAGTATTTATTTAATTAAAAAACTTTAGATTGATTTTAAAATTTAAATTGTTTTATTTGATATAATATTTTTTATTAATATAAATTATTATTTAGGATGGTTATTTATATGATATTATATTATGGTATATTTTACTAGTTTTTATGTTTTATTTCTATTATATTTTGCTTTATAGTTATTAATATGATTTTATAGGTTATTCTACATTGTTGTAGTGTTTTTTTTGTGTTATATCTTATTAGAAGTGTGGTTATAATTATCCACATGATGTTATATTTTATATGGTCCCATGCATTGTTTATGGTTGTTGGTATGGGTTACGGGCTTGGATTGAGTTATGGTATTTGTAAGATGGTATAAGTTATTCATTATCATGTTTAGTTTGTGTTATATCTTACTTGAATTTTAGTTGTTATTTATGTGATGTTATAGGTTATTTTACTCAATATCTTTATTCATTTGTCGCTGTTATATGTTGTAATAAGCTATCTTATTTAGTGCCATTACTTGGTTTCCCATTGTTATATATGTGATATTATACACTTGAACTTATTGTCTATGTGATATTATATGTTATCTTACTCTTGACGTCATGTCTTTGTGTGGGTGTCAATTTGGTTTTGGTTTGTGGTATCTATGTGACATTACAAGGTATCTTTGTTAGCATGGCATGCCTTGTTTGTGATATATGTTACTCAATTTATGGTTGTTATTTACGTGATGTTATATGTATCTTACTCAATGTCTTATTCGTTTTATGGTTGTTATCTATGTGATTGTACATCGTTTACATAGGTGAAATTAGATAGAAAAGAGGGAACACTACATTTTGGATTTATTATACCTCCATGTTTTAAGCTCCTTAGTTGGGCTCATCATCAGGAGCAAAGTGATGAATTGAAATAGTCATCGATGTTTTAATTAATACTATGGCATGTGTGTGGGAAAATCAATCTTGAAAAGAATTTAAAGAATAGTCAAAAAGTCAACCTAAGCAAACACAATGGGATGAGAATAGTACAATCAAGTTGGCCCATCATTCGCATTGTTTTTTATGGGGTGGATTACCAGCTGTTGACTATTGCTCAATTCAAATCCTCCATCTCTATTAAATTGTTCTCATTTTTAGAGCTTTGTAAGGTGGATCTTTATATATGGTTGTGTATAACATCTATGCAACATTATTTCCATCCTACCTAAATTAAGTCCCTTGTTTCTTTGATATATATGTTATCACAAGAGCAAGGAATAACATAGGCCCTTTTTTGTTGTTTAGGATATGGTTGACTCTTTATTATGTTAAGTATGTTTCTAATTGTATTAGGAGGGGTAGAAGTGACTTTCAGGTTCTTCTTTTTTAATATCCATTGTATATTGTTTGTTTTTCCCTTGATGTATGGTAAGGAAAACTCACTAATCTTGCCATCATCATTATGTTTTAAGCGAGGCCCTCTCTAAGTTTTTTTAAGAATGGTGTTTTTTTTTTTTTTTTTTTTTATATATATTTCTTTCCAGCCAATAATCTTGAATATTATAGCTAGATGGTTTCTCTCATGCTCCAAATGATTATTATCAGAGACTTTGATGGCACAAATAACTAGTGTGTTAATTATGCCAACATTTTTTGCCAAGCAGTGGTGTGAATCTACATGAAGATATGTGTTAATACAAGTCTACACAATGTGTTGAGGAACAATCATTATTTCTTATAATGAGAACATCTAAAAAAATAATGCAATTGTTTTCCTCGGTTTTTTATAGTGTTTTTTATGTGGTTGGATCCATTATTCAAGTAGTCTAAAGCCTATTAAGATTGTCCATTCCAGGTAACCATTTTACATTAGTGTCATCAATGAATCTAATCCACCACTTAGGTTGTAGTGAAGAGGATTCAAGATCTTTTCTTTCAAAATATATTATATTACATATATGTGTTGGTAACAACTAGGGTCATAAGGGATCCCAGTGTGATCCCTTCAACTTGCTTGTAAATGTTTCCTCTAAAGCTAAAGCAAGTGGTTTTTAGAAACACTAACCAAGTTACTTGTCTCCTCAATCATTGCAAAAGAGGATCACTACATAAAAAGAAAAATTGGGGAAGCTCTTGAAATAAAGAAAAATGAGAACAATCTAAATAGAGAAAAAGGCTTTAAACTTAAGAAAGTTGGCACCTAGTTATTCTAACCATAGAAAAAAAATGTGAATTGTGGTTAAATTAATTGTATTATTATTATTCGATTATGCTTGCCTAGGTCAGATTTTTTACCTTTTTATATTATTTTCAAGCTAGACTTCCCTAAATGCATGCCATAGTATTAACCAAAACATTGTTGGTTATTTCACTTTAGCTCTTTGCTCTTGATGGCAAGCCCAACAAGGTGGCTCGAAACATTGAGATATAATAAATCCAAAACACAAAGTTCATTTTGTTATATCTATCTATATGATGTTACAAGCTATCTTACTGGTTGCCATTTATTATGGCCTATATTTGGCTTATGATTGTTATATATGTGTTATTACAAGCTATATTAATACACGAATGTATCCTTTAGTTGGTAATTCATTCCATATCACTACATCTCTTCCCAATAATGCATGTGTATGTGCAAACATGGAACTTCACTAATTTGAAAGCTAGATTTTTGGTGTAAGCCCTTGTGTTGATGTGATAGCATCCTACCTCACTCTACTACTTACATCCGTAGAAAAAATCTATCAATCTAGAAGTTGGTTATAGGACATAGTCTCAAGGTTGATTTGATCATGTCCTCCTTCACTCCACACTAACATTAGCAATTCAGAGTCATGCTTTTTATACCATTTTTAGCTTAAATTCATTATCTTTGTGATGTTACATCATATTCTATTACAACAACAAACACCTATGTTAGATTTTTGCTCCATAATAATACTCATTTTCTCTTCTTCTCCTTCTCTTAGTAGTCCTCTTTGTATCTATGTGATATTACAAGCTATATTATTATAAGTTAAGTAACTCTTTAATATTATGATTTTCTTCTAATTTATTACTTCACTTTCTTTGTCTTCTCTTAGTAGCCTTCATCTAAAAGCTTACTACCACTTTGGGTGAATACTTAGCAAATCTAAACCTTTTATAGTAGAAGATGAGATCCAAAATACTTTTCTTTAGATCCCAAATGCTAAAATGAGAGAGTGTAGTAGATATAGTGGTATATAATTGAATATTTAGCGTGCAAAAAGGGACACTTTTGGGGGAATCTAATTTGTGTCCCTCTTCATCCTTGTTTGTGTCTTTTAGTCTTATTATGAATCTCATTTTTCATGTTAATTCATCAAAAGCTTATTTTTATTACCTTCTATCTAGAAGGGAGAAGCAACCCTATTTGGGGAGATTAAATTCTCCTACAACATCACCTACGAAGATGCACCTGGTTCACCTTTACCCAGCCATCCGTACAGATGTACCATGCACTTGGCAACTGACCTAGGATTTGTAGGATGATGTGGCATCACCTACATCACTATTGGATCCCTTAAAGATGATCTACAGACATATTCAACTCATTTGGAGACCCATGAGGTTGTTATTATGCTCCCACACCCACTGAGAGCACCATAGCTTTATTGTTTGGAGAACAAAGGGCCAACCCCTTGTCCATCACTTTTGAGGATCCTATTCTTCATTATGGCACCTATGGACCTCATTTGGCCTCTTGGAGGGCCCTACGACATGTATTATTTATCATTTGACCTCTTAAGAGGCTTACTATTTCATTTATGAGCTAGTTTTGTGGGTTTGTCACCAAAAGTTAGGTTATTAACACATTATTGTATTTTTGGGGCTTATGTAGGCCTAATAGACTAATTCGAACTCCTCATTAGTGTATACATACAAGTGAGATGAGTTCATTTTTTCATCATCACTTTGGATTGGATCTCTCTTCTCTTTAGAGAATTTCACACTTTTTCTTGGAAGATGAATTGGAGCATGGATGAATTTTGATGTTTGGATTTGGTTTATCTTACCTTGGAGTTTCCCTATTGCCAAATTGTTGATGGTTGGACATGTTCTATTACACGTAAGTATATGCTTTTAATGTTATTCTTATTTAAGTTTATTAGATACATTGGATTGGGAATTTCGCTATTTTTAGGGCTAATTGTTGCATGCATTTACTACTTAAATTGTGTAATTTCGTCTCTAAATAACATCTCTGAATGTATGGACCATGTAATTTTGAATGAAATTTCCTAGGGATAATTGTATCGCTGAATCCATCTTGATAAGCCATCACCTTTTGCAAATCGAAGTATAAAGTCGTAAGGTTGCTTCCCCTTGCCCTAGAAGACAAGTGATGTAGTCTTAAGGCCTCCTTGACCAAGAAGCAAGGTCCTAATTCATATTTATCTTAGACTACATTCTCATAAGACTAAGGCATTGATCTACCAAGAGGTGGTCACTCGAAAATCAATTCCTTTTCACCTTCTTCTAGGTCTAGCCAAGTTGGGCCACCTAGGATATCACTTTCCTGACAAAGTAGCCCTCTAAAAAGTTTGATCTCCTAGCTTCTCCTACATTGGTGTGTCCTCAAGGCGTCCTCCAATTTTGAAGCCATTCTGATGGTGGAGTTGTGAGATAACCCAAGGCCTAGATTTGAGATCAAACTTTACCCTTGTGTTCCCAAGGCTAGTGCCTCATAGGATCAATTGACATCTTTAAGTGAAATTTTTGCTTTGATAATTCCCCCCTCCCTGTCTAGGTTAAGAAAATCATTGGTTGTTAGATTCTTCCCGTTTAACCTAGGTTGTGTCCACTTGGTCTCGTGTGGCCCCATACTTTTGAAAAGTTAAATCTTCAAGAACCACTCAGGAAGTCAAGTCCAATAAGGATTTTAGGATTGGGAAACCCCTTTCACAAGGCATATTCTTCTAACATAACCAATCAAGTAAGTTATATTCTTAAAACCCTTCGAAGAAAAGGATTTGATTCGGACTTAAATAGGAACGCAACAAATTACAGAGATAACCATAAACACAGATATGCAGCGGAAATAATACTTCATTTCATTAATGTAAAATACTGAAATATGCTTACAAGCAATAATGGAAATAAACCAGCTAGGGTGATGGTAGCTTATCTCTAAGAAGAGATGTGGTGGCTACATGCCTCTGAACTCTCTGTGTTACAATGAGGCTCGAAGGCCTATTTATTGTTGAGAAACAATGGAAAACCCTTAACATCCCAAAACCTAACCCTAGAAGATGAAACGCCAAATTGGGGG
>APFE030995986.1:45229-59788 GCA_000404065.3 Pinus taeda | reverse complement strand
CACTCGAGGGCTTCTTCGAGCAAGATTTTGATAGGATCTCCTGCCCCCTCATCTTTCTTCTCATCCGCCATGGGAGGCTGTCGGGATTTGTGAGGCTGGTCTTGCAAAGGTTCGACCAATTCAAGCCCTAACTCCTTATATCCTGACCTTGTTGGGGACATGCAAAGAAAAACAAAGAAAAAGCAAACCGCTTTGATAACACTGGTCCGGACTTAAACAAGAACACAAAAAATTACAGATATAACCATAAACACAAATATGCAGCGGAAATAATACTTCATTTCATTAATGTAAAATATTGAAATATGCTTAAAAACAATAATGGAAATAAACCAGCTAGGGCAATGGTAGCTTATCTCTGAGAAGAGATGTGGTGGCTACATACCTCTGAACTCTCTGTGTTACATTGAGGCTCGAAGGCCTATTTATTGTTGAGAAACAATGGAAAACCCTTAACATCCCAAAACCTAACCCTAGAAGATGAAATGCCAAATTGGGGGCCCCGTTTGGGTAAATTGGTACATCAATATCCCGGGGTCGTAACTTTGGCATATGATCTCCGTTTGACGCGTACAATAGCTTGTTAGAAAGATCTATCCGAGCAATACCACTTTGGGAAGGGCAACATGGGTCATGCCCTTGGGTCCATGGACCCATGTTGCCCCTAGATTTCCCAAAAAATGTCGTTTAGGGCCTCAAAACGACTCCGGAAGTTCAGGACCCAAAAAACTACTAAAAATAGTAAATTGTGCTACAATTTAGGAAACTGAAAAAGCTGAAAGAGATAGTTGTGGGGGTCGAAATGGGATAGGTGGGTGGCCACTAACATCCACCTGGTTCAGGATTATTAGGGTCACTTCACATTCATTGGTTGATTCATCTTTCACAAGTGACTTCCTGTATACCAAGTCTCCTCCCATAAGTGAAAATTGCAAAGAGTAGGGAGTCTTAGCTGAGGTGATAGTTGGCTAAGCCTCCATCATTACCCTTTGATATAGCAGTTTCCCTTTAGGAGACCCTTTTATACCCCCTGCTAGTTTAAGTGGTAACATTTTGGCGCCATTATTGCGGAGGAAGAAGATCTACCTCCCTGGTGAATCATTGAGGAATTGATTCATTAACGGCAATTCAAGCATTCCTCTGGTGACTCCACATTCTTTTTCCTAGATGGAAAATCCTCAGATTATGACTTACCATCAAAGAAGAGATGATGAACCCCATATTCCATTTTTTAACAAATGGGTTGATCAGTTGAAAAAAAAACATAAGATATTTAGACCTCTAGACCTTTACTCTATGACCAGGGCTCTCTTTTGTTTAGTACCCGAAGACCACAAAAGGCTTGTGTTCACATGGGAAGAAGAGCCCTAAGAACATCTATGAAATTTGAGTATCGGACATGTGATGAATTATAGAATGAGTATAGCCAAATGATTTCCTTTGCTACGACCTTGATAGGAAATGCCTGAGACTGGTATTTTAACCTTCCTTCATCTTCCATCTCTACATGGGATGGATTAGTCCAAACCTTTGAAAGAAGGTGGTTTTCAAAAAAGGACGTGGTCCAAATATACAAAGGCCCCTTATCTAGTGAAAGAAGAGAGGATGAAACCATTGTTGAGTTCAACCAAAGATTTAATATGATTATCCATTTTATCCCTCAAGAAATGCCTCCCCCAAAGGAAGTAGCCATGGTCGCTTACCTCAATGCCTTCAAAGGGAAGTTAATCTTTGATGTTCGAAATAAAAACCACTCTAGTCTCTTCCAAGCTCAAAACATGATGTTTGACGTTGACCAAGCCATGAGGCAAATTCCATCAATACGCTACAAATCGAAGATGAGCCTCCCCTCTCAAGTGAAGATATACGCCCTCACAAAGGAAACGTGTTCCAATAAATCAACAATAAGGCAAAGGAACCTCCTGACCCCACTAAAAGAATTCCCCTAAGGTTGATTCTAATCATGAGTGGCCCTTTATATGTAACCCTAGGAATAAATTGAAACACTTTGAGAAATTGCATCCTAAACTCTGGGAGCCCTATCCATATCATGCCCTTGACTATTATGAGAAAGCTTGGGATCACCTTAATGAGGAAGTGCCTGGGCAAGATGATTCTAAACTATGAATAATTTCGGGTATGTGGGTTGGTAGAAGGTAGAAGGACCTTTTTCCATACATATTCTGAAAAATAATCCTTGTAAACATTGTCATTGTCGAAACAAATCCAACATGGGGCATGGTTCTATCAAAACAACTCATTGAAGATCTTAACTTGTCCATCAATGAGGATAGTTCCACTATATACCTCCCTTGGAAAGAAAACTCCTATGTATCCATCCCTAGACAAGAATTCTCTACCCCAATGATTGCTACCTCTCAAGAATCTGATAATGACTTAGAAGAAGAGAATAATAAACTTGGGGAATGGAGGATTTTCAAAAATGAGCATATCAAGACCTCCCATCTCCCTAGGCTTTGGGTAATATATTTTGATCGAGCAAACTCTAGGGCTGGATTAGAGGATGGAATTGTCATCATATCCACTTCAGAGCAATACTTGTTATTTTCTTTGAGACTCCAATTCACTTGCACCAATAACATCGTTGAGTATGAGGCCCTCCTATTAGGACTTCTGGCGGCCCAATCAAGGAAGATTCAACAATTAATCATAATTGGAGACTCTGACCTTGTTGTCTCACAAATAAGGAGGACTTTGAGAAAAAAGGATGAAAATTTAAAACCTTATAGGGAAATAATCATTAGCATGATCAAAGGCTTTAAAGAGCTACACTTCATGGCCCTTGACCGATGTCTCAATGACATGGCCAATTCCTTAGCCATAGTTGCATATGCATGCTCAATCATTTGCAGTGATATATCCAAGAGAGGGAAGTGTATAGTTGACACAATCCACTGACCCTTCGTCCCTGACTATGAGGAACATTGGCCTATTTTTGAAGATGATCAAGACATAGCCAATTTCCTTCAAGACCATGAAGATCCCGATAAGAAAAGTAAAGATTTGGTAAATGAATAACACTTCAATAGGAATTACATTATTGTCACTAAAAATGATGATCAAGAACCACTTGACACATTAGACCTCAACCTTGGATCTGAAACCTCTCCTCAAATGATAAAAATCGGGAAAAACTTATCCAAAGAGAAAAGGAGTGAACTCGAAAAATTATTAAGGGAATTCAAGGATGTGTTTGCTTGTTCTTATGACAATTTGATACCCTATATCCCTGAAGTCATCCAACATACCTTTCCTTTCAAGGAGGGTGAGAAGCTTGTTAAACAATAACTAATAAGAATAAACCCCAAAATTTCACCTTTGGTCAAGGAAGAGCTTCAGAGAATTGTTGATGTAAGAATAATTGCCCCTATACGACATTCATCACGGATCTCTAATCCATTGATCACCCACAAAAATAATGGAAACATTTATTGACTTTAGGGATCTCAATCATGTGTTCCTAAAGGACAATTGCCCCTTACCCAATATGGTGAATCTCTGGAAAAGGATATCGGGATCCCAAATGATGTCATTCCTTGATGGTTTTTCAGGATATAACCAAGTCATTGCAAAATAAGAAGATCACCTGAAAACTGCCTTCACCACACCATGGGGAACATACATGTATCTTAGGATGTTATTTGGACTCCTCAATGTTGGATCCACCTTCCAAAGGGCTATGGATTTTTCTTTTAGAGACCTCATTGGAAAGGTCATGGAGATCTATCAAGATGATTTAATTGTCGCCTCTAAACAAAGACATGATCATTGCAAGCACCTGAGAAAGGTATTTGAGAAATGCAGGAAATATAACATCTCCCTGAATCACAATCTGGTTATGTGGAAGGCAGGCAAATTCTCAATAATATCATTCAAGCACAAGAGGTGGTGCACTCACTGACTAGCAACAGGAAGGCTGGAATGATCATGCAACTAGACCTAGCCAAAGCTTATGACAAGTTGAATTGGACCTATATTAAAAGGTTTCTTATTGCTTTTAGGTTTGATCATAACTGGGTCAGATGGGTCATGGCCCTGGTAACTTCTCCCAGTTTTTCTATTTTGGTAAATGGTTCTCCCTCCAAGCCTTTTATTCCTTCAAGAGGACTTAGGCAGGGTGATCCACTCTCTCCCTTTCTCTTCATTCTCATGATGGAAGGATTGGGTCGGTCCATCAAGCAGGCAAAGGAAGATGGCAAAATCAAGGGTCTACAAATTTCTGAGAATGGACAGTCCTTAACTAATAAAAAATTTGTGGATGATACCATGCTACAAGGAATCCCTATGGTCAAAGAGGCTCTAGCATACAAACAAATTCTAAGTGACTTTGCCATGGCTTTAGGTATGGAGGTTAATCTTTCCAAATCCAAGATTTTTTTCTTTAATACCAATATTGCTATTCAAAGGAATATCTCCAGAATTCTGGGCTTTCGAAGGGATTTCCTTCCTTCAAAATATTTGGGTGTTCCTCTAGCTGCTAAACCTCTGCATAAGAGCATATGGGAGCCGGTGATTAACAAGATGCAGGATAAAATTAGAAATTGGACCATCAGAACTTTAAACTTGGCTAGTAGATTGGTGCTTACGAAGGTTGTTCTTCAATCTATCCCAGTTTTCACACTTTCAACTCTCCCTGCACCAAAAGGAATCTTACAGCAATTTAGATCCATTCAAAGAGATTTCCTCTGGGGCAAGGGGGAGAATATAAATAAATGGGCCTTGGTAGCTTGGGAAAATATTTTCAAACTTAAAAATCATAGAGGTCTTGGTTTGGACGATCTAGAGGTTCTAAGCAGGGCTCTAGGCGCTAAACTTTGGTGGCGTTGGGTTAAAGAACCAAAGGCTCAGTGGGCTAGTATTTGGAAAGAGAAATATGCCAGTACTTGGAAAATTAATGATCATATAAGGATGTCTAGAAGTATAAAGGGCTCATATATTTGGAATAATGCATGGGAGAATAGAGGCTTAGTTCAAAAGAATAGCTTCTGGGAAATCAGAGAGGGAGATCTGGCACTATTTTGGGAAGACAAATGGAAACAAGAACCAATATTGTTAAATGAGGATTTTAAGGACCTCAAGATAAGGACAGACATCATAGGGCTATCTAAGGTTAAATATTTTTGGGATCAAACCAATAATGCAGGAAAATGGAGAAACTGGAGGAACATTGTCTACAGGGAAGACAACCCCTTGAAATCGAAAGGATAAGCTCTTATGAAAATGTTGGAACAAAGGAAGATTCTAGTACTAGGGGGGCATGATCAATTAAGATGGGGCAAAAACAAAGAGGGCACCTTTAATCTTAAGGAGGTAAAATGCATACTCCTTGAGCTGGATTCTATTGCTCTAGATAGAATTTGGCAGAATCTATGGAGGCATCAAGGCTGGATGAATATTAAACTCTTCATGTGGCTGGTTTACCATAGGAAAATTCTGACTTGGGACAACATTCGGAAAAGCGGGGTTGTGGGGCCTTCAAGATGCCAGCTTTGTGAGGCCCAAGAGGAAACTATGGAACACCTCCTTAACAATTGCATCTTCACCTCTAGATTGTGGGACTCTTTTGCCACCATATTCCAAAAGGCTGATAGGGATAGAGGGAGTATTATCAATACCCCAAACAACTAGAGGAGGAATTTTTCTGATTCTAAAATTCTTTGCTCAGCTTGGGCTCTCATGCCTAGCTTCATTATTTGTAATGTCTAGAAAGAAGGGAACAATAGGATCTTTAAAAATGAAAATAGACCTTTCCAATGTCATTTTGAGTAGACATTAAGACAACTTAGGGAGACGGTTAGCACGACTGTGAGAAGTCCCCCTAAGAATCCACCTTCAGATGCTGAAATGAGAATTCTCAGACAATTGGGCATGCAGGGGCATATTCCTTAAGGCCTGGACAAGAAGGTTCTAATAATGGAAACTGAGCAGGACTTTTGGCATCCTCCCCCTTAGGGTTTTTTGAAGTATAACATTGATGGGGCCTCTAAAGGCAACCCCAGTATTGCTCGCTTTGGAGGGGTGTTGAGGGATGAATCAGGTACTATCATTTCCATCTTCCATTTCCATTTAGGCAGAGCCACTAACAATCTGGCAGAACTAATGGCTATGGAGTAATGCTTAGAATTCCTAGTGAAGGATAATCGGCAAAATGTGATTATCAAAGCTGACTCTGAGCTAATCATTAACTCAGTCAAAAGAATCAGCTGGGGCACGGGGCCGGAGAAGGTTTCAAAACATTGGAGGTTGATCCAGGTCTTTCAACGGATCCAGCTCCACCTCATGAGCCTACACACGGTAAGTTTTAACCATGTTCGAAGGAAGGCTAACAAACTGGTGGATTTATTGGCTAACTAAGGAGTCAATTGTACCATTAGCAGAGTTGCGATGGGTTGGCAGGGGTTGTCTCAGAACAGACTAAAGGAACATTGTGGCTGCCAAGCCGATGAAGATATGATGGTGTATCGCAACAAAGCCATGGAGGCTATGGCTAGATAGTTTGGTTTCGGTATGAGTTGCTGCTTTTTCCTCATTTTTACCCTTCTTTGGTTGCTCGACAGATTCTGTTGCCTGGGTAGTTGGCCGGAGGCTTGGGACTATAATTTACAGGGCTTCATCGACTAGTGCAGAGGGGTTGGAGTGAGAAGATGAATTCCGGGCTTTTGTGGTGGTCAGGATTTCCTAGCTTCTCTTCATAGGGACGTAATTCCGCCCGCAAAATGGTTTTCTGTTCATCGAGCGCCTTTCAAGCATAAAGTGGTTTTTAAGTTTTGGGAGTGATCCCACGCAAGTCGCTACACGTGGCGGTGGGGTGGGTGCGAATACCACCCTCATCGCACGCAAACCTGCAATACTTTAGGCCCGTGCGATATATTCCTGGGCTGTCGGATCAAGCACGAAGGATTGATGACTAGGATTCATCGTGCATGTCAGTGGGTCCATGTGGTTAGGAGGCGGGCTTTTTGGCAATGCGATATCTTCCTCGGCTGTTGGATCAAGCTTGGGAGATCTACGGTCAGGATCCTTTGTGCATGTCAGTGGGTCCATACGGTTAACCATCAGGCTCCTGGGCACTGCGATTTCTTCCTCCACTGTTGGATTGGGTAGGGTGTTTTGTTCATGGCAATTAAAGGCTTTAACGTTGATTTCAGTTTTGATTTAGGCATTTCTTTGGTTTGAGTGTTATTCCCCCATTCGGTTAGTGGTGAGTTGAATGGCTGGCCTTGGCACGATCGGGCACTTGAGGGTTTTTCTGTTTAGCTTGGGTGGGTTCAGGGTTTACACCCTTAACTTGATGCCCTTGGTTGTCGGGTGGTTGATTTTTCCCGGTCCATGGATCCACTTGGATGGTTGTAATCTATGTAAATTATTTTATGATTTAATGACAATGAAGGTACGACTCTTGCTTTAAAAAAAAAACATCTTCCTGAATCCTAAGAAGTTGATATTCAATGCCGGCAAAGGTAAATTGTTAGGGCATGTGGTCTCTAAGGATGGGATTAGCATTGACCTTGAAAGAGTTCAAGCCATCAAAGACATTCCCCCTCCTAAGGACCAAAGAACTTTAAGATCCTTTTTCGACAAAATAAAATTTGTAAGAAGATTCGTACCAAATTTTGTTGAAATCGTCAAACCTATGAATGACCTCCTAAATAAGGATGCTCACTTATGGAACCAAACAACAAATAAGGCCTTCGAAGAAATTAAGGAAATAATTGCCTCAACTCCCATCCTCATCAACCCCAATTACACCAATGATTTTATCATATATTCCTTCGCATCCAAGGACACTATCGCTGACATCCTCATGCAAAAGGATGATGAAGGAGGGGAGAGACTTGTGGCCTTCATGAGTAAGACTCTTAGGGATGTTGAGACAAGATATATTATCACTGAAAAACAATCATACACTCTTGTCAAACCCCTTAAGTACTTTAGGGCTTATGTAGGGTACAACAAGATATATGCATATGTCCCTTACCCCGCCCTGAGGGGTGTGCTATCACAATCTAATTGTCTTGGGTATAAGGGGAAATGGGTGTCCAAAATCCAAGAATATGACCTCGATATCTGCCTTAAGAAGGTCATTAAGGGACAAGGCTTAGCTGAAATTCTTACCAAAAATAACAACAAAGCCATTAAATAAGAAGAGGAGGAGTAGTTATGTGCTACATCCACTGATCTCGAAAACGATGACTGGTGCACGTACATTGTTTAATATTAACGCTGTCTATCTACCCCATACCTCATTGATCACAAGATAAGAGCTTTGAGACTGAAAGCATCTAAGTTTTGCTTGGCCCAAGATGGTCTGGGATGGATGAGTCTTGATGGGGTAAACCTACAATGCGTTAGCAAGGAAGCGTCTCAAAAATTGATGAATGAATTCCATTGTGGTTTTTACGGTGGACATTATGTTACACGAACCATTACTCATAAGATTTTGAGGGTAGGTTATTACTGGACCACCATTTTTGCTGACATCCTCAACTTTGTAAAACGATGCCAACCTTGCCAACTATTCACTGGGAAGAAACACCTTGCGACTATGCCATTGAAAAACGTTGCTATTGATACCCCTTTTCAACAGTGGGGTTTAGATTTTATTGGTGAATTCAAAGACAATTCTAGCAATGGGCATAGATGGATCCTCACAGCGACTAACTATTTCACCAAGTGGGTTGAAGAGATACCAACCAAGAAGGAAATTGACCATGTAATTATGGATTTCCTTGAGGATAAAATTATTACCAGCTTTGGTGTTCTCGTGAAGATTGTCATTGATAATGCCAAAGATTTTGACTCCATGGCTCTATCCATGTGTAATAAGTATGGCATAGTCTTATCAAATTCTTCTAACTATTACCCTCAAGGAAATCGACGGGTTGAGACAAGCAGCAAAAACCTCGTAAAAATTGTCAAAATAACTATTGGAAACAATAAAAAGGATTGGGATAGTAAGATCAAGTATGCCCTATGGGATGAATGAACAACTGTAAAAGCTTCCACTGGTTTTAGCCCATTCCAATTAACCTATGGTTATGAGGCCAAATTACCTATCCAAATGTAGGTACCCATCCTTGAATGCTTGAAAGCTTTCCCCAATCAACAAAATGCCATACAATCGCAAATAGATCAAATAATTTAAATTGATGAAAGTGGAAGGAAATCTTTTGACCAAATTGGTCGTAGTCGTGATAAAATGAAAGTCGCATTTAAACATAGCTAGCAGAAAGCATTCAAACCCGGTGATCTGGTACTCCTATGGGACAGAAGAAGAGAAAAAGATGACATGCATAAGAAGTGGGACAACCTTTGGATAGGTCCATTCAGGATAAGTGATGTGGTGGGAATAAACTCATACCATTTAGAAACTCTCGATGGAGAGTTCATTCCCCTCTTCGTAAATGGACAACTCCTAATGGAGTATTATCTCGAGGCCACTTGACATTGTATCATATGCATGGTAGAATAAGATGCATTGCATGTTTCTTTTTGCATTAGAACTAACATCATATGATATTTCTCATGGTGGGATGGATGCATCTTTTCATATTTCATTTTTCTGTTGATTTTATGGAATAACACTTAGCATGTGTGATCATGAGATGCCGCAAAAGAATGATGCCCCATATTATTCATCTATTATATGTGCAAGTAACAGTTCTATGGTAACCAAGATATTTCTAGAATTCTCGTGACCTCCCATTCAAGTAGCTTCATCCACTTCTTCGAGAGATCACATCCTAGTTAGAGGCAGATGTTACCCACCATTTTGTGGGTGATATCCCAAGGAGAGATTTTTGTCTCCAAGATGGTCCTCATTCGTCATCCAACAGCGCCTTGCAACCACCAACTAGCTCATTGTGTCATTTTTCCACCACCTGAGCCAACCATGTGGTCCCTGACCCATCTGCCATGATCGTATGTTTGAAGGTGGGCCTCCCGAACCTAAAGGTATGCCTTGTCATTTGGTAATTGAGTATTGTAGTTTTCTTATCATGGACATTTATGGGCATGGATTAATGGGGGGTTTCAATGGAAAGAATGGTCTAGGTCTGTGCTCTTGTCCCCTAGACCCATTTTGGATATTAACCTTGGATTATAGTCCCATGTGATCTCTTTTACTGGTCATTTGTCTTTAGGGATGGTATTTCACGGGAAACCCTAATTTTGGTTGCATGGTCCTGCTCCCTCATTTGCATATATTACCCCCTTTCCACTCATTATCACCCCCTTCATTCATCATTTCTCCCACCTGGGTCCACATTCCTCCACTGGGTCCACATAAGGCTAGTTCTCCCCTCCCCCTTGCCCACACCTTGGGTCAGGATTGGAATGATGCCCTGGAGGTTGATCAACTAAAAAGAAAAGAAAAAGCAAAATTAATCACATTCATCATGAAAAATGTACCACAAAATGCAAAAGATGGTTGGGACAAACACATTTAGCACGTGGGAAAAAGCCAATACATGAGGTCTACTCCATCATCATGGCCATCACCCTGGTTCCTATAGGTTCTATGAGCCTCCTTTGTCATATAGGAACCCATGATTGTCCCAACCACTGGTGGGCAATGAACTTCCCTACCTTAAAAGGGGGTATCCACTGCAATATCTCACACATCATTCTCTTACCCCTTGAGCCCTGAGCATTTAATCAAAGAGAAATCATAAAAGGCAAAAGGCATATAAATAAGGGTGGAAAAATCAAGGTCGGGGCACCTCATGTACCACGATTGCTCCCTCCTATGCATTATATACCCAAGTGTGGGATTCCCTTTTATTAGCTACCCTTGTACCCAACATGTGGCCAAGGGCTTCCCCTTCTCATCCCCTACTTCATTCACCTCTCTATCACATACCACCACCTTTTAAAGGATGTACCTTGAACAGATTATCCTCTTTAGAAGTAGAAACCCCCTAATAGGATACTTGGTTAACCCCATTTGGAGTTTGGAGACATTAGCACATGCCAAAGCCCATTATGGAAGGGAAGGCCATTATTAAGTCCCCACGTATGGTCCATTGTTTGTAAGCTCTTTTACTTGATTTCTCTAATGAATTTTTGTACTGGAAGGCTAGGGGACACATTAGATCTTATGCATGATTGCAGATGGTCTCCATCTTGGGTTTGGTCTCCCTATACGGGGTCCTAACCCTTCAAAGGGCTACATTGGCATATGTAGGGTGTGTTTTGAGAGCCATGGGCCTCCACAACATTAGACAACACTCTATGGATCCCCAAGGATGTTCAAAGATTGCTCAAGATTCACCTATTAGAAAAGGAAGATGCACCTGGTTCACCTTTGCCCAGCCAACCCCACAAATGTACTATGCACTTGGCAATTGACCCGAGATTTGTAAGATGATGTGGCATCACCTACACCACCATCGAAGCCCTTATAGATGATCTACTAGCATCTTAGACTCATTTGGAGACCATGAAGTTCTTATTGCACCCCCACACCCACTAGGAGCACCACAAGTTTATTTTTTGGAGAATAAGGGGCCAAACCCTTGTCCATCACTTTTGAGGACCCTATTCTTCATTATGGTACCTATGGACCTCATCATTCCTCTTGGAGGGCCCTACGACATGTATTATTTATCATTTGACCTCTTAAGAGGCTTATTATTTCATTTGTGAACTAGTTTGGTAGGCTTGTCACCAAAAGTTAGGTTATTAGCACATTATTTTATTTTTGGGGCTTATGTAGGCCTAAGATACTAATTCGAACTCATCATTAGTGTATATATACAAGTGAGATGAGTTCATTTTCCCATCATCACTTTGAATTGAATCTCTCTTCTCTTTAGAGAATTTCAAACTTTTTCTTGGAGGATGAATTTTGATGTTTGGATTTGGTTTATCTTATCTTGGAGCTTCTCTATTGTCAAATTGTTGATGGTTGGATATGTTCTATTACATGTAAGTATACAATTTTAATTTTATTCTTATTTTACTTTGTCATATACATTGAATTGGGAATTTTGCTACTTTTAGGGCTAACTGTTGCATGCATTTACTACTTAAATTGTGGAATTTTGTCTCTATATAACATCTCTCAATGTATGGGCCATGTAATTTGAATGAAATTTCCTAGGGATAATTATATCACTGAATTCATCTTGATAGCCATCACCTTTTGCAAATCTAAGTATAAAGTTGTAAGGTTGTTTCCCCTTGCCCTAGAAGATAAGTGAAGTAGTCTTACGGCCTCCTTGACCAAGAAACAAGGTCCTCATTCATATTTATCCTAAAATCCATTTTCCGAAGTCTAAGGCACTAATCTATTAAGAGGTGGTCACTCAAAAATCAATTCTTTTTCACCTTCTTCTAGGTCTATCCAAGTTGGGTCACCTAGGGGCATCACTTTCTTGACGAAGTATCCCTCTAAAAGGTTCGATCTCCTAGCTTCTCTTGCGTTGGTGTGTCCTCAAGGCCTCCTCCAATTTTGAAGCCATTCTAACGGCGGAGCTGTGAGGTAACCCAAGCCCTAGCTCTAAGATCAAACTTTACCCTTGTATTCCCTAGGCTAGTGCATCATAGGATCAATTTGACACCTTTAAGTGAAATTTTTTGCTTTGATCCTTTCCCCCTCTTTGTTTGGGTTAAGAGCATCATTGACTACTAGATTCTTCCCCCTTAACCTAGGCAGGGTCCACTTGGTCCTGTGTGGTCCCATACTTTTGAGAAGTCAAATCTTCAAGAACCACTCGGGAAGTCAAGTCTAGTAAGTATTTTAGGATTTGGAAACCCATTTCACAAAGAATATTCCTCTAACCTAACCCTCAATTCCTCACCTCCTTACCCTAGAAATATGTGTACCTTACTTAATAAGCAAGTAAGTTATATTCTTTAAACCCTTCTAGGAAAAGGATTATTAGTGTCACTTCACATTCATTGGTTGATTCATCTTTCACAAGTGACTTCCTATATATTAGGTATCCTCCCATCAGTGAAAATCCATAAAGAGTAGCGAGTCTTAGCTGAGGTGATAATGGGCTAAGCCTCCATTGTTGCCCTTTATCTAGTAGTTGCCCTTTAGGAGTCCCTTTTATGCCCCTTGCTTGTTTGAGTGTTAACAAGGTTTTCCACCATGTACACCCATCTAGTTCTTCCCCACCAAATTTTTATATCTAAATTTTATGTTCATATGTCCCTTCGGTTATCATTTGTGTCCTATGTCTATAGGTGGTCCATTCTTATGTCTTGATTTCTATCCCAATTTGCATCCCAAATAATCAAGTGCACTAGTTTTGTATCTAAGGTTACCATACAATCATAATATATGTCTCAAATGTCCAATTTGATGTCCCAATTTGCATTTGAATTTAGTTTAAGGAACATAGGTAAAGACCCCAAAAAGTATTGTGTGCCCCACAAAATTGTAGAAATTCCTTGTAGATTCAAACTGCTAATTGCAATTTACCAAAACAATAGACTTGAATCTACTCTACTCATTAGCGGAAACAATTAAATGATCACAAAATCATGAATCATACAAGAGAAATAATTAAATCAACACATTACACAATGATTTCCTAGGGAAAGCCATAGCTAAAAACCCCTGCTATCTGTATATTGTATTAGTCAGAAAATATGAGAAGATTACAATGATTTGCTCAAGCCCGTGCAACCTTTGCACTATATCTATCTATCTCACAGCTTCCTAGACAAGCCCAGACCAATCCTTAACCAAATTTTGGCTTGCCCAAGTCTATATTTCCTTGTGTTGTTTCCATGGGAATTAGCCCCATATTAACTATGGAAATTCGTCAATATGAATTGTGTAATCCTCATAGGCCTTCCTCTGACTGCATGCACCACCTGTACAATTTAGATGATTATACAATTTGTTGGAGAGGTAAATCCCCTCTACGGATAGAGGCGATCCCTACTAGCCCAGAACGGGTCTAGCAACAACCAAACAATGCTATCAAGCAAGTTCCTAATTGCAAATAAAGGGTAGGTGATGAAGACCTACTTGAGATCCAACGCTTTAGTTTGTAGAAGAGACGTCGCCCACGTTCCTTTGCCTTGGCCGGTCACGATCCTCCACTATCCACGTGAATGGACACCTGCACACAAAGAGAAAAACACAAGCGCAAGCGTGAAATATAATATATGCAATTATACATCAGTCACGAAGGATATAATTCAACATCAACCATTACAAGTACAACGAGAATGGAACCATAATGATAGTCATCTATTATTAATAATTCAACAAAGGAGAATACAACCAGCGTCCTGACGTCAAGTCCTCCTTTGGCTGGGTGCTCAGCTACACAAGTCTTGCAAAAGCTTGAAGGGGTGGGGGACAAGCTCTCTCTCTCTTTAGTGACAAAGTCTCCTTACTTAGGGAAAGCCTTACAAAGAAGGCTTCTTGCAACTCCAACCTTTTGATGTCTTCCTTTCAGCACAAGTATTGCCACAAGAGTCACAACTATTAGAACCAGAACTAGCTTGCTCAAGCCATGGGAACAAGCTTTTATAGAAGAAAAGGAAGAGATAAGGTCAATCCCCCACAATCAT
>APFE030995984.1:0-20327 GCA_000404065.3 Pinus taeda | reverse complement strand
TATTTTATTTTGTGTTAATTAGAAATGTGGGCGAAATGTTGTCGTCACTTAAAACATGCCGAACAAGAAACAAATGATGTTATTGACTCCTACCATTCACATTTGAAACAAGTTCCTTTAAAGTCAATATGAGCAACTTCACATCGTCGAATGGATTGGTTGGTGCATTAGTTGTGTTCAGTGGTCCACATTTTTTATTGGTGGCGTCAATGTGCAAAGGAAAATGATTTCCATAGAAACTATAAGGTGGAGAAAACAGAGGCTCATTCATGGCTAAGGGCACATCTATTCCAGATTGTAATGTGAGTGGATTGGTTGGTGCATCAATTGTGTTCAGTGGTACACATTTTTTATTGGCGGCGTCAATGTGCAAAGGAAAATGGTTTCCATAGAAACTATAAGGTGGAGATAATAGAACCTCATTCATGGCTAAGGGTGCAATCTATTCCAAATTGTAATGTGACACTGCACCACTGAGATTCTTCAATAGCATGGGTATGTCAGTCAAGTTCAAATTTTGCTATGTGTGATTGTGATTAGGCAAAAATGGATATCCTTGCAAACATGTCATCAAGGTTAGCATGATGAGGGAAAAAATAAGGTTGGAACAAGAAAATCTAGAAGCAAGAATCAATGAAACAACCCAAAACCAGGTGATTTGAGTATTTCATTGAATATGTAGATCAATAATAATAAATAATAGTCATTGTGATCTAATATCATACAATGTTTTGTTCACAGATACATGAAAATGATGACTTTGAAAGTGTGGATAACTTGGATGTTGATGTCGACCCATTTCTTTTAATAAATTTCAAATTTTTTATTTTTACGTTAGCGTATTTTTTACTTTTATATTATGCGTTAATGTTTTAAACTTGATATTTAATTATTATTATTATTTTGGATAAAATAAAAATTTAGTTAATGTTTAAAAAATTTAACTTAAATAAATAATATATATTTTAACAAAATATAAAATAGTATTTGATATTTAGTTTATGTTTAAAAAAAATGAAATTAAATAAATAATCAATATTAACATTAGAGATTAGTGATTAAAAGAAATTCATTTTATTAAAATATAAATAATATTTATATTTGGTTTATATTTGAAAAAATCAAATTTTAAAAAATAATAAAAATATTAAGATTAGATTATCATTTAGATTAAAAGAAAATTTATATATAAGAGAGAAATTAATAATTTTTGCTTTTGAGAATTAGAATAAAAACTAAGTAACAATTTAATTATGTTGATAGACGTGTTTATTTGAAATAAGACTTCTAGAATGTTTATTTAATTATTAATAATTATTAGGTGGATGATACAGATTTAACCTCTACATAATATTTATAGTAATATACATAAATCTAAGGTTAATATTTGTGGAAGGTTTGTACTTTTAATTAAATTGATCAATTAAAAATAATGTGATATGAACTTACTTAGTTCATATGAATAATAATTTAATTAGTTTTTTAACCTTTTCTAATTTTAGTAATATTTATAGTGATATACAAAAATCAAAGGTTGATATTTATTTGTGACGTTGTATTAAGGGTCTAGGTGACATTATGCACAACCACAAAATTGCAAATTCTACACTTGAGGAGACCAACAAATTTCTAAATGACTTCCAAGAGGAAACCACCTTTGTTGACAACTTTCAATGGTTGGACAGAATAGGTTTAATTTCTGTAGCTTTAATTTCCATATTTTTGGTATAATTATATTGACTATTGACATATTTTATTTTGTGTTAATTAGAAATGTGGGCGAAATGTTGTCGTCACTTAAAACATGTCGAACAAGAAACAAACGACGCTATTGACTCCTACCATTCACATTTGAAACAAGTTCCTTTAAAGTCAATATGAGCAACTTCACATCGTCGAATGGATTGGTTGGTGCATTAGTTGTGTTCAGTGGTCCACATTTTTTATTGGTGGCGTCAATGTGCAAAGGAAAATGATTTCCATAGAAACTATAAGGTGGAGAAAATAGAGGCTCATTCATGGCTAAGGGCACATCTATTCCAGATTGTAATGTGAGTGGATTGGTTGGTGCATCAATTGTGTTCAGTGGTACACATTTTTTATTGGCGGCGTCAATGTGCAAAGGAAAATGGTTTCCATAGAAACTATAAGGTGGAGATAATAGAACCTCATTCATGGCTAAGGGTGCAATCTATTCCAAATTGTAATGTGACACTGCACCACTGAGATTCTTCAATAGCATGGGTATGTCAGTCAAGTTCAAATTTTGCTATGTGTGATTGTGATTAGGCAAAAATGGATATCTTTGCAAACATGTCATCAAGGTTAGCATGATGAGGGAAAAAATAAGGTTGGAACAAGAAAATCTAGAAGCAAGAATCAATGAAACAACCCAAAACCAGGTGATTTGAGTATTTCATTGAATATGTAGATCAATAATAATAAATAATAGTCATTGTGATCTAATATCATACAATGTTTTGTTCACAGATACATGAAAATGATGACTTTGAAAGTGTGGATAACTTGGATGTTGATGTCGACCCATTTCTTTTAATAAATTTCAAATTTTTTATTTTTACGTTAGCGTATTTTTTACTTTTATATTATGCGTTAATGTTTTAAACTTGATATTTAATTATTATTATTATTTTGGATAAAATAAAAATTTAGTTAATGTTTAAAAAATTTAACTTAAATAAATAATATATATTTTAACAAAATATAAAATAGTATTTGATATTTAGTTTATGTTTAAAAAAATGAAACTAAATAAATAATCAAATATTAAGATTAGAGATTAGTAGATTAAAAGAAAATTCATTTATAAAATATAAATAATATTTGATATTTGGTTTATATTTAAAAAATGAAATTAAAAAATAATAAAATATTAAGATTAGAGATTATTAGATTAAAAGAAAATTTATATATAAGAGAGAAATTAATCATTTTTGCTTTTGAGAATTACAATAAAAACTAAGTAACAATATAATTATGTTGATAGACGTGTTTATTTGAAATAAGACTTCTAGAATGTTTATTTAATTATTAATAATTATTAGGTGGATGATACAGATTTAACCTCTACATAATATTTATAGTAATATACATAAATCTAAGGTTAATATTTGTGGAAGGTTTGTACTTTTAATTAAATTGATCAATTAAAAATAATGTGATATGAACTTACTTAGTTCATATGAATAATAATTTAATTAGTTTTTTAACCTTTTCTAATTTTAGTAATATTTATAGTGATATACATAAATCAAAGGTTGATATTTATTTGTGACGTTGTATTAAGGGTCTAGGTGACATTATGCACAACCACAAAATTGCAAATTCTACACTTGAGGAGACCAACAAATTTCTAAATGACTTCCAAGAGGAAACCACCTTTGTTGACAACTTTCGATGGTTGGACATAATAGGTTTAATTTCTGTAGCTTTAATTTCCATATTTTTGGTATAATTATATTGACTATTGACATATTTTATTTTGTGTTAATTAGAAATGTGGGCGAAATGTTGTCGTCACTTAAAACATGCCGAACAAGAAACAAACGACGCTATTGACTCCTACCATTCACATTTGAAACAAGTTCCTTTAAAGTCAATATGAGCAACTTCACATCGTCGAATGGATTGGTTGGTGCATTAGTTGTGTTCAGTGGTCCACATTTTTTATTGGTGGCGTCAATGTGCAAAGGAAAATGATTTCCATAGAAACTATAAGGTGGAGAAAACAGAGGCTCATTCATGGCTAAGGGCACATCTATTCCAGATTGTAATGTGAGTGGATTGGTTGGTGCATCAATTGTGTTCAGTGGTACACATTTTTTATTGGCGGCGTCAATGTGCAAAGGAAAATGGTTTCCATAGAAACTATAAGGTGGAGATAATAGAACCTCATTCATGGCTAAGGGTGCAATCTATTCCAAATTGTAATGTGACACTGCACCACTGAGATTCTTCAATAGCATGGGTATGTCAGTCAAGTTCAAATTTTGCTATGTGTGATTGTGATTAGGCAAAAATGGATATCCTTGCAAACATGTCATCAAGGTTAGCATGATGAGGGAAAAAATAAGGTTGGAACAAGAAAATCTAGAAGCAAGAATCAATGAAACAACCCAAAACCAGGTGATTTGAGTATTTCATTGAATATGTAGATCAATAATAATAAATAATAGTCATTGTGATCTAATATCGTACAATGTTTTGTTCACAGATACATGAAAATGATGACTTTGAAAGTGTGGATAACTTGGATGTTGATGTCATGGTAATAATTTAATAACTCTCTAAATTTTATATTTGTTATCACTCTTTTAATATTGTTATGACTAGTTTTTTTTTTTCTTTGTAGGTAAATGATAATATTAATGCTTCCATGGATTCTTATGTTGATGTCATGGTAATAATTTCATAACTTGGTTAATTTGTTTTTTATCACTCTTTTACTATTGTTATGACTATTTTTTGTTTTGTTTTGTAGGCAAATGATCATGTTAATTATGTTTTTTACCACTCTTTTATTGTTGTTATGCTTGTTTTTTTTCTTTGTAGGTCAATGGTAATGTTAATTATTCCGTGGATTCTTCCACTAATTTTGATCCAAGTCACAAACTAGAAAAGATCTCACAAAATATTAGGCATATTTTCCAGTCACCTATGCAGTTACCTAGTGATGAGTCACAACTGCACTTCTTAGAAAAACGAATGGAAGATGTTGCAAGTAAATTCAAAACAACATTGACATCAACCACGTTGGGGTTGGACCATCCAACTGGTGATGAGTCATGGTTATGCTCTTGGTGTCAATCTGCTCTTGCATGCTCTTGGTGTCAATCTGCTCTTGCACGTGGTTGGTTATGCTCTTGGTGTTATAGTGGCAGCTATGAGGTTTGATCCATGCTCTTGGTGTTATAGTGGCAGCTACCAAAGTTCAAATCTCATTGACTACAATGACCTGCTCCGATTTCCCTTTCCCGTCAATCTTCTCTTGCACGTGGTTGGTTATGCTCTTGGTGTCAATCTGCTCTTGCATGCTCTTGGTGTCAATCTGCTCTTGCACGTGGTTGGTTATGCTCTTGGTGCATCCAACTGGTGATGAGTCACAACTGCACTTCTTAGAAAAACGAATGGAAGATGTTGCAAGTAAATTAAAAACAACATTGACATCAACCACGTTGGGGTTGGACCATCCAGCTGCTCCATCTTTCCAGCAATTGCAAGATGGATTTGGATATATACTTGGGTGTGAAAGAGATTTCTTGGAGAGGATGGTCACTGGTAAGCGCTCATATACATCATCTAGCTCTGCACAACTTCCTCCTCCAACACAGGGTTCAAGAAGAAAAAAAACATTTTCTAATGAGCTTGATAGAGTTGCTACAAGAGACAATGAAAGAAATACAAACATATGAAGGTGAGAATTATATATTTCAAATGTGAATGTTAGTTTCAAATTTTTTAATTTAAAACATGTATGATCTAAACTTGCAAAGAAATGCCAAGGACATTATTTATTATATGCTTGGTAATGTAGGATCTAAAAAGTTTTTTAAAATAGTTTCAAATGGAATAAATAAACTAAGAAGTTTGACTTATGTACCAACATATATCATGTTCATTTTTTTGGTAAACATTATGTTTTTCCTTGCATTTGTATTTTCTTTCCTTGTTGCAACTCTTTGTTGTAAGTGTAGTATGCGCTCAAAGATACCATTAATTTACTTGCTTTTTCGATTTCATTAATTTTCTTAGTGTTTTATTTCTTTGCACTGCCAGCATGGGAGAGATTAAAGCTATGGAAGATTGAGTGTTTTAACACCCTACTTTGCAATATTGTTGGTTAAGTAATTATTTTTCTCAGTGGTTGATTGATTTAGAGGTCTGAGTTATATTCCACACAATCTCCATCCAATGTAATCCAAAATTAAAAATAGACATGCTAGTTTGGATATTCTTTTATAACTCTAAATCTAGCAAGAGTGAATTATCTTATCTCAAGATAGCTTGTGTGAATCTGGTGGGTCTTGAATCTAAATGCAAACTTCTAAAAATTCTATTATATTAAAGTTAATTTGATTTTTCTATTATATGAATTAATTCATTCAAATGTTTTTTTTTGGGCATTATTTTTGGATTTTCATTTCAATAAAAGTAAGAGAATATATGTTTAAATTTCATCATAAGTGTAACCTTTTATCATGATATTTGATAATACCAATTATTTCTATTTATTTATATTAAATTATAAGTATATCAGTTTTATTTAAATTCAAAATTTAGCAACTTTATATGCCATTAAAGGATTTGTTAAAAGTAATGATGTTTAAGAACATATTTTATTTAAGCGTAAATTCAATTTAATTTAATTAACATTTCCCAGGATACTATAAAAGCTTGATTATCTTCGGCTATGGAAATATCGCAATAGTGACAAGGTCGGAATACCATAATATCATCTTTGTAGTGGAATAGGATAACTTACGGGTTTAATGTATTTTTTTTAAAGAAAATTGTGAACTAGCTAGTCCTTAAAGCGTCACAATTTTTTTTCTCTAACACGATTGTGGTTGCAACAACATTGATTTATGTTTGTATAGATTATACATTATAATTAATAATAAATTATTTATTATGAAACACATATAATATATTATCATTTTTTAAGATGAATGGGAAAATTATAATGGATGAGTTTATGTATACTAGGATTGTATTTTTATTCATTGTTAAATTAAGTTAGAATATTTTATCTAAAAAATATGTGAATAATTTTTATTTGGCTAGAAACATTTTGATTGAAATGTTAACTTAGTTTGTTTTTATCCATTATAATAGTTTACAAAAATTAGTAAATGAAGTATTATCATGTTTAGAAGATGTTTTATTTTGCATAAGAATTAGTACATCACCTTTCCAATCTTATATTAAAATACCTAACTTTAGGAATAAAGCTAATCATAATACCTAATTAATGAAATATATTATAAATTATAGATAATATTTATTAATAATTAAATTTTAAGAAGTATTGACAAAAAAGACTGCACATATCTATATCATAAGTATACTCTACATAACACATGTAGGCCTTCTAGACTACTTAGTCATTACAAACAAAAAAATGTCATTATGAGTTTTGATGTCATATTATAAATTAATCCTTAATTTGTTACATTCATAGATTCTTTATCTTCCTAATGTTTTGGAGGTATCTTTTCTCTTGTAAAGTTATTTAAGGTTCTCATTTTCTTAATAACAAATCATTTTAACATTAAATCTATAAAAACTCATGTCATGAGTGGGATTTATCATATCATTGTGAAATGTCACACAAAATAATGTAGACAAAGCATCATTCTGTACTTATTTATTTCAATGAGATTCCTTTCATATTCCTAATAATTGTAGATAATTTACCAAATATTTATTCTCGAAATGCCTCTCCCCTAATTTTGTAATACCATTAAAAGTTGACATTTTTATTTCCGTCTTGTAAGCCAGTTTCCAACATTTATGTGTTTCTTCTTGCATCGAGTATTATATTTATATAAGTATCTATTTTTTTAGCCACCCTATATCCTAAAGATTCCTTGGTACATTTTTTTTCTCAACCATAGGCTTAGTGTTTGTTAAGTCAAGCTTTCAATATCTTGAAATACTAATCCAAAACATTAAGTGTTTTAGTTATAACCCATTTTCTCTTTAAAATATTATTGGTTAGAATACTCCATGATTATACTAACCCCTATTTAACTTTATTATAATTTTGTTAAATTTTGAAATAATCATGTCATTTGTTAGTTCACAATTGTACATAGAAAAAGTATGAATTTTAACAACAAAAAAAATTCAAACTATAATAATTTCCTTATAAAGAAAAACATATCAAATAAAAATTACTTGAATAAATTTGAAATCCTTTTTTTTAACAATATACAAGTAAATTTTCAATCAAAATTTCTTTGATTTTAAAAAACCCATATCTCATTCTCCATATGTAAAAAAAAAATGAGTCACTGAAATCTTACATCCATGGAAAATATACTTTTATCCTTGGAAAATATACTTTTAGTATAATTTACATTTTACAATGATCTAAAGAATCATAAATACATAATGTCATGATAATATTTCTTTAACATTAATATATTTTTTTCTTTCTACTTTAATCAAAATCACAATAATAATTCCATTGCGTGACACATAAATTATTTCTCAAAACTATTGTTGCATTCTTTTTATTCGAAACAAATGAATTATTCATAATTAAAAAAAATATATCCCAACAAACAAACATATCCAATCTTACAGAAATGAATGGAATACATCACAAATGAGTTCAAAACAACATTGACATTAACAACTTTAAGGTTGGGCCGCCCAGTTGGTTCATCTTTCCAACAAATCCAATATGGATTTGGACATACATTGGGGTATGAAATGGATTACCTGGAGAGGATGGTCACTCATAAGCACTCATATACATCATCTAGCTCTACACACTTTTCTCCCTAACACAGGGTTCTAGAAGGAAAAAAGGCATTTGCTAATGAGATTGATAAAGTTGTTACTTGAGACAATGAACGAAATACAAACATGTGAAGGTGAGAAACATATACCTCAAACATGTAGGTTAAAATCAAATGATTTATTTAAAACATGTTTCATATAAACTTCGAAGGCACTGCTAGAGAATTTGATAATTCTATGGTTGGTAATGGAGGATATAAAAATCTTGTTAAAGATTACTTCAAGTGAAACAACTAAACTAAGAAGTTTGAATTATGTACCAACGTCTATTATGTTCAAATTTTTTTATAAACTATCCCATCAAAGAGATATATAAAAAGGAACATCAAAGTTCACCTCCACAGGGTGTATGACTATGTGGATAGGGAATTTCACTCAATAATCATGTATAAAAATGGTTTTCTGCACAAGCATGTGAAGTGGATAATATCTTCCATAACATCAACATCTATGGTTTTTCTCATCAACAGGGTGCCAACTCATTTCTTCAAAATTTATAAGGGGATTTGCCAATGATGTGCACTATCTTTGCTTCTTTTCATTCTGATCATGGATGCCTTCAATAGGGGAGTTAAGGCAAGGTTTGAAGAAACATTGATATATGGATGCAAAATCTCCAAAGGATGAAAAATTTCTTAGTTGATGCTTGTTTATGACACACTGTGTGCTCGTGAAACAATACTCTCTAAGTGGGTCGATTTTCATAAGACCTTCATGGACTTCAGTAAATCTTTTAGGATCTACATAAATAAGATAAAAATTGAACTGATAGATGTGGTGGAGGATGACCTAGAAGTACTTGAAATAGCTTCCCTGTTTGGAATAAAAATACTCTCTATAATAGATGGTTTTAAATACCTGGGATGTTTTCTAAAGCTTAGCAAGTACTTATTGAATGATTGGGAATGTCTTCTTTCTAAATTAAGAAAAAAACAAAAAGCTATTTTGTTGGGACCAAAGATGGTTGACATTGGGTGGAAGAGTCATTATGACAAAGGTTGTCTTGACTGGCATCTCGATCTACTAGATGAATCTCTTTCATCTTCCCCAATATTTCATTAACACCATAGATTCAATGGTGGCTAACTTTGTTTGGTTTGGTTTTCGGTGCAGTAAAGAGGATCCATCTAATTGGGTTAATGTCCATTGCCAAGTCGATTGTATGTGGAGGTTGGGGCATTATTGACACATGATCCTTTAACCTATCCACTTTCGTAGCAAATTTGTGGAGGTTATTTTGAGAGAAAGGGCTCTGATAGAGCATATGAATACAAATAATCTCTTCAATGCATAATTGAGGAATGGATTGTTGAGGGGGCACCTTCAGCTGGCCCACGTTCCAAGATTTGGGGCAGTATTAGAGTTGTCCTACCGTGGCTAAGCAGTAACATTCGATGGGTGATTGGAAATGGATAAAGGATCCACATTGGTTTGGATCCCATCAAGTGTTTCAGTGGATGCCTCTCTCTTCCAATACAAATAATCAAATCTCTCTCCTATATGGCAATGAACACTCTTGCTGGCCTATGGGAGAGATATAGACTTGTCTGTGTTTCTTAGGATTGGTCACATGCATGGTAGATGGATTTATAGGAGGACATGAGAGCTGAGTGGGAAGATTATTCCAGTAGTCTATGCATGGTTGATATCCACTTATCACGGAGTCTGGATAAGCTAGTGTGGGGGGGTGGGGAGAGGGGTAAATGGAAAATGACAGAATCCCTCTCAAGGAGGCCTGCAACCACATCACTTCGACCTCTCTAACACTACCATTCACAGAAATCACCTTGCTCATTTGGAAATGGGATGCTCCCTTGAAGCTAAAATGCTTCTCTTGGCTCACCATCCATAATAGAGTATTGACCTAGGACATTCTTCTCAAGAGAGTCTTTACTGACCCTCAATGGTGCTTGCTTTGTAGGTTGGATTCAGAGAATGGCTCACACCTATTCCTGCGCTATCATTTTGCCTCTAAAATGTGGGCAGAGGTATCAATTCATTTTGGAATACCTACTATTAGTAATGTACCTTCCATCTATGATTATGTACTCCTTTGGAGCTACAAAATGAAGGCCTACAAGATTGTCCCTCTCGATGTTCTATGGGGCATTTGGAGGGCTTGTAATGCCATTATTTTTTAAGGAAAAGCTTTGGACATCAAACGAGGTTCTATAGGTATAGTGGAATTATTCCAAGAGATTGTCTCTTGGCAACCAAAAATCCCTCGTCGATCTATCTCTTATTATGATGTCGAGAGAATTTATCCAATATGTTTCTTTGATGGGGCTTCCTCACTTGGTGACTATGAATGTGCGGTTATTCTTCAATTTGACCTAGATGTTCACTTCCATCTCTCCTGATATGGTGGTAGAGGACACAATGGTAGGGCTGAGTTATTACCTCTTTGGGGCGCCCTGCAATGTGTTTCCTCCCTTGGCATTGACAAAATCTTAATCATTGGAAACTCCTTATTTATGATTAATTAGGTGAAAGGAATCTCATCTCTTGATGTCCATGATCTTTACAAATGCTTGCTATAGATTAGGAATTTCCTACCTCTCATCCCGGAAATTAACTCCATGCATGTCTACCCGGAACAAAATTTGGAGGTAGATTCTCTTTCCACTCTCAGCATCTATAGATTAGGAATTTCCTACCTCTCATCCCGGAAATTAACTTCATGCATGTCTACTAGAGGTAGATTCTCTTTCCACTCTCGGCCTCTCCATCTGCTTTGGGTTCATGTTCTTTGAACTCTTTTATGGTGGTGAGAGCAATGACATGGTTTTTTTAGATCTAGTTCCCTCCCCTATCTTTGGTTTCTTCTTGTTTCCATTTTTGCATTGAACTAAATGGCTTTTTGTTGGTTTTGCTTGTTTATTATTTCCTTTTTTGTTGTGGTGAGTGATGCATCTCTACTCTCTTTCTATTGATGATTTGACACCACAATAGATTATGTCATGAGACAGATGTTGGTGGAACATACTTACTCTTGTCTGCAATTTATCTTGTAAAGAATCATGAATAGTAAAAAAATTTCTTTATTGAATAGAAGTTATGTTTTTTCGTCTAAAAAAGAGATCCTTTGCTATAAATTATTTATTTTTGTTAAAAAATTATTCATGATGATTACCATAAAATATTTGAGAATTGTATTAAGATGATAGATTGATTTAAAATCTCTATTACCAACTCTTTCTTTCGGCTCCCTCAATGTTTATTTAATAACGTTAGAAACACTTTGGCGAACTTTTTAAACCCCGATGGCAGTATTGTTGTTGTTTGTTCCGCTGCACGTTAACGTAATGCCAGTCACACCCGTAGATGGGAAATCGTATCCATTTATTTACAAATTCTGCTACCTCAATAAATACGCCAATGGCAGGGATTACGAGAGCCACGTCAAGACGGTATTTGTGAATGCCGCTGCGCCGAGAGGCGGTTTCGCGACATATACAAATGGCCAAGTCAACGGCCTTCCCCATTGCCGCAGCGACGTGTCTGAGCAGGACTGCCAAAAGTGCTCCATAGACGTATCCCCAAGTCAACGGCCTTCTCCATTGCCGCAGCGACGTGTCTGAGCAGGACTGCCAAAAGTGTTCCGCTGCGGCATCAGCGATGCTTTATCAAGACTGTCCCAACGCAATTGGCGCTCGGATTCAGTTGGAATTTTGCTTCATTCGTTATGAGAAGTACAGTTTTGCCTCTGCTCTCGATACCACCGACACTATGCTCTGGAGAATGTTAATACCAACGGCGACGTCAGAGGTTTCAATCACACTCTCGTGGCACCCAAAGCAAAGCCCCCGTGAACGTGAAGAGATTCGCCACTGGATCGAGGGTGGTGAATTCTTCTGTGACCATTTATGGGTTGCAAATGTGCTTCGCAAGTGTTGCAGGGCCCCACTGTGGTGTTTGTTTGGAGAAGCCATTAGAGATATGAATGAGTGTTGCTCTTCACGGGTTGGAGCGCAGGTGTATATGGGTAGTTGCACTTTACGCTTCGAGACATATTGCTTCTATAACCAACGCACCTACGTACCATGAGATTGACGTAACCGCAAGCTCGGTGAGTCCCTGCTTGCCCTTAAATAAATAAAGGTCACTTCTTACATTCCCTTTTGCTTCTTATATTCGCTGCACGATTGTACTCTAGAATCTACGACCGCAAGATCACCTACTCACTGTGGGTGATATATTTTGAAGTACTTGTTGATATTTGGGTCGATATTTATTGCCATAGTCTATTTAGTTTAAATTTTATATTTAGGTTAATATTTATGGTGTTTATTTATTTTCAAATTTTATTTGGAAAATTATGGAAATTTTGATAAAATTTTACTTTAATTTATTTATTTTTCAAATTTATTTGGGAAATTATGGAAATTTCCATAAACTTTTATAAAAAAATTTGTAAATTTAAATTGAAACAATAAAATTTTAAAATTCTAAGTGTTCTTAAGTTTTTATATTATTGTTTTTTCAAATTCCAACCAATTTTTAACCATCGACCTAATTTTTGAAAAGCAGGAAACTAGGCTTTTTAAGTGTAAGTTTTTATACCATTGTTTTGTCAAATTCCAACCATTTCTAACCATCAACCTAATTTTTGAAAAGCACGGAAACGAGGCTTTTATTTAATTTCATGGAGAAAAATATAAAATTAACCCACTTTTCTAGGGAAGTAAATGGGAATTTCAATTTAATTTATGCATATTTTTATATAAATATTGTTAATTGACATTATCGCAACATTGCAATTGATTTGATTTAAAGTTATCTTTTTGACGTTGGAAGTTAATTTTTTTTCAGAAGAAAAAAAACATAATATATTATATTGAAAAAATATATAACAGATGATGTGATGCACATATAATTGGGCATAGGACTGATGTGTGACATATTGACATATGAATATCTATATATACAAAAATAGACATTCAGATGATAGTATTTTAAGAGGAATTGGAGATAAACATAAACAGATGATCATATGGCAAAAAAGTGGAGCCATCAATTGGAGCCGTATGTCATGTGCCACAGGGACATGATGCTGTCTATAATGAAGAATGATGGCATATGTAAGTCTCTGAATATTATGGCATTCCGCCATTTCCATACCGTCCAAAGATAAAATAGGATGAGGAAGCGCATGTTTCCATTATGTCTGCTCCACCATATAATAGCTGCACTAATAGAATCAAAATCAGTCAGTGTGAAATCAAAATTGGTTGCCAAGACATACCAGATCCGGAGGGTGGCTGAACATTTGATGAACATATGTAGATTAGTCTCTTCTTCATTTCCACATAATGAGCATCTGCTGGGGCCATGCCATGTGCGTTTTCTGAGATTTTCCCATGAAAGATTTTTGTTGTAGAAGACCAACCATGCAAAGTGAATAAATTTGGGTGGACATTTTGCCTTCCAGAAAATATATGGGAAGGATGGAAGAGAATATGGAAATCTGTCTATGCTCATATGAGAATATATGTCTCGGACAGACACAGGTCACTTGAAGCCACAGACAGTCCATTTTAGTTGATCAAAAGTGCCTTGTCTATGAATGCCGCAGACAGATAAAGAGTTTGTGATAGATTTCCATATACCTGCCAGAATATTCTGAAGATTGAGATCGCTACTATCCATCCAAATTGGTGTGGATCCATGCCATTCTTTAATCAATTTGTCCCATGTAAAAATGCCTTGGTGCTGTAACTGTGTGATGAGCTCTCTTGGAATAATAAGGTCAGAGTGACCACATACAATTGGATCAATGCCGATGAGGATATTAGCACCTGAATGTAATTTCCATCTCAGGCGTGACAAAAACAGAGTCTCTATTTTCTTCATGCTGCGCCAGATAGGTGATCCCACACCGATACCTATGGTCCCCTTCGTGTACCAGAAATTGATGCTTTTCCCCTTCATGTATCTTTGTCGTATGATGTTGCTCCATGGCGAGGAGCCATATATACCTCTCCATAATGTGTGACAGATCAGCGCACATCCAAAAAGTCTTAAATCCTTTATGCCCCATCCACCCTGCTGTTTTGGGATGGATATGTCCTTCATATTTGTGAGATGAATCTTGTGTTGAGTGGTTGTTCCGCCCCATATGTAACATGCTGTAATTTGATTGAGACGGCGGATGACACATGATGGAATGTAGAACAAATGTGCCCAATAGACCGATAGATGCGTTAAAACCGCTACAGTGAGTGTAGCTCTGCCAGCCAAAGGTAGAGTGCGAAATTCCCAAGAGGATATTTTGTTGAAATAACGTTGTACAAGCCATTCCCAGTCGGATGCCAAATAGAGAGGTTTTAGCTGGAATCCAAGGTATGTGATGCCATTCCGGATAGATTGAGTCTGAACACCAAACATATCAGCAATGCTTTTGATCAGGTCTGTAATATCACCATTGAAGTATAATATTGATTTATGTCTATTAATGATGAGGCCAGTGGCCTTCTGAAAATTGGAAATGATGTCGAAAAGGCATTGCCAGGAGAGGCGCTGTAACATAGCACATAGAAGAATATCATCAACAAATAAGTTGTGTGATAATGAAATATGTCTGCTGATGCGGATAGGAGAACATCTTTGTTCATCCACGGCTTTGTTGATGTGCAAACTGAGAGTGTTCATAGCAAGAATGAAGATAATAGGAGCAAGAGGGCATCCCTGACGGAGGCCCCGTTTAGTAGTGAAGTAAGGTGATGGGATCCCATTGATGTTGATGGCGTAGTTGACAGCTTCAATACATGCCATGATCCATAAAATCATTTCTTCCCGTAATCCTATACGGGCCAAAAGACAGCGAATGAATCCCCAGTCAATGCAATCATAAGCTTTTTGTAAATCTATTTTAAGGATAGCCTCGTCAATGTTTTTTGAGAACAATGAATATATACATTCCTGGGTAGATGCAACAGCATCCAATATGTTTCGTCCTTTGAGAAATGTGTGCTGGTCTCTGGAAAGATGTATAGCCAATATTCCTTTAATGCGCTCAGCAATGATCTTTGAAATAATCTTGAAAGAGATATTACATAGGGAGATCGGTCTAAAATCTGAGAAGGAGTCTGCATCTCGCTTTTTGGGGATAAGGGCAATCAATGTAGATGATGTATGTGGATGAATGCGCCCTGTAATACGGGATTCCTCAATCATATGCATGAGATCATGCTTAAATATATCGAAGAAGCATAGGAAGAATTTGATGGTCCAGCCATCGGGACCATGAAATTTGTCCTTGTTGAAAGCTTTAAGAAAACCATGAAGCTCATCCTCAGAAATCGGCTGATATATGGAGTCATTGCTGGAGTCATCAAACATGGTGGGAAATATCTCAATTCCCCAAAGTATATCATGAATGGCACATCCATTTCCTCTGCTATATTGGGATTTAAAATGAGCGAGGGTTGCATTGGTGATGTCCTGTTGAGAATATAAGAAGCCACCATTGCCGTTGCTGATGCGCCAGATAGCATTAATTTGACGTCTATGATTAGCATATCTATGAAAAAAATTGTATTTCGGTCACCCAAACGAAGCCATAATGCCCTGCTCTTGAGGCGCCATGTGGATTCCTCCAATTTTAATAATTGGAGTTTCCGGCGGGTTAATTCTGCAATCTGAGATCTAATGTTGAATGTCATAGTGTCGGGGTCATGGGCTGTATGGATATGATCCAACTCACTTTGGATATGCAGTAACTCGGCCCGATTCTTTTTCCTTTTTGCAATCTGCCATGATTTCACAATGGAGCGAATGTGCTTCATACGAGTATGAAAGGATGAGGTACACGATGGATCGGAGGTGGCCAAGTCCCGCCAAGCGATGGTAACCATATGAATGAATGCAGGGTCCTCAATAAATGTACGGTCAAATTTAAAAGGAAAATGCTGACTGAAAGGCCGCTGCCGCCATTGAATGTAAATCGGTCGGTGGTCTGATACAGATTCATTGCCAATGGAGAGGAAAGGCAATCCCATATATTCAATGACATCCGCCTAAATGATAGCACGGTCCAGATGTTTGGCGATATATGAATCGCCTGTGCGACCATTATCCCATGTGTGTGATAATATAGATGGTGCAATATCAATGAAATTCCATTGCAGAAAACGAGCTTTCAAGAAATCAGATAATGGGTCCATTTTCCTGCCACCACCCCAAACTTCGTCAGGTCCAAGAGTGAAATTCATGTCCCCAACAAGCATCATATGGTGTATCTCACAAAGGTCCAAAGAGAAGAATCTGTCCCATAATGAAAATCTGTGAATATATGGAGCGTATATGTTGAGAATGTTGATAGGAGATTTGTGACCCTGGAATGAGATGTTTAACAGAATGCCAGCAAAACATTTATATGCAGAAACGCGAATCCACAGAGGATTCCATAGAGCAACGAGACCACCAGAGTGGCCGCAAGCATCAATAGCCTCCATATGCCAAGTCGGGAACATCTTACGGAAGTAGGATAATGATGAAAGACAATCATGCATAGATTCTTGAATGAGAATGATCTTAGGCCGCGCAGATAGGAATATATGCTTTAAGGCAAGATATTTGGGCCCTGCCCCCAGCCCCCGAATGTTCATGGAAACAATGTCCATCATGGGACGGATGGACCAGCCGCATCTGCTCTAAGAGACTGTTTTTGAGGAGTTGACATGTCAATAATCGGAATATCAACGAGGGATAGAGATCGAATACCTGGATCCGAGTATTTGGGACAACCACGGAAGTGGCGGGAGCCACCCCGTGATGTCTTCCGGACAGTGATGTTCCTTCCTGACGCCGGGCTGATGATAGGGGAGGATTGATGGAAAGGCTTGTGAATGGTGAGAGGTTCAAGTTCAATAGATTTGTGATGCAGGAGCAGATCAATGTCACTATCAAAAAGGTTGGCGGGCGATGATGTGGGGGAGTTGACAGGGGTGACGTTGAGAGGTTCCTTGCCTTTTTTAGTAATGGAAGGGGAGACATGAGGGGGAGAGGATGATGATATGAAGATGGGAAGGGATCCTTTATATATGTCGCCAATCGAGATGGGAGAAGGTGACCGAATTGGTGGGCCATTTGAAGGTTCAGGAATGGAGGCAGGAGGCTGCGAAGGGGAGCGTGGATGAGTGGGGTGATCATGTCCCAAATATGGATGATTGATGGGGAGGCAAGGGGATGCCAAATGAGATGGGATGTGGTCAAATGGAATGGGGGCAAGGTGGGAATCAGATCCAATGGGGTGGCGTTGGGACAGCATAGAGGTGTCAGGATGGCGACGGCGATGCGCGTCTCTACAGGGGCATTTTTCAATGAGATGACCTGTTTTATGACAGGAAGCACACCGGAACGGAACACCCCAAAAATCCAGGCGTTGAGTGATACGCATACCACACCATGTAATATCAATGTGTTCAAGGTAACCACCTGGATATGCGCGGTCAATGAGGATCCAGGCGATCCTCTTATCACGTTCACCGATGCACCATGGATCCACATAGATAAACTGACCAATAGAGTTACCAATGATTTCTAGGACCTCCTTAGACCACATCTCCAGGGGGAGATTTGGGAGCTTCACCCATATCAAGTTATGAGAGGGTGTATTTTTTAGAGGGTCGTATCCAATGAACCAGCGATGTAAAGCAAGGAAGCTCCGCTTGAAAACCCATGGAGCACGGAGAATGGCATCTGTATCAGCGACATCAATGAAGTAGAAGCAATACCAGTCTTTCATGAGGTGAGAGATGATGGGGGCGTAACCTATAATAGGCTTCCATCGATCAACAATCCATTTACGCATATCTAGATCTCCCATGACCAGGAAGTACCAGCGCCCAATAAGAGCAAATTTCTGTAAGCTTTAAATTCTTTCTGTAAGATGAGGATTATCTAGTTCAATAGCCGGCAGGGGAGCCGAGGATTTGGCCGGAGCACGATATTTATTATAGATCTTGTGATGTGCAGATACATGAGGAGAATTGTGTACCCGAGAATCAATACTCGGCTCCCGAACAGACGAATGGAAGGAAGGATGGACAGTGACACTTTCCATGGACGAGCATTCATGCGAATGGAGACGATCCCGAGCATGGGACTCCTCGGCAAGAATGGCAGCCCATATCATTGCCTCCGTGGCAGATGATTCGGATGCCGAATCCATGAGAAAAGATATGAGGACAGACCAATAAATGGAGAGGATGGTAGCCAACAGAGGAAAGGTGGCCAATCTGATGTCAGAAAGATATATTGTCAGAACAGGTGGATGGCGGCGAGAGTGAGCCTGGATGAGGAGAACCCGGATGTGTACTTCCGTAGAAGAGAAGCAGCAAAAAGAATCCTCGAGAGGAGAAAAGTGCCTGAATCGGTCAAATTATGAGTAGATGCTCGTACATAAAAGGACAATTCAGTAAAGAGAGTGGTTGTAATGTAGATAATATGCGCCGTCGAACCCCATCAATAGAAGAATTTGGCCAAAAAAGGACAGCCCAATTCCCGAGAATCCAGGAAAAGAAATCCAATGTGATCCCGATGCGGTCAGATCATAAATGGCAAGGAGAGAGGTGATCTCGGTCGGAAAAAGTCCAGATGAGATTGGATGCTGGATAAAATAAACCGGCCAGAAGAACCAGAGGAGAACAGGATGAAATGGAGAATGCCGCATGAAAAATACATCTAAGAGGATACAGTCTCATGGCATAGCAGGCAGCAACAACAATAACAAGTGAATATGCACCACCATGACCCAATGCGGATTCGCATATCAGTACATGGTTTATAAAACCGTAAATAACCCCCCAGGATTTTTATAACTCCCGACAGCATATTAATATAAAAGACGAATGAAGAGCCAGATGATATATATAAAAACAATGCAGGTATAGATGGCAAAAAGAGTAGAGAGTAAGCGCAGAGCATATATGATACCATTTATCCAAATGGAAATCCACCATATGTAGGAAAAAACCAGAATAGACATATTATATATGCACTATGCCTCAATATGCAGATAAAAAAAACACCATAGATAGAATACCAGATAAAACCAGAAGCATAATGTCATATATGAAAGTAAGCCATAAGGATAAAGTTCGTACCTGGAATAGTGACACCAGCGAGAAGAGAATAGCCGCAAGCTTATGGAAACAGTGGAGGGTTGAGAGAATAACACAGGAATCGTAAAAGCCACAACTAGAATCGAGCAGAAACTGTGTTGCAGAATGAAATCGAATGGTAACACTGGAGAAAGGATGTCATCCCCGCGCCAGGGGGCACAGGGGGAAGAAGGAAACGGATCCCTTTGAGGAGTACACAATATATAGCCAGAGAAAGAGTCTGTGAGAATGACAGCTATGTAGGAAACATGCAGAAGAATGTGTAGAAGGTGGCCATGATGAGTGAGGGATCAAAACAGATGTCCAGCGGAGGTGACCATCTGAAGATGTAAACGATAGATGTGGCAAATGGTTAAAAGGCCAAACCAGAAAGCGTTGTCTTATCGTGATAGGTGGGTATGGCGGTTCGGACCCGGCAGGTGGACAGCATTGGCCGATAGGATCAGCGGATTGGATGGAAAGCCAGCAGCATTCTCCGGTGTCGCTACCCAGTCCAACGAACCCCAGGAGAAAGGGTGAAACTCCTCCTAAATATATCTTAATATAGGATCTTCCAAATGTCCAGAGATCCGACGTTGGAAGTTAATTTACTATTTTGATGATGGTATTTTACGTTTTATGATGATATCTTTATTAATATTGAATTTAAAT
>APFE030995981.1:0-13819 GCA_000404065.3 Pinus taeda | reverse complement strand
AAAAAACAGGACGTTGCCTAAGGGAAAAAATATGTGAACATGATAATGTTAAATAAGCATTATCAAGGCTGAGTAGTGGTTACTCATGCCTGGCAAGTTATCATCGCTCGGGCGGAATCAGAGGATTCAAGGTTCGGTGGTCTGGTGCATCGCTCGGGCGGAATCAGAGGATTCAAAGTTCGGTGGTCTGGTGCAGTCAGCGATTGTTTTTCCGTTTTGAAGTGAATTGGTATGAAATTATGAACTTTACTCTCAATATTGTTTGTATTATATCCATGTCGAAGATTAGATATCAATGATAGCTAATTAAATTTATAAGTTGCAGAATTATTAATTTTCTATGGATTGCATGCTGATATCTGATGTATAATTTTATAAATGAATGGAGTGTGAGTCTAGACATATTATCTCCAATGAATGCATGAAACCAGCTACGCTGATCAGGATAGTTTATATTGATAATTGATATGAAGGTACGAATTTTTTATGAAAACCTATTGAAGAATGTGTATTTGTACTTTAGCATATTTAATCGAGAGCATGCAGGTTGGTTGGTACAGAGAATGCATGACAAACTATTGTGCAAGCGTAGGAGTTGGAATTGTGTGCTTAAGTTCATGAGTACTTCTGAAACAAGTGCATTTAGGTAGAGATGGTCTACAACCCATCTCAGGACTTTCCTGTGAGAGTAGAGGCGATTGTAACATAGAATTGTATTAGTTACGAGGAAGAAAACCCGTCTGCCCTTATTACATAGAAAATTCAAGAGTAAATCTAGGACATTTTATGCCCTACCTACAGCCCTATAGCGTAAAAAATATGTCCCTGAAAGGGCATTTCCTACTAACCGATTTACAAAAATTTGGGATGATCATGGTTGGTCAAATGGAAAGATAACCCTGTAGATAGAAACATTATAGACTAGAGTTATATAACAGTCGTGTGAAAAGCAGACTAATGCTTGCTTCCAACAATTAAATGCATAAAGAGAATTAGGCAATTCTGTCGAGATAGAATTAGATTCATATTAAACGAATGCATTACCAAAATTTTTGGATATGGAAGCATTATTAATTTAATCAAAGACATGCATATCATATAAGCAAAGAGTAATAAATCAAGAATGGACTACATGGTTCACTGTTGAGAACCTTAGTAAACCTGGGAACTTGCATAAACATGGAGTCAAATGACTTCCTAGTAGATAATTTATACATGTATGAAGCTGTGTAAGCATAAAGAAATGAATTAGTACTCTACAGCCATAAATTCCTGTAAGAGGCATAATCCATTGTGCTTAGCTGAGATTTGCCTCGAAGAATCAAGTAAGGAAAAAGAAATAGAGTCCAAAAATGTGTTGGGCAAGATTATAGGCAAGATTACATTATCTATATCCACATGAATGTGCTGTTATTTTTTCGGAATAAGCCAAAAACGTATACATAACCAAGGAAGCCATGTAGAATGGAGGATAGAAAATGACACCAATGGAAGTGTCAAGCAAACTGAAACAAACTTCCATAACTTTAAGAATAGTCCAATTTATACATTCATCACATTTTAGCAAATATCTCACGGCCATGTTCTAACTTATCTCTAAGAAGACCAGAGGGCAAGAATAAATGGCCATTGCAGCCCTAAAAAAAAAAGAAGGCAAAACGCTCATATACATTCGGCCTAGCTGATGTCCATGCAACTGAAACAATAAGGAAAACTAAATACAACTGACAACTGAACTATGGCCTATTTTAGGTCCTGCGAATAACATCACCACTGCTACCAAGTAGCCAATGAATGTTCTTCCATCTGAGAAATTGTGGAAATCAGGGGTTTTGGGTCGGAACCCAAATACCGAGGTGCACATAGCCATATCCCAGTTTCACTGAGTCCAGGAGCTCTACAGACATCCACGAACCAGCAAATCGAAAGTGATTGGGAGGGAGCAGTTTGTAGAAAACCCAAAGAAAATGCAGGAGGACAAAAGGCCAGCAACCAGTGAAGCAGATGAAAATGAAAGGTTAATCTCCTAAATTTCACCGAGTTGTGCATCAAATCCATCATTCTGGAGGATACCTGAAACAATAGAAAGCATAACCATTATTAAATCCACAGGAAGACTAGTCTACCTCAGATTTAATGAAAACTCACTTAAGGGGAAAAGAGTTGGGTTACCTATCAAACCATAAGAACCTAGAGCAGTTCTCCAACCCTGTAAGGTACATCACCAAACACGAATTAAGATAATAAAAGAAATACCAGAGAAAGAGAAATAAATATGAAATGGGTTACTCACAAATACGCAGGGAAAAACTCAACTAAGACCGCGAGAGGAGCCATTTTGGTGAGGGGAGTAATGGCCATGAAACCCTGGGGATATTTTTACCAACCAGGGAAAAAAAACCCAAATCAAATATTCGCCATGAATCATGTGAATTGACAAATTGAATTGTTGTTGTTAAAACCCTACCCCTTTCATCAAATGGCCAAGGACAGGGTGAAGAACTGAAAAAAATTACGAACTCTGAAGCAGAAAATGATCACAGAACAATAACAGAATGAGGGAACCCTCAACCCATTCCCGACTCTAAACACTGCAAGGAGAAAATGGTAAATCACGATGGAGAAGGTAAGTCAAATGGTGTTAGAGTTTCGATGGTGGATCTAAACCGTAGATTGAGCAAGATAAATCTTCACCGTCGAAACTACCTCGATGAACTCATCCTGGAGACGTGTGCCATAAGACAATTGCGTAGGATATACAACCATGTTGAATTGACATAGGGTTACATCTGGCCGAGGCAAGGAACCAACGAAATATGGCATTTCATCGATTTCACAGACGACAATCATCCACTCCATATCCATCTCTGACTGTTTCTCGTCCTCCAGCAAACAGAGCTGCTGAAACTGGACGAATTTAAGTCTTGCATGCAGAAACAGAATGACGCCCTCAAATGCAATATTGAGAAACATGCCCAGGGAAAATTCATGGTAGCGCCTGAGGAGGAACGTGGATGGAAGAACGTGTTTAAGATGCAACCCAGATATATGATAACCATTCAAATTTTTCATTTCATCTGCCCAGCAACCGTCTATCTGCCGGGTCTCATCGTATACCGGTCTCATCAATTGGATGGATGAGATTAGTTTCATCGTCTAACACTTAAATCAAAGGCTCAGAAATGTACACGTAAACTAAGAGGAAAGTTGATTTCAAATGGAAACGCCTTACGGCGTAATTAGATAAATTTATTTCTTTATTCATTATGGCTAATTTATTAGAATTAAAGCCTAAGCTAATAAAAATTAATTATATATATTAAAGTAAAATGTATACCGATCTAAGAACTACACAACTAAATTAGATAGAAAAGAAGAAATAAGGAGAAATATTAATATTAATAGAGTAATATTATTAATATTAAGACTTTGGTGAGAGCGATAATGTTAATAATAACATTATTAAATTAATATTGAAGGAGAGGGAACAAATTTCAAAGCTGAGAGAGTACAGGGAGCCAACTCCTGCTAACTTCAAGACTGCCATCCCTATTGAGGTTGTTTGGATGTCTTAATATTTCAAGAGCCTCCTTGAATCTTCTCTTAAGATAGTGATCTTCCTATGCAAAGATAGTAGTATATTACAGGCATATGTGATGCTTAGTGTAGAGAGAATTCTTTGCAAGAGCAGAGGTGCAAGAGCATTGATTTTTAATGTTGGCACAATTTTCTTTTATTCTTGTTTTGAATGACCTCCCAGTTTCCCCAATGTAGATTTTTACACATGAGCAATTGATTTTATAGACTCTTAATTATTGTTGATCAATGTTGTCTTTAACTGATTTCGTTTTTTGTTTTAAAGTTTAAAATGGTTTGAATACTGAGCCGATTGATCTAGGCGGATATTGGTGGCCGCCCGCCTATTCCACCTAGACCTCTAGTCAGTTTTGTCCGTTTCCTTTATTATTACAACATTTACTATTTTTAGTAGTTTTTCAGGTCCTGAACTTCTGGAGTTGTTTTGTCCCCCTAAATGACATTTTTTTGAGGTCTGTAGTAGGCCTATAATCACAGGCACGAAATCTTGTAGTACTCAGAGAGATATTTCCAAAGAAGTATCATACGCACCAAACAGAGATCATATGACCAAGTTACAACCCTGGGAAGTTGGCTAACTAACTAACCCCAATGGGGCCCATAAACTCTTGGTGTTTCATCTCTTGGGGTTAGGGTTTTAGGTTTTTAGGGTCTTCCTTTGATGTTTAATAATAAAAAGTCCCTTGAGCCTCATTGTAACACAATTCAAAGGCATGTAGCTGCCACATCTCTTCTCATAGATAAGCTACCCTTGCTCGAGCTAGTTTATTTCCGTTCTGTATGTAAGCATATTTTAGCTCTTTGATATTAATGAAATGAATTTTTATTTCTGCTGCATCTTTGTGTTCATGTTTATATCTATATTTTTTGGTGTTCTTGCATAAATTTAGATCACCAATATTCCTTTTTCTGAGAATTTTAGGTATTCTATCTGTTACGCCACTAATGTATGAGAGATGGGCCTTCATGCTGGAAGGTTGTAAATTAGTTATTATATGTGAGGGGTTCCTCTTTTGTTTGGCTCTCTTGATGGCCTTATAAATGTCTTTATCCTTGTATCCAATCTCTTTAAAGACATTACTATGGTGATCCAATTCTTGATCCAAGCGATATTTATTAGATATCCTAACGGCTCTTGAGGTCAATGTATTGAGGGTTCCAAAATTCTAAGCTGGTAATGGTGGGAATCTGCATGAAGGTAACTATCAGTATGGGTATTTTTCCAGAATACTTGGTGCCCTAATATCCCATCCTCATTTCTATTAATTAATAATTCTAGGAAAGGAGTGCAATTATTATCTTCAAGTTCGATAGTGAATTTTATGTCATAAGATATTCCATTAATATGTTCTAATAATTTGTTGAGTTCTTCCTTGCCATGTTTCCATTTCAGATTAGTATCATCAACGTACCTTTTTCCATCTTCTATGTTTTAATGGGTAGGAGTCTAATGCTTTATGTTCAATTTTTTCCATGTATAGGTTTCCTACAACAGGAGAAAGGGAAGAGCCCATAGCAACATTTGTGACTTGCTCATAATATTCTCCTTGAAAGCTAAATAATGTTTAGAGAAGGAAAATTTCTGCAAGTTTGATAGTTTCAGGGTTAGTTACCTCATAGAGAACATGGATAACATCCTCTAAGGGAATCTTAGTGAATAATGAAACTAGATCAAAAATAGTGATTAGGTCATCGTTGTCCACTTTTCCCTCCTTCATGAGCTTTACAAAGTCATATGAATCTTTGATGAAGGTATCCGTGTGGAAAATCTGTCTTTGATTTTTATTTATTCTACAAAACCTGTCTGTGCACTACTAACATAAATTCCAGTGAAATGATTTGCACTTATACTCAAGGCATCAACTATTTTTTTCCTTTTCCTTTAATGTTCTTGATGACAAATTCAAATTCACTCAAGAATGTCATTAACCTTTCCTGTCTAGCATTCAACTATTATTGACTGAAAAAATACTTTAGACTTATGTGGTTAGTAATAAGAGTAAAATTTTTACCCAATAAGTAATGACTCCACATTTTTAATGCATGTATAGAAACAGTTAATTCCAAGTCATAAAAAACAAAAATTTTCTCATGAAGCTTCAATTTTCTTGATTCATAAACAACTACATATTTTTCCTACATTAATACACCACCCAACCCTTCAAGACATGCATTTGTGCACACAACAAAGTCATTTTTCTGGATAAACAATCTTTAAAATTGGGGCTACTATTAATAGATGTTTTAATCTATTAAAACACTTTTTACATTTCTTTGTCTAATTGAATTTAACTCCTTTCTTTTGCGAAGAGGTAATGGGATAGGATAATTTAGAAAAGCCTTCAATAAATCTTCTATAATAACCCGTAATTCCCATGAAGGACCTGATGTTTTCTACATCCTTAGGTACTGACTAGTTTAAGATGGCCTTCACATTTTCAAGATCAACACTTATGCCTTCTTTAAAGATAACATGACCCAAGTACTAAATTTTTTCTTTATAAAAGTCACACTTGTTGAAATTTGTATACAACTGGTGTTATTTCAAGGTCTACAACACTATTCTTAAATGCTCCTCATGTTATTCTTAGTTTTTTGAATATGTTAGAACATCATCAATGAAAACCAGTACAAAATTGTCTAGATACTTGCTAAACATGCTATTCATTAATCACATACGGTAGAAGGTGCATTGGTAAGACCAAAAGTTATTACTAGAAATTCATAGTGCCTATACCTTATTCTAAATTCTATCCTATGTATGTCCTCATCTTTTATCCTTAACTAATGATAACCTGATATAAGATATATTTTTGAAATCATTGTTTCCCATATGACTTTATCAAACATATTATCTATTTGGGGTAAATCATATTTATTCTTAATTGTCAATTTGTTCAACTATTGATAATCTATGCACATTTCAAAAGTCCCATATTTCTTTTAACAAACAATATTGGGGCTCTCCAAGGGGAATGCTTGGTTTAATATAGCCTTTATCCAATAAATCTTGTAGCAACATTTTCAATTCCATAAGTTCAAGGATGCTCATTCTACATAGTGTTATTGAACATGTGTGGCTCCTATTATCAGGTGCTGTAGCAGCTACAACCACCCTCCAAAATTTTGGTTCACATGCAAATTTTGGAACCTACCTTGGATCCTATGATCGATCATCCTCGGTCACTTTTTGATAAGTTGATTATCTCAAGCTCCCCCCTCCCTGATCTTAAGAGTTGTCCATGTTATCATCTTTATGCAATGTGTGTCATCTTTGGGCATAAGGATTGTTGTTTTTCATGTAAAGGGAATGTTGTTTTGCTTCAAGGGAAATCATGTACATGTGAGTTGCTATCATCACATAGACATTTTTCACACTCACTTCATGCACTCTTGTCACGAAGGTTGTTACATCAAGAAGAGTATGTTTTATACATTCTGGATGGTCTGTGTTGCATCACTAAGTGTTCGTGTGCAATCACAGTAAATCCCTATTAGTGTTTACATATGTGTCACTGATCTCACACTTAGCCATTTCCCGAATAACCTAGCCTCATCCAGCTTCTCGGAACTATGCAATTTTCTTTTGCAACAATCAAGCTTCCTCCCTTGCCTATTGAAACCCCATAGTGCGCAAAGACCCTAGTCGGGCAGCTAGTACTACTCTCCAGAAATGCGTAGAGCAGTCAGGCAGCCAACACTCGGAGGTTGTGCATAGGTGTCCTTCCAGGACCCCCATCTTGCAGCAATGTCTTGTGCCTAAAAATTGTGCAGTATTGTCCAATCTTCCCTGTCTGTCTTGCATGAAGAAACTGCACAGTTAGGCCTCCCACAGCCTCATTCAGGTAGCAGTCACTACCTACTGAAACATTGCTAATCTACCTCTCAGTGAATATAAGAAAATGTGACATGCTAAGATCACTCCCAAGGAGTTGGGGAAAAACAAAGAAACTAAGTTATGGAAAAAGAACATGACAACATGCAAACTCTGTTGGATGCATGATCATCTTGAGGGTAAGTATGGTAAGTAAAGAAAACCTTTTGAAGTACATTTCTTAGTTGAGTTTGCAAGACTCCTTCTCATTGTCATATCATCATGTCTTTAGTAACATGCTTGTGTGTAAACACCAAAAAGTCATTTCATGTATTTCCTCTACATCTCTTGCTTCCTTTTTTGCTTGTTTGACCAACTGTTGTCTTCAACATATTGATCGCTATGTCATGCCTGCGACCTTGTTCTGTTGATGTTGAAGGTTTGTTTATGAGTTGTCTTCGCTATGTAAAAATCTATCACACTCACACACGATATTGTAATCACTTTCACACAAGTGTTGACACGGTCATTCGAAGTGTTGACCATCCTCCATCAGCCAAACCTCCACTGAGCTACACTACGTGGTCTCATCCCTCAGTGACCAAGCGTTGTTGCCTAGAATTATTCAAATATTAAGGCCGCCTCCTAGGTAGTTTGCACTGTGCAATCCTAGAATTGACCTGGCTAACTGTCACCTAGAATAGCATAGAATTTTCCCAAGAAACTATCTCAATTTGTGCTTCCCACAAGCTTGTCCATCAAGCCTCATGCTGGTCAACCTGAAATTTTGATTGGTTAGTGACCCTGGCTTCACTCCTCCCAAAAAATACGTAGAATATTTCAGCTTGCTTGCCTGCACTGATTGGAAAAATTATGCAGAAAATAGAGACAGGAACCCGCTGCCTATCACTGCACTATCTCAGAAAATTGCGTAGTTTTTGTCAGTCAGTTCCCATGTCGGCCGACCTATTGCTCCTCCTAAAAATTGCACTATTTTATTGGGTTGTCTACCAGCTTCCTGACACCTCGCTAAGCCTGGAAGCTACATAGACATGTTCTGCACGACTGCCTCCTAGATCTACGAAGTTTTGGCCAGCAAGCTCTCATAGCCTACTCCTAGCCTCCACTAAAAATCTGCGTAGTTTTCACTTCCAGTTCCTCCTACTGCCCGCACTGTCTTCCTTGGAAAAATTGTGCAGTTATGCCTCCCAGCTGAGCCAAATCTCGAAGATGTCACTACTATCTTTTACTACTCAACCTAGCCTCTCAGTGACCTCTACGCAGTTTTTCTCGGCAGTGTCCTGGAGCCTCGCATCCCAGCCTGAAATTTGCTCTGCAGAGTTTCAGAGCCTTTTCTTCTCTCCCAATCATCTACACCTGAAAATGAAAGAAAATGCATCATGGTAGACTAGGTTATTTCTGGATTTGATGTCGACTTGTCATGAGTGATTGTAGAAATAAGTACATGGATGAGACATGGTGCGAAGACAAACATGATGAACAAGGAGCACATGCTAGAAGAATTTCACGCGGTTGGATGAACATATGAAGCATACCAAGTAGCAAGCGAAGGAGACACGTGCACATGAATGAACCATCAAGTGAACACCAATACAATTGAAGAATCTACACAATTTTCCATGATGAGGTGAAGCTATGGTACTCCACGTGCATACTCATCACTTGGCAGCACAACAACTTGAATCAAACAACACAACCAACATGTGCATACCAACAGTGTCATGTTCAGTTGTGTCACGAGTCGCCTCTTCCACATCACTACTTTGGGTCATAATTGTGTAATCAATGTAATGTAACGTGGAAGTCCAAGAGACCCACGGATGTTGTCAAAGATTCATGTATTCTAAAAACTCATGAGGGAAGTCTAATAGTCATGAGGGAAGTCGAATAGTCAAAAGGTCCAGTTTCACCCTTGGCTATATATACCCTTCATTTGTACATGCAAAGGACTTTTCACCTTGGCTCCTCCTACATAGCCTTGAGAGTCTGTAGTATTTTCCTTGAGGAGCGAGCAGTGGCTCCAACGCCCTGCTATCCACTACATTGGTGTGCCACACTACCAGAAAATATATTCACTCTTTCCATCATCTGATCCAAGAGATAGACCATGCTTTCAATCATTTTGATCGTAAATCACTCAATAAAGAAATTCTGAAATTATGGAAAGCACCTGATGAATCCATTAAAAAATTTCACAAACGCTTTTGTAATCTTGCATATCATTTTCCCAAATATAAAATTGATTGGGAATTCCTCATTGGAAGATTTAACTATATTCTTTACATATCCGAAAAACTACAATTCTTAGAATCATTCGAATACATCCTAGTAGAACTCGATGTTAGAGCTGCTAAATCTAAGACAGACAAGGTCATTGTCACAAGTGATTGTCTGTCCTTTTCTCATCAAATATCTCTAGCTCCACAATTTGAGGTGGGAGAAGGTGCGCGCACATCTGTTGAACTGTCACGTCCTCCTACCCCACTTGCTCTTGATATCTACACAGATTTGGCTTGCAAGCCTACTGGTTGTCATGTGGACTTGTTACCTCAACCTACGTCCCTGCATTCTGTTGATGCTCTAGATTGTATTGTCTTGTGTTCTTCTGTTCCAGAATCCACACTTGTTGTGAACGAAGATCAAGTTGTTGACGAAGTCGATGTTGTGCAGCCAACCTGTGCTATCATTCATGATGAGTGTGTGTAGGAATTTGAAGAAGGACCTGTGGTGAAGGATGACTCCCTTCTATCCATGCCTCATCTATTCTATCATGACATATCTTGTGATTCTACCAATTTTGATTTTCCCTGTGAAAACTCATCTCTGGATGTTTCTACTTCCTACCATTGACATGACACACTAGATGTCAGCCTGTCATTACATTGCAGAGAGGACACATCTTCCTCTGAAAATATGTCCCATCTATCATCTGTCAATTTTGAAAACACAAAGGGTGAACTTGCTTGTTTCTCATTTACCCCTATACATGATTCATCAAATCATGAGGATTTTGACGAACATCCAAATTTTATGATCATGGTTGTCGTGATCTTTGTACATCTTCATTTGATCACGATGTTCATTCACTCACTGTCTATCTTTATAAGCCACTGGTCTTTGATAATCTATCTATTGACGAAGTGGGAACCCTGTAGGCTATCAAGGCACTTTAGCCTAAGCTGATGGTTATGTCAGGCCCTCACTTTCCTTGGTTAGTTCCACTTTCGACCATGAAAAGTTTTTAAACTCCCAAGGCTTCTCACTACTCTCTGCTTCACATTGAAGATCAATCTAATACACAAAGTTCACTTCCTCCACCCAAATTACATGATACCATCGCTCATGCCTTGGAGGAATCATACACAATGAGCACGTTTGTAAAGCATAAGTTGTTTGTATTTCTCGTTTTCGCATATCTTTCTTGTTTACCATGCCTTCGCCAACATGGGCCTACCAATGCCCTGATGGCTGCATTGGAAATATCACTTCACATGAATAGGCCCATGTACTACTTAGCGTAGGAGTAGGAGTAGTGTTTTCTTTCTTGCTTGGCTTTGATTCCTGGTTTGCATGTTTATTTTCTTCCTAACTTGGTTTGGTTTGTTTGCTTACTTGTTTTAATTTCACTTTAATTTTTCTTTTTCTTATTTGCTTTATTTGAATGCTCGTGTTCGTAGGTTAGCCTTACATGAAGCCATGTTGGATCTCAAGACAAGCTGATAAAATTTAAGAGGACTTGTACAACTATCAACATTTGGTTATCTAGTGTCTCATCTCTTTATGAAGATATTTTTGTCTTCATTTGATGATGCCTTGATGGAAAAAACGTTCTGCTCAGAGTGAGTCTTGGTGAAAACACAATGCTTGAACTGTTAACTAGTACCACCTACTCTAATCGGTTCTTTTGGGTTAACCCTTGTCAGCTCAGTCAAGTAGAGTAAGGTGAGGGGAAAACCTTAACAAGTATGTCATAAGTATATATAACATACCTCTATGAAGGAACAACCTCTTCTGCTCTCAATAAGTCGAGATCCCTCTTCTGCCTATGAAATAAATAAGTGCCTATGCACAGTTCTTTGAAAAAATTAAAAAAAATGAAAATGAAAAATGAATAAGGAAAAAGAAGAGAAAGGATTCCTGCACAGGGAGGTGATGCAAGTAACTCTTTCGGGGTATTGGCTAGGCTTGCTGGCAGCGGAGCGATGCTTGTGTTCCTACGTGACTCCGCCGAGGTACTGTCCAAGCCCGCTGGCAGCGGAGAAACACCAGAGATGAAATTTAAACTATAATAGTTATATTACTTGTGCATCAATATACCCCTCATTCCCAATTGAAACAACTAACTTGACTTGGCTTGGAATGTGTGCTGACCGATCAAGAGAATGGCAAGGACTACATATTTCACACAAGCTAGTGTGGAAGCCATCATGATCAAAGAATCAAACAATACTTCCAGAAGGGTTAGACACGCTTTTCACGAAGGTCCATACAGAGAGCTGGAGTTCTACCAGTGTGTCACCAACGTTGTAGCAGCTACAACCACCCTCCAAAATTTTGGCTCGCATGCAAATTTTGGAGCCTACACTGGATCCTATGATCAATCGTCCTTAGTCGCTTGTTCGTAGGCTAATGATCTTTTATGGCTACATCTAAAGCAAGCTAATTATGAGAAGGAAATGTTGGAAATACTACATGCACTTAAGAAATGGCGACCTTACCGAATGGGAAGACACTGCAAGTAAAAATGGATCATGATAGTCTTAAATACTTTTTAGAACAGAGATTATATTTAGAAGAATAGAAAAAATGGATCACAAATATGTTGGGTTATGACTTTGAAATCATCTACAAAAAATGGAAGAAAAATGTTGTTGCAGATGCGCTCTCAAGAAAGGATGAGGATGTGGAAGTATTGTTTTGTGCTATTTCTATTATCCAACTAGATTGGATAAATGAAGCAAGGGATGAATGGAAGAAGGACAAAGAAGTTTGGCCACTCATTGAAAAGTTGCAGAAGATCCCAGTTCAAACAATATTGTGAGAACTTGACGAGGAAGGAAAAATCATATTGGAACCTAGAGCAGTCATAGATACAAGAACCCAACAGCTACGAAATTGATCAATTTCAGAGTATCTCATCAAGTGGAAGAACTTACCCACTGAAGAATCCACATGGGAGGACAAGAATTTTATACAGAAGCATCAAGAACTACTCAATCGTTGAGGAAAACACTTTTTGAAGGAGAGGGGCATGTTAGGTCCCTATACTACTAGTGTAACCCCTTATTATTATTAGTACAACCCCCTTATTATATTGTTCTGCCCATGTAGTTTCCATATTGTTATTATTGTGCCACATAGAAGCCCACTATTGTTATTATTGTGCCCTTACATTATTATTGTTATGTCAGCTTTGATTATATTATTATGACCCCTCAGATTCCTATATATAGAAAGGAGGTATTGTCATTTGTATCATGCAAGAATTATTCATTTGTGTAATGTAAAGGAGGTTGCCCCCTCAAAGAGGCTTATTTTTAAGGCGTTGATCTATCTTTTCTATATTTTTGTGAGCTGGTTTCAACATGATCTCAAGCTCCCCCCTCCTTGGTCTTAAGAGTTGCCCATGTTCTCATCTTTATGAAACATGTGTCATATTTGGGAATAGGGATTGTTGTTTTTCATGAAAAGGGAATGTCATTTTGCTTCAAGGGAAAGCATGTGCATGTGAGTTGCTATCATGACATAGACATGTTTCACACTCACTTCACACACTCTTGTCATGAAGGTTGTTGCATCAAGCAAAGTATGTTTTATACATTCTAGATGGTCTATGTTGCATCACTAAGTGTTCGTGTGTGATCGCAGTCAAATCCTATCACTATTTACATATGTGTCACTGATATCACACTTAGCCATTTCTCGAACAACCTAGCCTCATATAGCTTCCTGGAACTGTGTGCTTTGCTTCTAAAACCATCAAGCTTCCTCCCTTACCTGCTGAATCCCCACAGTATGCAGAGACCCTAGCCAACACTACTCTCCAGAAATGCACAGAGCAGTCAGGAAACCAACAATTCTCTCCAGAAATGTGCAGAGAAGTTAGGTAGCTAGAAATTAGAAATTGTGTATAGGTTTCCTCCTCGGACCCCCACCCCGCAATAGTGCCTTGTGCTTCGAAATTGTGTAGTATTGTCCAAGCTTCCCTGTCTGTCTTGCATGCAGAATTTGCACAGTTAGGCGTTTGAGGGCCTCGTTCTGGCAGCAGTCACTGGCCACTGAAACAACATTGATCTACCTCTCAGTGACTATAGGAAATAGGCGACATGATAATATCACTCCCAAGGATTTGAGGAGAAGAACCAAGAAACTAAGTTATTGCAAAGA
>APFE030995980.1:0-15789 GCA_000404065.3 Pinus taeda | reverse complement strand
TTATAATTAAATTATGTTTAACTATTATTAAAAACCTAAGGGATTATAAATCTAAAGAAATAATAAACCTAAGAGATTAATACTAAACACCCAAAGGATTATAAACCCAAGGTATATAAAACCCCAAGATAAATATTATAAACCCTAAAATAAACATGATTGACCATGGTTGATTTTCAAATTGACATAATCTTTGTCAAAATGCGATGTTGGAATATGGTTGGCCATGATTGATTTTCATATAAAGACACCTTTGCCACAATGTAACGATGGACAATGGTTGACTGTGGATGATTTTCATATTGAGACAATCCTTGTCACAATGCAACATTAGACCATGGTTGACCATGATTGATTTTAATGTTGACACAATATTCATCGCAATGTGACATTCAACTATGGTTGAACATAGTTGATGCTCATATTGAGACAATAATTGTCACAATGTAACATTGGACCATGGTTGACCACGATTGATTTTCATATTGAAAAAAACCCTATGATAAACTCTAAGACAAATATTATAAAACAAGGTATATAAACCCTATGATAAATATTATAAATGCCAAAATAAACATGGTTGACCATAGTTGATTTATATATTGAGACAATATTTGTGACAATACAACAATGAACCATGGTTCACCATAGTTGACCATGATTGATTTTCATATTGAGACAATATTTGTCATAATGCGACGTTGGACTATGGTTAACTATGGTTGACCATGACTGACCAACACTAACCATAATTTACCATGGTTCAATATTTCATATCAAAACAATCTTTTATATATATATATATATATATCGTAATTAATTAACTTCTTAAAATGTAATAAATCAATATTAACTTCATTATAATGATTATTATCATTTAATAAAACTTTTTTTATATCGTCAGACTCAAATAAAGCATATTCTGGAGATATTCACCTACATTAAATCCCAGTCATTCAATTAAATCAAAATTAAATTAAAAAAAGTCAACGACACCTCATCCAACTGGGGGCCAATACAAAAACACCTACAACGAATTGAATTTTATTGCACTTTATAGCTCAGTATATGAGGGAGATGTTTTCAGGTAACGTAACGTTACATTAAAAAAATATTAAAAAAATATGTATGAGGGAAATGTTGTCACGTAGCAAATATTAAAAAAATATGTATGAGGGAGATGTGACATATGTATGAGGGAGATGTTGTCACGTAATGTTACATTAAAAAAAATATGTGTCGGCTCATATATATAAAAAAATATATTTGTCGGCTAATATATATTGTATATGCGAAAGATATGTGTAACGTTACTATATATGTGGTGGTTGTCGGCTAATATTAACAAACACAATTTTGAAAACGATATATAAACAATTTAAAAAGAGATGGATTAGTTTACCCACTGAATAACAAATAAAATTTCAGTTGTAGGAAGGTAAAATCAATATAATGGAAGGTGCTCAATAAAATTAGTAGGAGTGAGGGGAAATATAATATTACATTTTAATTAGTGTTTCTCCCCACCCCTGGCCACTATTTATTTGGTGAGGGTGGTTATAAATATTGGGTAACATATAATATTGTAATATTATATTTTATGTAATCAATATATGTGTAACAATTAATATAGATGTGTTCCACCTATAAATTTAATTAATAAGCAGATAAAAACTTAATATTTACAATATGACAATATTTTTAATCATGAATATTTACCATGGATATTATTAACTTCTAAGTAGGTTTTTTTATAGTACCATGGGCCAATACCCACAATAAAAATATAGAGAGGGAGAGGAGGGAAGAAAATTATAATACCATGGCCTACTACCATGGTTTATCAATACCATGGGCCATCTAGACTTTTGATTATTATGTTATGGATCTAGGCTTTTAATTGTTACAATACCATGGGCCAATACCATGGCTTATCAATACCACATGCCCAAAAACAATAACTTATTTCAAAAAAAAAAATATTTGATTTTATTTTGTAACATCTTTTAATTAAATTTAAGACAAAAAAAGGTTATAATTACTCTTGAGATATATCTAAATCCTCCATCCTCATGACTACTAATAATATTTTCATAGAGAGTAAATGGAGGTTTTAATAAATTAAAAAATGAGAATACTTTAGTATATACATATGTAAAATTTATATAATATAAATAATATTATAAAGAAATAGGATAGATGCATCTTAACCAAGGATCCAAGCGATTAGAAAGCGAAGTGATTAACAATGATAGAGGAAAGATAGTGCATGATTCTTTTAAATTTTTTATTATCGTATTTTCTTTAACATCATTTATCCAAAATATAGGTTTAATATTTTACAACCAATTATAGTTTTTATTATTTTAGATACTTTATCAAATACAATACAATGGGATCATATTTAAGAAAGAGAGTGAGATGGAAGGGGGAATAGAGTGTGAGAGAGAGATGGACTTGGAGGGGGCAAGAGAGGGAGTGATAAGGGAGAGATGAAGATGGAATGAGGGAGAGAGATAAAATGAGAGGATAAAGATAGGGAAAGAAGGGGAATAGAGATACAGGGAGACATAGATATAGAGGGGGGAGAGAGGAGGAGAAAGAAGGAGGGAGGGATATAGTGACATAGTTGGAGGGTGTAGAGAGAGTGTGTGTATGATGGGGGAGAGACGGAGGGAGGTGGGAGAGAAGGGGAGAGAGAGGAAGGAAAAAGAGAGAGGACATGAGAGAGAGGAGAGAGAGGGGGGGATAGAGAGATGGAGTTGGAAGGGGAAGAAAGACATAGAGAGAGAAAGGTAGAGAGGAAGGGACAAGGGAGAGATGGAGAGTCAGTGAGAGATAGAGAGATAGAGAGAGAGAGAGAGAGAGAAGGCAAGGAGAGAGGGAGAGGAAGAGGGAGGGAGAGAGAGAGAGATAGATATGGATGGAGAGAGAGTGTGTATGTTTTGTGGGTGAGAAGGAGAGACAAGGGGAGATAGAGATATAGATGGGGCGGGGAAGGTGCTAGAAGAGAGAGGCAGAGAGAGAGAGAGAGAAGGGGGAGAGATAGAGAGGGAAAGGAAGAGGGAGAGATAGATATATAGATAGATAGATATGGGGAGAGAGAGAGAGAGAGAGAGAGAGAGAGAGAGCGTGACATATGTTTAGGGGGTTGAGATAGAGATATAAATAAGGAGATATGGAGGGAGGTATAAATATAGATAGCAGGGGGAGAAAGGAAAGAAGAGAAAGATAGAGAAAGTTAGGGAGAGTCAGATAGAATGAGATGGGGGAGACGGAGGGGAAGAGAGAAAAGGAGGGGGGGGAGGTAAACACATAATGGAAGGTGGAGAGAGAGAGAAGAAGAGAGAGTCTCACGAAGACCAATACAAACATAGAAGTTAGATCTAGAAAGTCATGAATATTTAAGATTTTCAATGTGGTTATTGATTTCTAATCCTATTTGATTACATGCACTATATACATTGATTTCAATGTAGATGTAGATTTATAATTCTATTTAATACCTTGCACTAGATGCATTGATTTCATTGTCGATGTTGATTTCTACTGCTATTTGATTGCTTGCACATGATGCATTAGTTTTAGTGTAAATATTGATTTCTGATCGAATTCTATCGCTTGCACTAGATGCATTGATTTCAGTTTATATGTCAATTTCTAATCATATTTAATACCTTACATGAGCCTAGATCCATCTTAACGCTGGATCTATCAAGCACCGAGAGGGATCAAATCTCTCGAGGTGCAAACCTATTTTTGAATGTCAAAACTTGAGCGAAAGGTTGCACCTCGAGAGATTCGATTCCTCTTGGTGCTTGTTGCATCCGGTGTTTCAGATGGAATCTTAGTTTAATATATATTTAATTTTAAATATGTAATATAAAACTAATTATTTAATAATAACAACAATAATAATAATCCTTAATTAAAAATAAATAAAGATTTTTCCTAATTAAGTAATATTATTAAATATTAAAGAGAAAATATTTAATTTATGTTTATCGATCGTTTAAATATTATCATCATTAATTTTGTCATTAAACTAAGATTAATATTATTATAATAATAGATTGATTAATTTATAATAATAATAATTAATAATTAATAATAATGAATCATTAAAAAAAAATTAATAATAAACAAATAAAAAAAATATATAAATAATAATATAATTTAATAAGAATTAATTAATTATTAATATATCATAATTACTAGATTAATAAATAATAAATTATTAATTAATAATTAATAATTTATAATTAAATAATCATCATTAATTAATAAATGTAATTTAAAATTTAATCATAATCATAAATTATAATTGATAATATTAATAATAATGATTAATTACTAATATATTAATTATGTATAATTATAATTAATAATTACATAACTATAATTAAACTATGTTTAATGATTACTAAAAACCCAAGGGACTATAAATGTAACGGAATAATATTAAACCCTAAGAATATGAATCCTTAGATTAATAAACCTAAGAGATTGATATTATAAACCCAAGGTATATAAACCCTAAGATATATATTATAAACCCTAAAATGAAAGCGGTTGATTTCCATATTGAGACAATCCTTGTCGCAATGCAACGTTGGCCATGGTTCACCATGATTGACCATTGTCACAATGCGACATTGGACATTGGACCATGGTTGACCATGATTAACCTTTATCACAATGTGACATTGGACAATGGTTGATTTTTTTATTGAGACAATAGTTGTCACAATGCAACATTTAACTATGGTTGACCATGGTTGGCTATGATTGACCATGGTTGACTATGATTGATATTATAAACCCAAGGGATTGATATTATAAACTCAAGGGATTAATACTAAAACCCCAAGGGATTATGAACCCAAGGGAATAATATTAAACCCAAGGTATATAAAACCTAAGATAAATATTACAAACACTAAAATAAACATGGTTGACCATGGTTGTTTTTCATATTGAGACAATAATTGTCACAATGCAACATTGGACCATGGTTGACCATGCTTAAACATGGTTGATTTTCATATCACCACAATCTTTGTGATAATGCGACGTTCGACCATGGTTGACCATGATCAGCCATGGATAACCATGTCTGATATTATAAACCCAAGAGAGTAATACTACAACCCCAAGGGATTGTGAATGCAAGGGAATAATAATAAACCCAAGGATCTAATATTATAAACCCATTGTATATAAACCCTAAGATAAATATTATAAACACTCAAATAAACCATGGTTGACCATGGTTGATTTTCATATTGAGACTATCCTTGTCATAATCGTTGGACCATAGTTGATGATGCTTAACCATGGTTGGTTTTTATATCAACGCGGTCTTTGTGACAATGCGGTGTTCGACAATGGTTGAATAATATTAAACCCAAGGGACCAATATTATAAACCCAAGGTATATAAATGCTACTATAAATATTATAAACAATAAAATAAACATAGTTGATCATGATTGATATTATAAATCTAAGGGAATAATAAACCTAGGGATTTATACTAAAAAACCAAGGGATTATAAATCTAAGGGAATAATATTAAACCCTAGGAATATTAATATTTAGATTAATAAACCCAAAGGATAAAAAAATATAAATACTAAGATAATTATTATAAACCCTAAAATAAACATGGTTTATTTCGATATTGAGACAATCGTTGTTGTAATACGATGTTGGACCATGGTTGATCTTGATTGACCTTTTTCACAATGCGACATTCGACCATGGTTGATTTTTATATTGAGACAATGATTGTCACAATGCGACATTTGACCATGGTTGACCATTGCTGGCCATGATTGACCATCGTTGACCATGATTGACATTATAAACCCAAGGGATGGATATTATAAACCTAAGGGACTAATACTAGAACCCCAAGGGATTATGAACCCAAGGGAATAATATTAAACCCAAGGGACTAATATTATAAACCCAAGGTATAGAAACCTTAAGATAAATATTACAAACACTAAAAGAAACATGGTTGACCATGGTTGATTTTCATATTGAGACAATCCTTGTCACAATGCAATATGGGACCATAGTTGACCATGCTTAACCATGGTTGATTTTCATATCACCACAATCTTTGTGACAATGTGACATTCGACCATGGTTGACCATGGTTGACCATGGATGACTATGTTTGATTTTATAAAACATGGTTGACCACTAAAATAAACAATAAATATTATAAACACTAGAATGAACATGGTTGATTTTCATATTGAGACAATCCTTGTCACAACGTGGCATTGGATCATGGTTGAGCATGGTTGACCATCATTGATTTCCAAATCAAGAGAATCTTTGTCACAATGCGACATTGACAATGGTTAATTCTCATATTGAGACAATATTCATCACAATGCGACGTAGGACCATGGTTGAACATGATTGATATTATAAACCAAGGGATTAATAGGAAAAACCCAAGGGATTATAAACCTAAAGAAATAATATTAAACCCTAGGAATATGAACCCTTAAATTAATAAACCCAAGGGGATAATTGACTGAAGGGATAAAAATTATAAATCCAAGGTATATAAACCTTAAGATAAATATTATAAACCCTAAATTAAACATGGTTAACGATTGCTGATTTCCATATTGAGACAATCCTTGTCACAATGCGATGTGAGACCACAGTTACTATGCTTAACCATGATTGTTTTTCATATCGAGGCAATTTTTGTCACAATTTGACGTTAGACCATGGTTAACCATGGTTGATTTTCATATGAGACAATCATTGTCACAATGTGACATTTGACCATGATTGACCATGGTTGGCTACGATTGATCATGGTTGACCATGATTGATATTATAAACCCAAAGGAATAATAAACCTAAGGGATTGATATTATAAACCCTAAGGATTAATACAAAAAACCTAAGGGATTTTGAACACAAGGGAGTAATATTAAACCCAAGGGACTAATATTATAAAACCAAGGTATATAAACCCCAAGATAAATATTATAAAAACTCAAATAAACATTGTTGACCACGGTTGATTTTCATATTGAGACAATCCTTATCACAATGCGATGTTGCACCATGATTGGTGATGCTTAAACATGGTTGATTTTCATATCAATGCAACCTTTGTTAGAATGTGACATTGGGTCATGGTTGCGCATGGTTGACCATGATTATAATCCCAAAGGATCTATATTAAACCCAAGAATTAATATTATAAACCTTATGAATAATATTATACCCTTGGAATATGAACTGTTAGATTGATAAACCCAAGGAATTGACATTATAAAGCCAAAGGATTAATTTTAAAACCCTAAGGTATTATAAACCTAAGAGATTAATATTATAAATCCAAGGTATATAAACCCTAAGATAAATATTATAAACCTAAAGGAATAATAAAGCCAAGGAATTAATGATGATGATGATGATGCTGATGATAGTGGTTAATGTCCACTGAGACCAAATTGGTCTATTATACTTATAATTTTCTTAGTTTTTAATTGTCTAGCTCCTCGTCTTTCTTGCCGTGATCGATGCTGTAGCTTTCTTTTTTTCTCTATTGTCCTCCAACTTCCTTTATCTTGCATCTCCTTCATCTCTTCTGGTTCTTGGGACATTGGTGCCTTAGCTTCGCGATCTATTGTGCTCGTCCTTTTGAAGATAGTCAGAGAAGAAGATTATTCTAAGAGATCTACTTTGCTATTAAATGAAGATTTATTTTCTATGGTATTCGAATCCTCACAAGTATTGATGTTTGACGGGTTGTCGAGTTCACTTTTTTGTTGTTGGGCGGGGTTTTCTCCCTACTTGTCTTGAGAGTTGTTTCTGTCTTGCTTGACTTCTTGTGATTCAGAGTTTTCTCTAGAGTATTCTTCTTTGATGATAGTGTAGTGTTCTTTTTGTGTTCCTTCCCACCATGTAGATCTGTGGTGGTTTTTTCTAGCATAATTTTTTGTAGGAAGTTTTTGGGCAATTTTTGGCTATATGGCCTATCTCAAAGCAGGATCGATATCTGAAGATGACACTTTCATAATCGAGTTTCTGTTTCCACAAATAGTCTTTACTTGTTAGGTTTATTTTAGCTAGGCACCCGGTGCTAAAGTCCATTTCCACACAAATGCGTGCATAGGTTGTTCTAGAATATTCTTTTGTTTCTCGGCACCTGCAATAAAATTTCCCAATTGCATTTCCAATGGTTTTTAACAAGGAGAGATTCCAGAGATGCAAGGGTAGGCTTGGCAATCTCACCCAAATTGGTGTTGAGGTTATGAATGTTATTGAGGGATCGAATGATGGTTTCCATGGCTTCATGAATAAACTTGAGTTTTCCCAAAACCAAGGGCCAAAATTTAGAATACATTGTCTGCTTTCAAGATTTTCAAAATCTACTATAAAGAAAACCCTAGCACATGCATAGATATTAATTTCATCATAAATGACAGACTTCCATACCTCAGAGATCCATTTGTGGAGAGCTGTGAGCTGCGGCCAAAAACCATTGAACTGGCATATTAGGGCACTTTCGGAAAACTTCAAAGCCTCATTGAGTGAGGCCTAGACCACCTGGACAGTGGAAATTGGGGCTTCATTGACGATATGGGTAGGAGCTTGCCCTCCAGAAGCGGACGGAACTAAGCTAGCAGCTATTTTCACGAAGCTGGGAGCCATATTTGCCCGTAGAATCCAGCCTCAGAAAAATAAACACCAAAGGGATTATAAACTCAAAGTATATAAACCCCAAGATAAATATTATAAAAACTAAAATAAACATGGTTGACAATGGTTGATTTTCAAATTGACACAATCTTTGTCAAAATGCGACATTTGATGATGGTTGACTGTGATTGATTTTCATATAAAGACAACCTTTGTCACAATGTGATATTGGACAAAAGTTGACCATGGTTGATTTTCATATTGAGACAACCTTTGTCACAATGCAATATTAGACCATGTTTGACCATGGATCACCATGGGTGTCACAATGTGACTTTGAACCAAAAGATAATCATTGTCACAATGTGACCATGGTTGACTATGATTGAGCATGATTGATTTTCATATTGAGACAATCTTTGTCATAATGCGACATTAGTACATGGTTGACTATGGTTGATTTACATATTGAGATAACTCTTCTCACATTGTGATATTGTATCATAACATAATTATATTTGCAAATTATTTTTGAGCCAAGAAGCTCATTCTACAATCGAGTATGATGTGTAAAGTTGTCCATCTATCATCAAAATTGAAATTTTGCTCATGTTAGCCAAAAAAAAATCTAAAATAAATAAATAGATAAATAACTATATAAAACATTTAAATAATGTAGACTCATAAAAAATTTGACGGTAAAGAAATTGAATCCCTCTCAACTCATATTAATGCATTTAAAATAGATCAATGCTGATGTAACAACATTAATAATAAAGTGCAAAAATAAAGTAAAATATTTATGATAAATTGAATTTATAAGCTTAATAGTTGTAAATGTGACTATCTCGATATATGTTTTCAATGTGAAAATATTTAAACGACTGGAATGTCTCCATGGAAAAGTCGGAAAGTGTCCAAAAATCTTAAAAACCCGTAAACCGCCATTATATTTGTGGGTAACAAAAAACTGGTGTAAACAAAATCAAGTAGTGCCTGTACTCGTGGTCACTTTTTGTTCTCTCTGTTGTGCATCTAAACTTTAACTAAAAATCATATATTATTTAACCATGTATATAGAGAATAGGAATATAAAAAATATAAAAAGAAAAACAGTTACCCAACTCAATACTACTACAAACTCTTTCTGGACAATGATGTTAAACCTAAATTTCTAGACGGCCCATGCTTGCAACAGCGGCGAACATACTGTTTCTGGAGTCTCCCGAAGGAATCAGATTGTCCTAGACGAACACAACCTATGATTATATGCAAATTAGGTAACTTGTGAATTTTTTCGGTTTTCTCGAAGAAACATCCTTGAAGCGATGATGGGAAATCTGAAGTTTTTAATAATTTTTTTGTGTTATTCCTGCTGAAGAATCGTATAAATTTCTGATAAAGGGGTTCAACAGATTTCCTCGGTATGAATTCCGAAATTTTTACATTGCAGGTGAAAGTTATGCAGGTGGTTTGTTTTGAAATATCTATGATGCCAGAAGTATTTTGTTAGTTTCAAATTAGATATGATTAAAAATTCTATGAGTTATTGCAAGGCGATGCACTAAAATATTGACAAGTCACATTTTATGGTAGTTTTGACGAATGTTGTAGGGAAATTTATTAACAATTGTGATACTTTATAAAAGGCGTTTTCGATAAATTATATAGAAAAGGTTTTTTCAGATAAATCATATAGATATTTTTTTCCTGGTTGTCTTTCGAATTATGTATTGTGATTCATCAAAATTAAAATGAATAGTCTGATTTATACGGTATGTAATGATTAAATCACTATTTAAAAAAAAATACTAAATTAAATAAATGTTAAATTTTACTATAATTTTATTAAAAATTTATTAAAATAAAAAATTAATAATATATATTTTTAAAAATCAAAACTTATTACCCACATTAAATTTATAAATTAATTAATTAATAAATAATTTTCTAAAAGAATAATGAATGTAGTTATCAAAATAATATATATTATGGTCATATTGAAAACAGTTACCTAATAATAAGAATCAGAAAGAGGAAATATGTAAATAAGTATGTAATAATAAATATATTTTTATTTAACTTATTAAATAAAAGAACAATAAAATTAGCAATATACCACAAAATTACTAAATAAAAAGAATCAATCAAAAGAAAGGGAATAGTAGAAAGAAAGTGAGGGAAACAAAGGATGTATAGAAATAATGAAAATAGGAATAAAGAGGTCTTACAAATGTTAATTTTTTATCCATCATCTTCACTTTGGGAATGGAAAAGACAGTAAGACAAACCATGTTAGTACTGTACTGTGTACATCGTTAATTAGCTTATTATATCTTTTCTCAATTTAGATGGCCTCCAAAAACTTTGGGGATGCAAAAGATAGTAAGACAAACTATGTTAGTATTGTTGGATTTAGAGACGTCTAATTACAATAATTAGGTTGGACATGCGTGCATTATGATTATGATATCAAATACTGTCAGCAATATTACGTTTATGTAATGATTAAATATGCCAAATAATGTGATTAATTAAGATATGGCATTAAACGTATTTAAATAAGGATTTGGATACAAATACATATAGAATAATGTTAATCAATTATAATTGTTAATGGACCGATTATAATTGATTGAAATAAAGTAAAATAGCAGTAATAAATTCTTGATAGCCGGAAATCGGCATGCCCTAGGGATTGGGCTGAAATTTAGCTGTCAATTGACAGCCAAATTTCGGCTGCCCTAGGATTGGGGCTGAAATTTAGCTGTCAATTGACAGCCAAATTTCGGCTGCCCTAGGATTGGGACTGATATAAAAGGGCTGAGTCTCCAAGGCTTGCAATCTCTCAGAAAACAGTCTGCTCCATTGAAGACTTGATACTCTATCAAGGATAGCCAGAGAAAAGGATTGCAAGCTCTTGGAAGGATTCAAGAGCCAATAACTCAAGTCAAGAGCAGAAGCTTTAGAAGATGGAAAGTAAGTTCCGCTGTGCTTTATTTTCAATTTCTTACAAAGGAGTAGATCTTGGTTAGGGTTTAAAGAAATTAGGAAAACCACAAAGTAAATCTAACAATTGGTATCAGAGCATATGACAAAAGATAGTATTTTTGAAGAAGAAGAGACGAATGCGAATGAGACTATGGACCAAAGTCCTAGTTTTGTTCAAACTCCGATTGCATTTAGAAATACATCTTTTGACAATGTGCAAACTTCATCATCCCAAACAACTCAGTTAGAAACTCAACATGGAATAGAGAACACAAATGGAGCTGAACCCAACCCAAACCCTCACATTGACATGACAAATGTTGATGGCCTAGGGCCTGTGGGAGATTCAGAAGTTGGTAATGATGTTCCTCCTCTTGTTGAAGATCAAGTTGTAAATGAACCTCAAGAAAATCTAGAGCTCTGGTACCAATTGTTAGATTTACTTTGTGGTTTTCCTAATTTCTTTAAACCCTAACCAAGATCTACTCCTTTGTAAGAAATTGAAAATAAAGCACAGCGGAACTTACTTTCCATCTTCTAAAGCTCCTGGTCTTGACTTGAGTTATTGGCTCTTGAATCCTTCCAAGAGCTTTAGTATTCTCTAAATAAATTATTGAAGCATTTCTAAAAGGTAATGATTGTAGAAATTGCTAAAGTTTTACTAATTTTGGAATCTAACTAAAGGCGTTTTTAAGTATACATGTGTTGTTTTTCACATGAGTCAAGCATTGATGTTCGCAAACGAATCGCTCTCTGTAAGACGATTGCAAGGGTGACTCATGACAAGTTGAAATGACGTGTTGGCAATGGACGTGGGTGTTAGCTTTCCCAAAGGAGGGTTGGTGCCTGCTAAGTTGTTTGGTGCATAAGGGTAGTGTATGAAAATTAGTTGCAACACACATGGAGTAGCGATGGTCGTTAGTTCATGGATATGTTAGTTTGACCCAAAGGTAGATTGACAAAAGGTTGCATGTTTGTACTTTATTCACTACACCAAAGTGCCTGAAGGTAATGATTGCACCCAAAGGTGTTTTATTATTGAATGGTGTTTTGGCTAAAGTTTTAATGGAGCAAATAATTTTACACATGCCTTTAGATAGATTTTAGAATTATGATTAAGGATCAAATCGTGATGCATCGTATCTAAATTATTTCCTTGTTCTTGAATTTTTCAGATCTAAACATAATGTCAAGTCTAAGTCAGATTAAGCCCCTCATGGGGAACAATTTCAAACCTCTTGCTTTAGTTTGTTCTGAAGCTAATTTAAGTTCTGTATCTAGATATACCTGGTGGATAGATTCAGGTGCAACAACTAACATCAGTATGTCGATACAGGGTTGCCTAAGCCATCGCAAGCCAAGTGAGGCAGAGCGTTACGTTTACGTAGGAAATGGAAATAAAGTAGAAGTGGAAAGCATAGGAAAATTTAGATTATCATAAGAAGACAGGATACCAGAAGTAAGAAGCTTAGAATCTCGACACAAACTGAAATTTCCATTACCAAATGAACATACATAACCATTTTTGTCCAAATAAGATATAGAAATTAGGTTCCTTCTGAAAGATGGAACCACTAAAGCATCAAAACTTAAATAAAAAATTTGTCTTACATAAAATCTAAATTTCCTAATGCTTTCCCTTCTACTTTATTGCCATTTCCTACGTAAACGTAGCGCTCTGCTCACTTGGCTTGCGATGGCTTAGGCAACCCTGTATCGACATAACTGATGTTAGTCGTTGCACCTGATAATCTAATGCCACCAGGTATAATCTAGTAAGACTTAAATTAACTTTCAGAACAAACTAAAGCAAGAAGGTTTGCATTTGTTCCCCATGAGGGGCTTAATCTGACTTAGACTTGACATTATGTTTAGATCTGAAAAATTTAAGAACAAGGAAATATTTTAGATACGATGCATCACGATTTGATCCTTAATCATAATTCTAAAATCTATCTAAAGGCATGTGTAAAATTATTTGCTCCATTAAAACTTTAGCCAAAACACCATTCAATAATAAAACACCTTTGGGTGCAATCATTACCTTCAGGCACTTTGGTGTAGTGAATAAAGTACAAACATGCAACCCTTTTGTCAATCTACCTTTGGGTCAGACTAACATATCCATGAACTAACGACCATCGCTACTCCATGTGTGTTGCAACTAATTTTCATACACTACCCTTATGCACTAAATAACTTAGCAGGCGCTAACCCTCCTTTGGGAAAGCTAACACCCACGTCCATTACCAGTACGTCATTTCAACTTGTCATGAGTCAAACTGTCTAGCAGCAAGGCAGACACTCTAGTACTTGTAGGCTATTCACTGCAAAGCGAAAGGAAAAACCCTCATTATGAATGAATTCTACTGTTGAGTTTTCGTCAAGTCTGAGTTAAACCGTTAGAATCATTTGCCAAACTAAATTTTTCAACTTCAATTTTTACTGCCTATTTTCAAAACCTTCGTACTTCATTGTCCCGCGAGTTATGGTGTCTCTGTTGCAAGGCTTTCCAAAACAACAAATTCGTTATTTTTTAATAATGTGAATTCAAACTGCCCATGCTCAAACGCTGTATTTCGTTGTTGGGGAAGTGGGTGATGGTGGTTTTTTATGCAGTAAAATTGTACTTTTATTTCAAAATCTCCATGTTTCAAGAAGGTTATGGTGGCTGTGTATACAATGCTGCCCAAAACAACAAAATGGTATAAATTATAATTATGAGTAATTACATATATTATGCTATATTTAGGCTAATTATTAGGATTTAGATATTATTTAAAATTGGTATTAACACCAATTAAAGGGTATAATACTGAATTCTAAATTGATTACAATAATGCTAATTATGGCCTAAAATTTGTATTAACGTTAATTATTGATTCGAATTTTATCACAATGATGCTAATCATGGCAACCATAAAATTATTTAGTATTCTCTAAATAAATTATTTAGTATTCTCTAAATAAATTATTAAAGCATTTCTAAAAAGCAATCATTGCAAAATTGCTAAAGTTTTACTAATTTTGGAATCTAACTAAAGGCGTTTTTTAAGTATACATGTGTTATTTTTCGCATGAGTCAAGCATTGATGTTCGCAAACGAACCGCTCTCTGTAAGACGATTGCAAGGGTGACTCATGACAAGTTGAAATGGCGTGCTGGCAATGGACGTGGGTGTTAGCTTTCCCAAAGGAGGGTTGGCGCCTGCTAAGTTGTTTAGTGCATAAGGGAAGTGTATAAAAATTAGTTGCAACACACATAGAGTAGCGATGGTCGTTATTTCATGGATATGTTAGTCTGACCCAAAGATAGATTGACAAAAGGGTTGCATGTTTTTACTTTATTCACTACACCAAAGTGCTTGAAGGTAATGATTGCACCCAAAGGTGTTTCATTATTGAATGGTGTTTTGGCTAAAGTTTTAATGGAGCAAATAGTTTTACACATGCCTTTAGATAGATTTTAGAATTATGATTAAGGATCAAGTCGTGATGCATCGTATCTAAATTATTTCCTTGTTCTTGAATTTTTTTTTCAGATCTAAACATAATGTCAAGTCTAAGTCAGATTAAGCCCCTCATGGGGAACAATTTCAAACAGTGGGACGAAAAGCTGAAATTAGTCTTAGGGATCATGCAATTGGACACAGCACTGAGATCTGATCACCCCAAGCCTAATAAAGAGAGTGAGGAAACTCCTCAAGAGAAGGCTGACATTGCTAGATGGGAGCATTCAAATCGCATGTGCATAATGGTGATGAAGCAAACGATCCACGAGACTTTTCGAGGCATCATACCTGATACAGAGACAAGCGCTATTAAATACCTTAAGGCCCTTGAAGAAAAATTCACAGAGAGTAAAAAGACTGAAGTTAGTACACTCTTTGTGAAGTTGGCAACAATAAAATACAAGGGAAAAGAAGGGGTTAGAGAACATGTTATTGAGATGACAAGACTGCAACGTGCCTTGAAAGGGCATAATTATGACATCTCTGATGAGGTTCTCATTGAGTTCATTTTTTTGTCTCTCCCGTCTAACTTTAGTCAATTCAAGATGACTTATAATTGTCAAAGAGAGATGTGGACACTGCCTGAGTTTGAGGCTCAGT
>APFE030995969.1:0-21286 GCA_000404065.3 Pinus taeda | reverse complement strand
ATCGAGAGAGAGAGAAAGAGAGGACAAGGGGTAGAAGGGAGAGAAAAAGGTGGAGGGGAATGTTTTGAATGAGCAATCGTGAAAGAGAGAGAGTGTGTGGGGGGCAGAAGAGGGAGGAGGGAGAGAGATTGTTTGAGTGAGTAAAAATGGGGAGGGGGGTAGAGGGAGAGTGGAGGTGGAAGAGAGAGGAAGAGTGGGAGATCGCAAGATGACATGTGAGGAAGAGAATAAGAGAGGGGCAGGGAGTGAGGGAGAGAGATATTCATAAGGGGAGAGAGAGAGAGAGAGAGAGGGAGTTAGTGAGAGAGAAGGAGGGAAGGGGAGATAGAGAAGGAGAGAAGTGGGGATAATAAAGGGAGGGAGAGATAGAGGTGGAGAAGGGGATGAGGGGAAAAATGGGGGAGAGTGAGAGACATAAAGTGAGAGAGAGAGAAGGGGGGAGGATGAATTGTGAAAGGAAGAGGGAGAGAGAGAGAAAGAGAGAAAGGTGTAAATAGATATATAAAGAGAGAGAGGGGATATAAATAGACTTAATGAGAGAGAGAGAGAGAGAGAGAGAGAGAGTAGGGAACTAGAAAGAGAGGAGAGAGAGAGGGAGGAGGGAGAGTAGAGGGGTCGAGGGAGGGAGGGAGAGAAGGGGGTTATGGAGAGAGAGAGAGAGGTGGTAAGAAAACGAGATAGACAAGAAGATAGGGAAGGAAAGAGATAGAGCTAGAGGGGGAGAGAAAGAGGGAGGAAAGTGGTGTGATGGGGGGGGAGAGGTAGAGAGAAAGAGAGAGAATGATGGGGGAGAGACAAAGATAGAGAGGAATGGAGATAGAGAGAATGAGGGAAGAAGAGATAGAGATACATAGATAAATATGTAAATGAAAATATAGATATAGAGATTGGGTGTAAGAGAAAGATAGAGAGGGGGGAGGAGACATGGAGGGAGAAGAGAGAGGAGGGAAGGAAGGAGAGAAATTCGAAGAAGAGAGAGAGAGATAGAGAGAGAGGGAATATGCAATAAAGAGGTGGAAATAGAAAGGAAGGCAAAAGCAGAGAGGGAGGGATGGAGAGAATAGAGGAGGAAGAAGAGAGACAAAAAGAGAAAGAGGGAGAGATATGGTGAGGGTGTGAGGGGGAGATAGATAGATAGATAGATAGAGAGAGAGAGAGAGATAGAGAGAGACAGAGAGAGAGAGAGAGAGAGAGAGAGAGAGAGAAAGAGACATGGAGGGAGATAGAGACAAAGAGGGAAGAAGAGATAGAGAGAAACAAACAAATATATAAATGGAAATAAAGAGATAGAGAGTGGGGAGGAGAGAAAGAGAGAGAAGCACAGAAGGAGATTGGGAGGTAGGAGAAAGATAAGGCAGGGAGAGTGATTGAGAGAGTAAAGAGAGATAGAGGGAGAGAGAGTTGAAATATAGAGAGATAAAGAGGGAATAAGTGAGGGAGAGGAGGAGATAGATAATGAGAGAGAAGGAGAGAGTAAGGGATTGATATAGTTTAACGGGAATAAGAGATGGAGAGAGAAAGTGAGGGAGGGAGGGAGATAGGCAGAGAAGGAAAGAGGGAGGGAAATATATACAAAGGGGTAAGAGGTGATAAAGATACATAAAAAATATGTTAATGGAAATAGAGAGATAAAGACTTGGCAGGAGATAAAGAGAGAGAATGGGGAGGAGACAACGAGGGAGGAGAGACAGGAGTGGACTGATATTGAAAGATGGGAGATAGAGAGGGAGAGAGAGTGGAATAAACATGAGATAAAGAGTGAAGAAGCAGAAGAGAGAGGAATATTGTGAGGGAGGGAGAAACAGATAGAGATATAGATCATGGGGATATGTAGAAGGATGAAGAGAGATATAAAGATAGAGAGAGAGTTAGAGAATGCAATGAGAGATAGAGGAAGAAGGAAAGTAGGGGAGTGGGGGGGGGGAGTGAAATGTAGACATGAAGGGAGATGGAGAAAAATATGGAGGGGGGATAGAGAGGTCGAGGCAGAGAGAGTGGTTGGGGGGGAAGAGAGAGAGGAAAGAGGAAGGATAGGGGAAGGGAGATAGAGATAGGAGCATGTTTGTGCAGTACAACCATTTCAAGGGTAACATGACAAGGAGAGGGAGGAAGGTAGGTAGGGTATTTCTTGCTATCAATGTTAGTATATGGAACATTGCATAACATGTGTGCGCATTCCAAATAATGTGTGTGTGATCCTAACAATGCATGCATGATTTTTCTACTAGCCTTAACCCAACATGCTTACCAATGACTCGACATCCAAACAAAAATCTAGAAAATTTGAATAGAAGTGCAATTTTTCAACACTTAGTATAAGCATTTGTGTAATTGAAAATAATGTTTTTGTCATTTATTTTATTTCCAATAAATTATGAATCTTATTATGTAACGAGAAGAATATTTTAGATAATTAGGATTCAGTGACAAGTTAAATTTGCAACGGAATTTCATCTAATGGAATTAGCTGGACCATCCATTGGCAACTATCACACCCTTGTACATACTTCTTTGTATCTTGGAATAATGTAGGAAAACCATATCCCATGTGAAGCACTTTATACCCAATTATTTGATCAACAAAGTGTCCTCCACAAGGATTTTCATGACAAGCTTTCAAAATGTCATAGACTTCATCATCCCTTACATATCATCGAATTTCATGATATGCCCGAGTGAAAAAGAGATAACCATCTACCGAGGAGTATCAATAACTCTACTAAATAATATTTCACTTTTCCTTAACAGAGAGTTCATGTTGGAGATTTATTGCACCAAGGTAATTAGAGATATGTGCATACCATAGCAAGTTAATGGATATTGAGAAAAGGTGCTCATCCATGAAAGAATCCTCAATAAGTGAATTATCACTATTGTTGGTAAGCCTAGAAAGGAAGTCTAAAATGACATTATTCTTCCAGCTTTGTCCATAATAGTGATATGAAACTCTGGTAACAAAAGAAACCACATAGTAACTCTATGAATAGTAACATGTTTATTCATAAGAGATTTGATGGCAGAGTAGTCAATATGTACAAAATCATGGTAACCTGTAATATAGAGTTAGAATTTATTGATAGCGTGTACAACAAGAAGAAATGTTTTTTAAGTTACCATATAATTTAACTCTTTAGAGGGGGTCAAATTAATAATGATGTAATAGATGACATATGGTTTCCATTCCTCTTATTATGTGACAACGTTGGTTAAAAATTCATGTAAAAAATATAAGACTAAGGTCATCAGACACATATTCCAAGCTGAATGGTGGGAAAAACATCTTAGTGAGTGTTCATTTCAGATTATTATGGCTAAGGAAATTGGCAAAGGTAATGACAAAGGCTTTGGAAAGGAAAAATTCATTATTTGGAATTTATTTATGAAAATAATGGAAATTAGGAGAAAAAGAATGTGAAAGGTCATAGGTTGCATGTGAGGAGGAAAATGGAGGAAAAATAATGGAATTTTAAGAAAATAGAGGCCTCAATGATAAAAAAAAAACTTCTCAATATTAGCTCATGTATTTGGATAGTGTTATATTTTTGTTAGTTTAATTCTGGAGCTCTCATTTTCTACTCTCTCTCATACTCTTGGACACTTAGAGCTTTCTTCGAGAACTCTTGGAGGAGTGTGGTATACTTGGGATTTGGAGCAAGAGGGAAAAGGAAGAGAAGGAAATCAATAGAGGACATCGGGATAAACAACTACAGTGAGCTTTTATTATAGGTACCGAGTTGCATGTATGATTTCCTTGCTAGTTTTGGCATGCATGGCACATGCATGTGGTTTCTTGGTTATGATTTTCCATTAGCATGGATGATTTCCTATATTAACAATGGATTTTCCTATGCTTTCCATTTCCTGGATAGCCATGGTGTTTTAGGTGTCTTTCCTTTTGTTTTATGGTTGGTTCTTGTTTTCCTTATGGTTGTGGGATGAGTTACAAGTTCTTGGATGCCTTGGTTGGAAAAATGGTTTGGAAGCCCTCTAACAGCTTGGGTTGAGTTACTAGTCCTCAAAGCATTAGTTGAACAAATGCTCTGGAAGCCTGACAACAAATGTGAGTTGAGTTACTGTCTTGGAAGCCCTGGTTGGAACAAATGCTCGACAACTTCGGTAGAAACCAATTTGGTGATGGTTAGCGATGTTCAACCGTGAGGTGGAATAAATGGTTGAGGGTTGAGATGGTTTTTCCTCTAGAAGCCCTAGTTTGGTTTTGTTGGATTTTTTTCATGAGATCCCACATTCATGCTTGGAATATCGCATGGGGGTGATTGGCTAAAAGAAATATTTGGTTCAACCAATCTATGGTCAAGTAGTACATGGAATTCCTAGAACCAGTTGCATTTCGCATATGTTAATAAGAGATTCTTTCCTCTTGTATTTGATGGGTAAATATACTTGTTTATATGTGGTTTTTATGGTTGTTATATCCTTGTTATTTCTGTTGGTTATGAGCATGTTTTATGACAAACTTGATGTATGGCTCCCATCATGTTTTGATTTGCAATGAATGAAAAATGAATATATGACCTAATAGTTGATCATACAGATATTGTGATAGGGCATGAGTTCTTCCTTATGATTCTCATATAAGCATGAGACCCCTATGCTCAGATATGTTGTTATGATCTGTAGAATGTGTATTTGTGGCATGTTTAATGAAATTCATGTCATGGCTAGTAGGGGTTAATTCAAGTCATTTATAAAATATTTCTCATTAGTATTGTTGTTTTGATGTTATTAATCATTTTTGAAGTGTTCATGTAGTTGTAGGCAATGACCTAGGTCCTATCCCTTAAAAAGTGGCACAAAATTTGGGGTTGTTGGCTTAGAACTAACTGACGAATTCCATAGTCGCTAGCATGCCATTCTTGTGAGAGTGACTAGAAGGCCTCAATCACATGAATTCCTTGTCATGGGAGCGTTTAGGGTTCTAGGTCAGTGAAATGTCAAGTTGTCTTAGGGGTTGATCAACTGGAAAGGTTGGTTGACTCTTGTCTTAGGGGTTGATCAACTGGAAAGGTTGGTTGACTCCTGGATATTTTGTAGCATGTGTGGAAGGTCATAATAGTTTGGTTTGGTTGGTTCCACTTCCTTAACTATACATGGGGACTTGAATCACATCATAGTATCCTCTCGTCACAGGTTTACCCCAATGGACTGATTAGTTTGGGTAAATGTGGGAGAGGGTGTTACAAAGTGGTGTTAGAGCATGTTTCAACGCTTGGACTAGATGGGTGGAATGTGTTTATCTTGCATGCATGAAGGTTATAGATGTGCTTGTTATGTATGCATCATAGTGGGAATTATTACAATTGTTTTTCCATGTAGGAGTTGATGATGTTGTTTTTGGGACGATTTAGCCATGAATTCATGTCAGTTGTATATGAATTTGTTATGTGTGTCGAGGTCTATATGTTGTTATGCATGCATTGGCATAGTTATAGTTATGCATGTATAGTAGGTCATACATGCATTGTGAGGTCATGATATGTAGTTTGTGTCATAGTGATGTTCTTGGTATGTATGATTTTGATGTGTTTGTTAATATAGAGCAGGAGATGCAAATCATCAAAGTGAGGTTGCAGCACTAGACCTTGGGGTAAGAGCAGCTCGTCATACAGGGTTGTATGTTAGGAATGCAGGTATGTTGGTTAATGGTTGATTATAAGCATTAGGGTTATATACATTATGGTCATGCAAATTATTTTCATTATATTTTTATAGTGGTTACATGCATGATAGATTTTAGTTGATCAGTGAGGTTATATGCACATGCGTCAGAATGTCATCAATGGTAGCAGTTGTTGTTATATGCATTATGGTCATATGCATGATGATTATGTTCATTACAGTTAATGTTTTGATGTTATATGTATCATGCTAACTTGGATTCGTCTATGAAGATGTTTATGGTTACCATAATCAAGTATGAGGCGACGTATTTGTAATATTATGTTGCACTAATATATATCGATTGTGAATATGTGATTATTATGCATGAATGTCAATTGTTCATGAGTTTATGATGTGAACATGTTAACTAGTTATTGTATGGATATCATGACTTTATTTATGTTTGATTTGATGTGTTGTGATGTTATATCATTCTAATCTAGATTGATTGTGCAGACAAGATAGCCTCCCCTGAGATACATTAAGGTATGAGTTTTCTTATGTCGTTTATTTTGTGTTTGAAATTTTGATTATGTCGTCTATTTGGTTTTTGAGTGTTTAATGTCTATTATGTCATCTATCTATTGTTTGTATGTTTGAATAATTTCATGATATTAGTATGTGTCTATAAGATTGCATGAAGGAATGATTTTGTTTAAGATGGTTGTATTAACACAGTATGTGCTAAGACAGTTGATATGTACTTGAGTATAAGTGAGTGTGAGTTCTAGTATTATGATTAGTCATTGTGAGTTAACTATTGATTTTAGCATGGTTGTTAGTTTTGGTAAAAGATAATTAATAGACATGATTTCTTAATCTTTGGAACATATGATTTACATGTGTGAACAACTACAACAAAACATTATTGGTAATAACATGACAAGGTAACAATTGATCTTTTTATATAACTAATAGTTCGGTGATGTGATAGTACATTATCAGATTCAATTGTAGTAAGAAAAGGTTAAACTAAATTAATTGGGTGAGAATTCCTTTGTCTATATTTGGAAACCACAATTCTAAATGAATGAGTGATTTTCATGAAAATAACAAGTATTATTAACTTATATTTTGTTTGACATGGTGTGGATATATGTTATATTCCTAAACATGTATTTGATAGGTATAACAATTGGTTTTCAGTTATGGATGGATTTGTCAAGGAATTGGAGTTCCTAGAGATATGACACATGTGCAGGTGTTCAGGAAAACTTGCTTGATACAACAAAATAAGGTAACTGATGTAATGTTATATTTATTTACTCACTGACAGTTATGTGTTTATGGTAGTATGATGCAGATATTCCATGGCAAAGGAGACTGCCATGAGATCTTGAAGAAGGCTTGGCTTGAGCATTCATTTGGAAGAATTGGGAACCCATGGGGATTGAGTCATGGTGTTTATTGCTAGTTGTGCTTTGGGTCTTTTGTGATCTTTTTTTGCCATATTTGTAGTTTTATTGTGTCTAGTGTATGGCCATACCACTTTGTTTTTGGTATTGTATTATTATTGGTTTTTGATGGTTTTCTTCTTTGTTGATTTTGTTCTTTCCTTTTGTGTTTTGAGGGTCTTGGGAATTGATTTGGGAAAGAGGAAGTTAATGGAGCTTGGGGAGAGCGGAATGGAACCCAATAGGCAATAAAAGACTTGAATGAAGCTCAATGCATGAGTAAAGGGACGCTGAAGGCAATAGTATGAAAACTCATTAGACTAGTTGGTTCCATTGGGATAAATGAATGGTGGTAGAACCAATATGAGAAAAGTAATCAGGAAAGGTAAAGTAAATTGATTTGAGGTGTCAAATGCCTTGGCTAAGTTGGGAAATTTTGTTTCAATGTTGTACATGTTGTGCATGGATATAGGGGGGCTATCTTAACATTAACCTTATGATATATGGTAATTATGTTGTGATCATGATTACGCTAGTGACTTTATATGTATATATGTATGCATGAATGTCATTGTATGATAGGGTGATCATAGATCATGATTGTTTTATGCTAGTGTTTATATGTATGTATGTATGTATGTATGTCATTGTCTAACAAGGTCGTTAGGGATCATTCTTGTAGAGGAATGATTGCTTATGTAGGCGAATTACATCAAGATTTTCTTGGTATTATGAGGAATTAAGTGGGAAGAGTAGCCTTGAAAAATATATGAGGTCAATATCATGTGGATATGAATTGCTATTATGTGATTATATGATGTCTATGTTATGGAGGTAATACTGAGGAGTACACCAGTGGAATGAAAGCAACATGATCTGCACCATGTCGGGGCAAGCATGGATGGTGCAAAGCCACTACAAGTAAGGTTGCATGGTAGAGACACTGTATTCTTTGGATGTGAAGTACTACTATTGTGTATATGTTGTACATGTTGTGCATGTGATGTTGTATGCATGCGATGTTGTGTATATATGGTGTTGTGTACATGTTATTTATACATTTGTATGTACAGATAGTGTTGTGCACATGTTGGATATGTGGTGTTGTGTACACATGGTGCTTTGTGCATAATACATATGCAGTGTTGTATACATATGGCGTGGTGTGTATGTTGTATATGTGGTTCTATGTACATGTGGTGTTGTGTCCATGATTTTACATGTGTGTTGTGTACATGTTGTACATGGGGTGTTGTATGTGGGTGGTGTTGTGTACATGTTGTGCATATGGTGCAGTGTACATTTGGTGTTGTGTACACATTTTACATGTAGTGTTGTGTTCAAGTGATGTTGTGTACACATTGTGCAGGTGGTGTTGTGTACACATAGTGTAGGTGGAACTATGTAGATGTGGTATTGTGTACATGTCATACATGTTACATTGTTAACGTTTGGTACTTTCTTATTATGTTACGAGGATTGTTTAGCTGATGTATTGTGACATGTGTATTTGTTTTGTTGTACTTTTTGTACATATATCTTTTGTGTTGTATGCTAAGTCTAGGTATATGTATTGTGTTTTTTGTACACCGGGTGTAAGTGTATGTGTTGTGAAGTATATTGTGTGTATATGTAAGTGGTTGAAGAAGAGAGAAGTCACTAGGTTCTTGCTAGGTGTGGAAACCAATCCGGTGTGTGTACAGGAAGGAAAAATGACAAAGGTAGAAGCAAAGGAACGATTAAGGATAAGTATCAGTATTTTATTTCAGTTTTATTATGGATGTGATCTATGATTCTGATTTATTATGGTTACATGCGATATATGATTCTAGTTTATGATGATTGCATGTGATTCATAATTTTGGTCTATAATCGTTGCGTTTTGAGCTAAGTAGATGTGATATGTTTATACATGATGATTTGTTCAAACAACTAGTTTGACATTTTGTGACAGGAAGTAGACAAAATTGTAGGTGTACCTTATTGACGAGCTATCAATGAGGTATGATGTGACTTTATTTGAATTTATTTTAAATCTAATGGAATTTATGCGCTTTTTCTAGTAAAGCATGAAAATGCCCGATTGGGTGGTTGAATTTGACTGCAAGAATTAGTAGTTTCAATGAAAGGAATTGGACTATGTAGTATTACTTTGGTAAAGCACTTCGGGAGCAGGGCCATTGTGGGACACTAGTACCAAATAGTGTCCATTGATTTCCATGAGCATGCTATTACTAGTATAATGGTTTTAAGGCAGGGAGATACCTTGGCTTTTAGACCTTCCGATGCAAGGAAACCTTTCCAAGCAAGGGGTCGCCCAAGGGACTATGTAGCAGAGAAGGGGATACCTGCAGAAATTGGAAGGTGTGTGACTGCACAAAAGGGGGTGAACGGATTGGCCAAGGGACTCTATAGAAGATAAGGGAAGGCCGACGATGGATTTCTTTTGGTCATTAGAATTTCTAGATAGGATCGGATGCACATTGGGAGTGTACCCTGGAACAATGAGTTAGAAACTCATCGTTGACAGGAAAAGTAGTGCAAGATTGTAGTGTTTGACATTGGATGTAGTTTTGACTTTGGCATTGGATTTTGGACCTCTTGGAAGGAGGTGAATGCTAGTATTACTTTGAGGGTGGAGGTACGAGCCTCTAGATTCCCTTGTTATGGATGCAAGCATCATATCCTTTTATTTGTTGGTTAAGAAAATGTGCATATGTGTATATGTGTATATTATTGTAAATATTGTACCAAGTTGTGTTTATAAAGTTCCATAGAAACATACGATTATTTATTGGTTGAAGAAAATGTTCATGAGTATATGTGGTTTTTATTGTAAATATCATAATGATTTGTGTTATAAAGCTCCATTAAATGGTATGTTTGTTATGTTCTCAGCAATGGTCATTATAAATACAACATCAAGTTGTGTTATAAAGCTCGAGAGGAATTATGTTTTGTTTTTAGTAGTTTGCAGGTTTATAGGTGTCATTGAACATTGATGACAATGTTCCCCCAAGGAGGATGGTTCTGTAACAACCCTGGTTAAAAATTTATTTAAAAGATATAATACGAAGGTCACACGACACATATTCTAAGATGTGGTGGGAAAAACATCATAGTGGGTGCTCATTTCAGTTATTACTAGTAAATAAATCGGAAAAGGCTATGTAAAAGGCTTTGGAAAGACAAGAGGAATTATTTGGAATTTAATTATGAAAATATTTAAAATTAGGAGAAAAGGAAGATGAAATGTCATAGGTTGCATGTGAGGAGGAAAATGAAGGAGAAATGATGGAAATTAGGAGAAAAGGAAGGTGAAATATCACAAGTTGCATGTGAGGAGGAAAATGAAGGAAAATAATGGAAATTGAAGAAAATAGAGGCCTCAATGATAAAAAGGCTTGTGAGGACCAATTCATGGCTTTGGTCAGCATTAGTTTTTTGTCAATTCAGTTTTGGAGCTCTCATTTTTTGCTTTCTCTCTCTCTCTCATACTCTTGGACACTTAGAGTACTCTTGGAGCACTCTTGGAGGAGTGTGGCATACTTGGGATTTGGAGCAAGAAGGCATGGAGGAGAGTGTCATACATCGGGATCAGTAGCTAAAATGAGTTTTTCTTAGAGGTGCCGAGTTTCATGTATGATTTCCTTGCTATTTTTGGCATGCCTGGCACATGCATGTGGTTTCTTGGTTATGATCTATCATTGGCATGGAGGATTTCCTAGATTGACAATGGATTTGCCTAGCCTTTCCATTTACTGGATAGCCATGTTATTATGGGTTTCCTTCCTTTTGTTTTCTGATTGGTCCTGATGTTCCTTAGGGCTATGGGTTGAGTTACTAGTTCCTGGAAATCTTGGTTTGAAAAACGCTCTGAAAGCCCTCTAACAGCTTGGGTTGAGTTACTAGTCTTGGAATCCTTGGTTAGAAAAATGCTATGGAATCCCTTTGTGGGTTGAGTTACTATTCTTGGAAGCCCTAGTTGGATAAACGCTCTAAAATCCCAACAACAATTGTGGGTTGAGTAACTAGTCTTGGAAGCCCTGGTTGGATACATGCTCTAGAAGCCTGACAAAAGAAATGGGTTGTGTTACTAATCTTGGGAGGCTTGGATAGCTTGGATAGACACCAATCTAGTGATGGTTAATGGTTTTTGACTATGAGGTGGAATTTTTGGTTGAGGGTTGAGGTGGTGTGGCCTCTCGAAGCCATATTTTGGTTTTGCTGGATTTGTTCCATGAGATCGCACACTCATGCTTATAATATGGCACGGGGTGATTGGCTAGAAAAAATATTTGGTTCATCCAATCTATGCTCGGGTGGTAAGTGGAAGTGCCAGACCTAGTTGTGTTTTTCATATGTTAAAAATAGATTCTTTCCTCTTGTATTTGGTGGGTAAATATAGTTGTTTATATGTGGCTTTTATGGCTATTATATCCTTGTTATTTATGTTGGTTATACGTTGGTTATGAGCATGTTTTATGATAGACTTGATTTATGGCTTCCATCATGTTTCGATTTGAAAATGAATGAACAATGAATATATGACCTAATAGATGATAATGCAACTATTGTGATAAGGTATCAATGCTTCCTTACAATTCTTAGATAAGTATGAGACCCCTATGCTCAAATCTATTGTTATGACCTGTAGAATTCCTATTTGTGATAGGTTTGATGAAATGTATGTCATGGATAGTAGGGGTCCAGTCAAGTCATTGATCAAATGTTTGCATTATTACTCCTTTTTCAATGTTATTAATCATTTATGAACTTCTCATGAAGTTCTGGGAAATGGCATGAGTCCTGGCCCTAAAAATGTGGCAGAAAATCCACAGTCGCTAGCTTAGAACTAGCTAAAAAAGTCCACAGTCGATGGCATTCCCTTACTATGGGAGGTCTCAGTCGCATGCATTCCTTTTTTGGGAGATGCTAGGGATCCATATCAGTGAAATGTCAAGTTGTCTTAGGGGTTTATCACATGTAAAGGTTGGTTGGCTCCTTGAGGTTCTGTAGCATGTGTGAAAGGTCAGAATGTTTTGGTTTAGCTGGTTCCACTTCCTTAATTGTACATGGGGAGTTGAATCACATAATGGTAGCCTCTTGTCACAGGTTTACAATAACATATTGTGTAACTTGGGTAAATGTGGGAGGAGGGTGTTACATATTGTCCCAATACAACCCCAATACTAGTGTCAAAGGTATTTGTAGAAATATGGAACGTTAAGGTCCAATTGTGCCCCTGTAAGATAGGGGATTAAAATACACATTTTATTGCACCTGTAAATGCACTTTGACACTTTTTTGACCATATAAATTCATTATCTATTAAAATTAATAAAGACAAAGGGGATGCAAGTTTTAAAACATTTTCAATAAAATGATGTTAATAGCATGCATGCCCTAGGAAGCTACAAAACTCCTTTTGTGATTTTGGAGGAATCTTTAATATTACCTTGATTTTCATTGTATTAACTTGTATCCGTACAAAAGAAAGATAATGGAGGAGTACAAATCCATTGATATGATATGCCATTTTTTCATGCTTAAGGCTACATGAGCTTGCTTTGAATGTTTCAACAATTTCTCAATATTAGATAGACCATTATCAAATATATCACCATATGGTGTATGGTTATCCATATAAATCTCAACACATCCATTAACAAAATTAGAGAATATTCCCAGCATAGCTCGTTGGAAAGTACCAGGTGCATTACAAATTCTGAATGGAAAGAAGTGGTATGTGAACATACCCTCAAGAAATGTAAAAGTGATCTTGTCCTAATCCTTAAGAGCTGAATTTGCATTTGGTTATATTCATTAAATATATTAATGAATTAGAAAACATTCTTTCCTAATACATTATTGGGGACTTGATCAATAAAAGGAAATGGAAAGTGGTCTTTTTTGTTGGCTTTATTTAACTCTCTATAAACATGGGCGATTCACTCAGTGAACCTCTGACATATCAAATGTGTTTCTGGCATATTAAACAATACCCTTAATTTGACTACATACAGGAAAATATCTCTAAAAATCACATTATTTAACCCCCTACCAATATGAAATCAATATAGCTTCCCAATTTAAAAAACCCCTACTTTCACTAGATATTGTAGGTATTCATTTTTTCATTAAAAATTTTTATACCCCTTTATATTTTTTCATTAATGTTAAGCTCCATTTTTTATATTTGTCAATATAAAAACCCTTTACCCCCTATATATCCCCCAATATATTATGTCATTTTTTCCTCAATAAATATCCCCCAATATGAACGCACGTGGTATGATATTTCTCCCTAAGTGAAGCCCCCTTGTATATAAACAAACACACTCTCCACTTACCATTCTTTTTGGGAACAAAGACCAATGGGGAAACCAACTAACTATTAGAGAGTGGATAGATGAAATTCGCGTTGAATAGTTTTTGGATTTCTTATTTGACAACATCTTGTAAGGTCGAATTCATTCATCCTTGTGGTGAGCAAACAAAGTGACCATGATGTTATATGTAAATATGGTGCATACATAGATTAGGGGGAATACCATTTATATCTAAGTATTCCTTTGGAGAGGCCTCTCTTTACTCTTGTAGTAGCCAAATCAATCATTTTGTTTCTAGGGGGATAGATTTGGATTGATATTTAAATTTTTTCTAGGATCAATTTCAATTGGTATACTCTTGTGGTTCAAGACAGTGGGTATTAATTCATCAACAAGATTGTTCAGATCATTTTCGTTCATTATAGAGAGGAAGAGTTAAAATTCTTATGCAGTCACAACTGAGGGATCACTTATAAAACTATTAATAATATTTCCCTCTATCTCAGCCTTGAAGGAGAGAGCCTTAAAATGGTGAGGAATCGCTATGCACCATCCTCTTCTAGTTCAAATTCAACCCACAAAGGGTTTTCATAGTTCATACTTGGTTTGGTGGGATGATAGAGGATAAGGTTCTTTGTGGTTTTTCCATAATAAATTATCATAAATCCTAACCTACAATTGACAAATGCATCAATAGTTCCTAAACAAAGTTTACTTATAATTAAAGGGTATCCTCCTAAGTGAGTCTTAGGCTAGAACACTAAGAAATCAACAAAATATTCTGAGGAGTCTATTGAAAAGAAAATTCCCTTTAGGATTCCCTCTTGTCAGACTTTGGATCGATCACCTAGTTCAAGCATGGTAGAAATTGGGCTTAGATTGGTAAATCTAAACAACTTGAGTGTTTCTCTAGTCATCACATTTATTGCAGTGCCTCGATTGAATAGGATATTATGGATAGTTGTTTTTCCAATCTAGATAGTCATTGTTGGATTCCTAAGGTCATCATTTTTGCTAGGTAAGGTTTTATCCTACATTAATTATGATAACTTTCCTACCACACGAATAGTAGGAGGGTCTCATTGTTTCCTTCCAAGACTTCTAACACAAAGTTCCCTCATTATATTTTCATAAATCAGAAAATCTCCAATTTGTTGCAACAATGAGATTATGATCTACATATTTTTCAACTCATTCAAGAAATCAGACTTAAGCAATGGAGTAATCTAGGCTATGACTAATCACTCTCAGTAAGGTGGATTAAGGGAAATTTCAGTAGTAGCAACAACGTCAACTGTTAAAGCGGTTCCATCATGTGTTATAGTAGTAACAACTGATAAGTTCAACATATTCTAGAAAATACATGTGCATTTTTGAATGTTTCTCTTAAAACATGTGAGTATCAGATGTTTTGTTCAAATATTTGAATCATAGACATATGAAAAAAATTGTTTATCAAGTCCTAATAAAGGGGGACCTAAGCAAGTGAAATGATTCAAACAAATAATATTATAACAATGAGTATTGTTATCACAAAGTTGCTAGCAACGGGTTTCATGCACAGCTGAACAGGAACTGAACTAATGAATATTTATTGTATAGTTGGAGTACAAGTAGGTGTAGAAGAGAGAGGATTTTCCAAAGCCAATAAATTATTATCTTCCCAAGGATGTGCATGGTCTACTAAACCATCAACTACTTTCTTAAAAAATATGTCTAACTTTTCTTTCATGTGGAACTCATATGTAATATCATAGTAGACAAAGTAAGAATGAGAGTTAAGGGAAACACTTTAAAAATTCATGTTCATACAAAGCATGATCAATCTCTATATGAGGTGGATGGAAGCAAAAAATTTTATTTCTAGGAAGTCCCATTTCCTTTCTTACCACATGTGGTGTTGTAGCAATGATTTAGTGGCAAAAAGAGAGGAAGGGGAAGTGTGAAGGCAACATGTTGATTTTACACTGTGAGATGATGCACATGAACATATGTCCCCTAGAAACAAGATGACATTGGAAACATGAAAAAATATATAAATAATAATGTAGGGTAGTATATAGTTGGAGAAGAAAACACTTAACCAATGCACTTCCTATAATATCAAAACCTAGTTTCATATAGCATGGAGTAAAACACATCAAGGAGAATATACATCATAGAAAGGAGGAAAACCAACAAATAAATGTAGTTGAATGAAATACTTTTCATCAAAAAAGTAAAAGAGAAACAACAATATAAAGTGCACAAGCCTGGAAAAGTATATATAATAGAGCAACATCAAGGTAGCCAAATAGATAGTCATCTACAAATGAAAATTTGAGATCCATGAGGACTTAACCATGAAAATCATGATCAAGAGGCCATGAATATTTTGTTCCTTGGGACTATAATGTGGGAGAATCTTACCTCCAAGTCAACAAACATTTTGACTGGACCTAGGGGTATTTCATTTACTAAGGGAGTTGGTTCCCTAATTGAGTGTATTTCTTGAAATTATTTGTAGTTCCTATGTTCTTAAGGAAATTTAGAAATAATTTGTAAATAGGATTGTGATTGAGGTTGTAATCAAATCTAAAGGATTTGAAAATATTTTAAGGAGGTAGAGAGATCATCGGATTAGTTAGATATCTTGAGAAATAGGTGGATCTCGAAGATCTTGGAGAAAGGGGTTTGTTGAGAATTTTGTGGATAAAAGATGATTATGGTTCATAATCCTTTTGAATAATTATAAAACAAGAGGAAAAATACAAAGCATGCAACGAGAAAGAAAAGAGTTTCGAGAGAATTGAGTGTGGAGGCCAAGTGTGGCCAAGGCCAATCAAAGGCCATTCAATGTAAATCATGCCGAGATAGGCCTTTGTGAGTTACCTATATATTTATTTATAAAAGAAAGGGACTCGGAGTTTTGAGTGTTCTGAGTTGATTTGTGTGGAATCCTTTTCGTACTATTATGTGATAGAATCTCTATAATCATAATTAATTGAATATGATATAAATGTGTTGCAGGGCTATTGTAGCAAATCTCAAGAGAGTAATTATAGGATGTCAGAGCCCTTTGAAATAGGGTCAACCAACTTTTACAGTCCATTAGTTCACCCATTGATTGTCGGTGAATGAGCGAGATCAATGATCTTCTTAATTTAGACAAAGGTTGTAGCAGAAGTGAGGATATCTAGAAACCATGCTAACAAGAGCATGAGATCATTTCAGAGTTGTTGTAGAATTGGTTGAGTGTGCATTCAGTCCTTGTGTTAAATTATTACGAATGGAGGTCATTTTCTTTAGAAAAGAGAATACGACCGAAAATTATTTGTAATTGAGCCTGCGAGAGTTCTTCACATAATGGATACAGAAAAAATGGAAATGAATAATCATCTTCTCTAAACAAAAGTTACCCCAGAAGGTCGAAGGAGTGGAGAAATTCAAAGCACCAAGGTCATCGCTTAATGAAAGACAAGGTAAAAAATTAACGGATAAATTCCCATCCTAGAGTCTATATCCTGAGGATTTTCGAAGCCATGCTTGTTTCGAAATCATATAGTTGTGGGGACGACACTTAATGAAAGTTTGAAGCAACAATTAACAAGAAATATTTTTGTCTCATAATTTTCCTACCCAAAAGTTTTAGAAAGTGGCTAGGCAAAAAGGTTTTGGGGTTTGGGATAGACACTTGACATCGAAGAATAAATGGTAACTCATGGAGAAGAATTCCCTTCCTCGTTTCTATTTCTCTGGGTGTTCTAGAAGGTCAAGGAACCAGGATGACATGGAAGATGTTAGGGTGATGTGAAAAGCACTCGTACCACATGAAAAAAATCTGAGAGGACGTGTCAAGTTTGGCAAGACTTTCAAAGCACTAGGGTGTAAGACTTTATAACCATTGGTGAAAGATTGCTAAAACAATGAGGCAAAAATATCTTTGTCCCTGAGAGTCTGTTTCCCTAGAAGAAATAGGAGGGACATAGCTTTGAAATGCTAAAGTCCAAGGTTCTAGCGACCCAAGTCACAACGTTGGTTATGTGAGAATTGGACTAAAGAAACAAGGTATTATGCCTTAGATGCATAAGTTGTATGGTGGCAAGAATTATGGAGAAATGAGCTTTGTTAGTAAAGAAAGGGAGTTTCTCTAAGGAGAAGGATTGTGATATAAATTGAGCTTGCTCATATAATAAAGGTAAGGTTTCTCCCTACGTATGTTATTGTATAATTGAGCCTGCATGCATGTTATATATAGGCTATTAAATTCAGAGGTTTTTAATGTTATGGGACAAGCCCTCTAGCCATGTGGCCCCTCCCACTTGTCTTTAAACTCATTCCCTTGGGTTATGCTATTATTCATACCTGCTCCCTAGTCATGACTGAAATTTAATTATAAGGGGGAACTATTTCTTCTATAGAAGGGTTGAGGGAAGCTTCTATCTTGCTATGGATTAGATGGATTGTAGTGAGATACCACCACCCCAAAAAAGTTTCAGGACACTAAATCCATTTATAGATTCAAAAATACATTTTAAATGACAAAAAATAGTTGTCTAATAAAAAATTATTTCGCATATTCCAAACAAAATCTCCCAATAAAAATTGTATAGTCACAATCCCTTCACCAATACTATTATGACTATGTCTTACACCAATAGTATTTTGACAATGTCTGACAGTTACGCATAAGTCAGTGAGACATGTAGTTAAGCAAAGTACATAGATAGGGTTAAATGTTTTGGAAGTACGAAATGTGTCATATATACAAAATGCTTCTACATATATCACATGCAAGGTCTTACTGAGCAATAAAAAAATTATATCTTTAATTTATAAAAATAAGATAAATAAAATTTCTGTGCTAAATTTAGTAAGAGGAGCATATAAGAAAAACATAAAAAATGTTGAATTTAGCAAGATGTGAATTCAAATTATATGAGAAAGGAAAAGTGTAATATAAAAGACATGCATAAAAAAGGACCATCATATGGTTTTAGGAAGTTTTCTTAATTTTCTGAGTATGTTTTAGATGGGGTAAAAAAACTTGGATTACGTCCCCAAAAAAATGACAAATCAAAATAACAGTTCTCAGATTATTCATTTATTATTAATGTCTTCTCACAGAATAAACCTAGCAGTGTAGTTCATGAAAGCTAGCCTATGTTTCCTGATATCCACATTCAAATAGTTTTGTGTTAGCTATAACGTATGTGATGCTATTCAAAATAATGTGAAAATGAGTCTGCCACTTTAGATTTGAAACGTGTAAACACTACATAGAGATAACAATTACAAGATCGCACTTACAGGGCCATTTGTGTCGAGTCACTCCATTGCTTATAAATAGGCATGCATTCATAATTTGATTGTATGTAGGATAACTCACAAGATAACTCACAAGTTTGAATTCATAAATATGTTAGATTAGAGCATACATAACACACACAACAGATTTATACTCAGAGACTTAGATGGCAATAGCAAAGATTAATTTCAGAGACAAACAAATGGAGAAACAACAAGATTACTTAGTCAGAAACAACGGAATAGATAAAACAACCACTGGAGAATAGAAATCACTTAGCATTATATAACAGGCTTGGACCTTGGCTTGCTTTCCTTGACCAGAGAAATTACAAATTCGTAGAGGCAGAAGAAGGACCTAGAATCATGTATGTGATGCAGGTGGATATCTAGAATGATCTAGAAACTAATGGCTGTGTAGAAAGATCTAAATCCTGGAGATCTAGAAAGATCTGATCCAGAAGGATCTAGAATCCTAAGTGAATTTGGCTTCACACTTAACATTCTCCCACTTGAAGCCAAATAAGACTCATCAAGTCACACCGAGTCCTACCATGCCTCTACATAACTCATGTTTATTTCGTGGTATAATCTTAATGAGAATATCAGTAGGGTTCCTATCTATATGGATCTTTCCAAGGATAATTGTTCTTCCTCCAACACATGCCAGATCCAATGGTACCTTAAGTCAATGTGCTTGGTTTTTGAATGAAATGCTGGGTTTTTCACCAAGTGAATGACACTCTAACTATCACAATATAACACATACTTGTCCTGCTTTATTCCTATCTCTCCTAGGAATTCCTACATCCACAACATCTCTTTACAAGCTTCTATTGCATCTATGTACTCTGCTTCTGTTGTAGAGAGAGCTACTATTCTTTGTAGCCTTGACACCCAAGATACTGTTGCACCTGCAAATGTATACAAATAACCTATAGTGGACTGTCTGGTGTCGATATCTCCAGCCATATCTGCATCTGTCAATCCTTCTAGCACAGTTTCATCATGACCAAAACATAAACAATAATGACTAGTACCCTTGAGATACCTCAAAATCCATTTTATTGCTTACCAATGTTGTTTTCCTGGATTCGCAAGGAACCTTCTCACTACCCCCACTGAATATGCAATGTCTGGTCGTGTGCACACTATGGCATACATCAAACTACCAACTACTGAAGCTTAAGGAATCTTGCTCATCTCTTCTTTCTCCTTTTCATCACTAGGACATAATTCAGTACTCATCTTGAAGTGGGCTGCAAGGGGTGTACCAACTAGCTTGGCACCCTTCATATTAAACATGTCAAGCACCTTCTTGATATATTTTTATTGTGACAGCCACAACCTTTTGTTTTTCCTGTCATGCATAATCTACATGCCCAATATCTGTTGTGCTGGTCCCGAATCCTTCATTGCAAATTTGCTACCCAAATCTTTCTTCAACCTATTGATCTTATTCTTATCATGCCCAACAATCAACATGTCATCCACATATAACAATAATATGATATACTTTCCCTGATCATACCTCTTGATATAGACACAATGGTTAGCTTCCAACCTTTGAAAACCATGTTCCAACATAAATGAATCCAATTTATTGTACCATTGTTGAGGTGCCTATTTCAACCCATAGAGATTCTTCTTCAACCTACAAACAAGGCCTTCTTTGCCTTTTTCTATGAAGCTTTCTTGCTGCTCCATATAAATTTCTTCCTCCAATTCACCATGAAGGAAAGTAGTTTTTACATCTAATTGTTCATATTCTAGGTCTAAAGCAGTAACTAGACCACGAATGACTCTAATGGATGACATTTTAACAACAGGTGAGAAAATTTCAGTGAAGTCAATACCTTCTTTTTGGGCAAAGCCTTTCACCACCAATATTGCTTTATACTAGTCCTTCTTTTCGTCACCTTCATGCTTAATCCTATACACCCATTTGTTTTGTAGAGCCTTTCTTCCTTTTCAGAGGTTTACCAACTCCCAAGTTTTATTTTCCTGTAAAGATTTCATTTCTTCTTCCATTGCTTTCTTCCATTCTTTACTACGCTCAACTTTACAAGCTTATTGAAAACAATTAGGTTCACCTTCATCAGTCCGCAAAATATAGTTTGAAGGAGGATACCTTTGTGAAGGCCTATGAGGCCTAGAAGATCTGTGAACCAACTGTGGTGGTGCATTATCATGTTGAATCTCCTGTAAAGGTTCCTGCAAGATTCCTTCTTCTTGTTGTTCATCATTTTCCAATTGTTGTTCTTCATGCTCTTGAATTTGTTGTTCATTTTCTTGTATTGGTGGTATATTTTCCTACTACTCTTCAAACCTGTCAATAACTTTCTTGACCTCCAACTCACCTACAGTCCTCTTGAACATTTCTGACTCATTAGATATAACATCCCTGATTCTAATAATTTTATATTTGACTAGTGTTGCGGGATTTTATCTCCTAAGGCTCTTGGGTGGAACCCTAGCAGACTGAAAGTTGTCTAAATCAAGAAACATGCACACACACAGCTATTATGCTAGAAAAAGCTATTTCTAAAGTGAGAAGGACGTACCTCAGGTCCTACGTTTGGGTAGTTCCTCAAG
>APFE030995958.1:0-22541 GCA_000404065.3 Pinus taeda | reverse complement strand
GTTTTAAAAAAAACGGCTCTGAAAAAGGCTTCCGGATGAAGAAGTTATGGCTTTTTGAAAAAAAATTGTTAAAGTCGCTGGCAAAGTGCGCGAATGTGCGGGAATGAAAAAAAACGCCCCCACAAAATGGAGATTTGAACCCAAGACCTATACTCTCTTAAAAGAACTTTGAACCAATTGATCTATACAAAAATTTGAGAGAGAGAGAGAGAGAGAGAGGGGGGGGGAGCTTTGGTTTGCGTGTTTGCCTTGAGAAACCTTTTTTTCCCTACAGAGCACAAAACACAAAACCCAACACGGACATGCAAAGAAAAACAAACCTTATGGCTCGAAGTTAGCTTTACCCAAAAAACTAAATATTTAAAAAAAATTTAGCTTTAGCCGAAAAACTAAATATTTTTCTCAATGTTTCTGATTTTCCGAGATCACACTAAGGTGCAGGGAAAAAGAGCATACGCATGAGAAAAAAAATCCTTCCTTTCTGTTTCTGATTTGCCCAAATCGCACAGAGTCGCAGGGAAAAGAGCATACGCAGAAATGAAAGGTATAGATTCGGTTAAAAAAAGACTAAATAAACCGAAACCGAAATAAGCAGAGAGAAAATAACAGTAAACTGCAAATAAAGACTGTATACCTCCAGATCTTAAAAATGATGCAAATAGGGCTACCGGAAACCTTTTCGCGTGAAACGAAAGGGGTTCCTCACTGGAACAGATGCTCCGAACACAACAGAGCAGTCCTCTCGGCCCGAAAGCAGTCATAAACAGTAGATCTAGGAAACGACAGCCGCATGCAGTTCTACCGGCTTCAGATTTGGATCACCAACGGACGCGGCCCTCAAATAGCTCTGATACCATGTAGGAATTTACAGGGTAAGTTCCTCAGATAGAACACCAAAAGGAAACCGCTCACAAACAGATCACAGATCAATACACCAGTATTTTGACGTGGTTAAAACCCTCAGAGAGGGAAACAGTCCACGGCCTGTGCCAACGTGGCTACTACAGGCAATTATTAATAAAAGAATGAAAATTTACATAAGCTTCTCTCATGCACGGTTAACCTACAAATGACCCTCCATGCGCTTTAAATAGAATTCATGGACCAATCGGGTGTCAAGCCACGGATCAAGTGTCGGTAATACCGAGGAGAGAATGAACCGTCGAATCACTACATATCGTGACCGTCGGATTGTAAGTTACAAAATGTACAACGGTAAAGAAACACACTTTACCTAATTCTATACCTAACTCTATACTAGATCAAGTTGAACTTAACTATTCCTATGTGTCGGAATATCCTAACACCTTGGGTTTTTTAAAGGAGGTTGATCTAGGGGTAAGCCTCATTACATATGCTATGGGAGTCTTTGATATGACTGCAGGAGAGGTGACCTCCTCAAATTTCCTTTCAGTGGGTCCTAGCTCCTCTTTTTTACTTGGGGATTCCTCAATTGTAATAAGGGCCTCAGTGGGAGTTTGAGGCCTCCCCTATTTAATCCTAGTGCTTTTTATGGTTTTGAAGTAGAGGAGAGTTTTCCTTTTCCTTTTATTTTTAGGTTTGATTGGTGTGCTCAAGATAGACAAGGTGGCATCTACCTCCTTTTCAGTGGGCCTTGGAGACAAACTTGTTTGCTCTGAGGATACCCCTTCTTCTCTAGATGTAGTGGTTTTCTCAGGGCTTGGCTCTTCTTACTGCTCCTCCTATTATTCTTCATATTTCTCTTTCTCCACTACTTCTTCTTGCTCTAGTTCTTCCTTTGTTTTATCTTCCTCTACCTTTTCTTTCTCTGCCTCTTCTTCCTCTTCTTTCCCTTCTCTTCCTCCAGCACTAGAGGCTGGGAGCTCACCTAGTGTGAGGGTTTGAGTGTCATTGAAGGCTTCTCTGTCCATATCCCTGAATTTGGACCAGAGGAAAGGGATCCTTATTTTATTCAAGGGATATTCCACTATCAGTTTGATGAGGCCATGGTGGCCTAGGTGTTGGTGCTTTCGCTCTCTCACCTTTTGTTTCGTGTCCTCGAGGGACTATAGGAGGAAATAAGGTACATTGAGTCATTGGGATAGGGGTAATTATGCTTGAAACCTTAGTTCATGGAGCAACATAAAATGGTATCCATAGACTACACTCAGTATTCTTTCACAGGATATGAACTTGAGAATATAGTAGGCTACCTCATCCTAGGGATAGGGTAGGCTTTCCCTCTTGACTCCATTTTTATCTTCAATAGGTTTCTCATCGATAGTGAAGAAGTTATTTTTGGCAATGGTGTTGTTGCTCTTGTCTTCTCTCCTCCATTAGATCCCTAGGGGAAGGGTTGTCACCCAGTTAATTAGTTTAGGACTGATGGGAATGGTTAATCCCCTTACCACAGTGGTGGCACTGACTCTTGTCTGAGAGTTTAGGACCATGGAAAATTCATAGGTAATGCCATCATCATATACTTTCAGTAGCTCAAAGAAACCTAACCACTGATGGCTTTTGAAAATGTCTAATACATGAGGGTGAAGGTGAATTCTATTAGTGTTAGTAGGCTCCCTTCTATTGAACCCCCCTCCCATCTTTTCCTTTGTTTTCAATTAAGTGTAGGAGGGTTGCCTCTTGTAATAGATCCATTGTGTAATTCAATGGGAATAGAGGATTGGAATCTCTAGTTTATGACCATTATGTATATTCCCTCCAATCTATAGCCAAAAAAATTCTTTTAATTCACAAGATGACTTATATTACTTGTAGAATTCAGGGTGCACCAACATGTAAATTATGGATAGATAAATGAGAGGGGCTGCTTAATTTTCACCACATGGCCTGGGATGAGGATAATTGGAGACCAAATCGACCCTTAGTAGCGTTCTTCCAGCCTTGGAGGTTTTTTGTAGCAATTTTCTGGGCTTCATGTAACTTCTTGTAGCTTTGTATAGCTTCTCCCTGTAAAAATGACAGAGTAAGGTTCGACTCTCCTCGATGGCTCCCCAGGCTCGTCCTTACCTCAAATGTTTTTGAAATGAGCATAGATGTAAGAGAATTTGAGCCTCAGTAAGTTATATGCTATTTTGGACCAGGGCTGAGAGTGTTATGATGACTTGGTAGAGGTATGAGTTTTTTTCATTTGGACCTTTGTCCCACTTAGAGTGATCATTCCCTCATCCCTCGTAATCAATTTCCACTCGTTTTTATCTAATATTGACTAATGTGACACTCCCATGTTACACGATGACTCATAAATCACTTTGTGTTCACTGACCAAGGGTGGCCAAGTTAACTGGCCACCTCCAACTTATAAAAAATTCCTTACCTCGACATTCATACATTTTTCATTATTTTACACATAGGGAGGAGCTGAGAGGTTTCCATACCTGTGCCTATCTCATGTTTGATCGATGCATGCTGGAGTGTTAGACCTTTGTAATGTTACCCAGGGAGTTTCCTTGTTGTCTTTTTCTACTCTTGCATATATTTTCTTTGCTCCTATGTGTTTGACTGTTGTTGTTTCTATGTTTGCAGGCCATTTGTTGATATCCCAGATGTTGTTGTTGCTTCTGTAGATTCCTGCTTGGAGTGGTAGATTGCCTCATGAGATGGTATCATCCCCTCAACTTTATGGGAAGGAAAAAACTAGGCTTTTGGCTTCTCTATAATCTCTAATGTGATTTTAGTGAAGAATTGCATGCAAAATCTTGGTTGGTGCAGTTGATTACAGGGATCAAGGGAAGAGCTCATCATTGGGTGAGAGCTTGTACCTTTGAGCTGAATGGTATTCCTACATTAGCACATCTAAATATGCTTTCTTTGGGATCATATAGTATGCTTTTGGGCATGGATTGGTTGTGTTTATTTGGGGTAGCACTAGATGTGCTCTAGCCACGAAACTTACTGGAGAGGCTAAGGCATATGAGATCTCCAATACCTAGAAAGGGTTTGGGTAAATTCTAAACAGTTTGGGAGATATTAAAATAATTAATATTTTTAATGGAGCCCCTAAGTCTAAACTTAGGGAAAATAAAATATTAATGTGAATTAATATAAAACTATGTTAGAATGGTCCAAAAGTCATAGATAAAGCAAGATCTAATCTTAGTTGTTGATTAAGGACTTAATCTCGGCCGTCAATCTGTCAACGAGAAAATTATAAGAGGAGGCTTGAGGATCACTTGGAGAACACACTAAGAGATCAAGATTTCAATTTTTTGGGGCTGGGTTTGCTGAGAAAGTTGAGAGAGTGATATGGAGTTGCAGCTGAGGGGCAGTGAATACAAAAGCAGAGAGGCAAAGATAGTTTCAGGAGGATCAGCACACCTGTTGGGAAAGCTAACTCAGAGGGCAGAAGTCAGAATTGTCAGGAACAATCGGAATTGTCAGGAACTGCCGGAACTGCCGAGAAAGTTGATGCAGAGGGTAGAAGTCAGAACTATCGAGAATAGCCGTAACTGCTGGGAACTATCAGAACTGCCAAGAAAGCTAACGTAGAGGGTAGAAGAGGCTAACACAGTCCCTAGAGGCTAACCCTGGGGTTTTTCATGGGGCAGATTGGAGCTGAGGAGTTGCTGGAGTTTTTATTCGGGGTTTCAACCAGAATATTTTCTTCCGAGTAGAGAGGTACTACTGCCAAGAGTTTTCTCTATTGGGTGAGCTGGATTTGGCACCCAGATTGTATTCTAAAACTGCTTAATAAATCAAACCCTCAAATATCTGCACCAGTTTTCCCGCATTGGGTTTTTCCGGGGACATTAGTCCAAAAACAATGGTGTCACTTGTGTGATTGTTTCTATTTCCTTCAGTTAATGATTTTTAATTTGTTGTGCATGTACTTGTGTATATTTCCAGTATTTACATGGTAAATAACTTGTTAATTAATAGAACATGTACGTAGGAATAAATCAATAAAGTGCATGAATGGTTTCTAACGTGTCAGACTTAGAAATTCCAACATGGTATCAAAGGGTGGTTGTATATCATAGGAGAACCGAGGACATCAACCAAACAAAGCAGCAGCAGTAGAAAATAGTTGTCCCGATTGACAGAAGTTGTTCCTCGTAGAGTAGCAGCAAGGAAGGGGTGACCCAGTGCCTGCATCATCAATATTGAGCCAGGAAGAGGTAGCACAGAGGCAGAGGGAGGCAAAGGCAAGCTCATGCAGAGGCTAGGAGGGCTGACATAGTTGGTTGAGGAAGTTGGTTTACCAGTTCCGGGATTGCAGAGAGCCTAGGAGCTCTAACCTTTAGTTTGCTAGGGTTTAGGAGGCTGTGGGTAAGTTACAGAGTGGAGTTGGTGGGGTACTGTAGTCATAACAATACCTAACATGGCAAGGCCAAGGTAGAGGGAGTGCTGCCAAGGTGGATTTCTAGCCAAGGAATCCAAATTAGTGATGCAGTTGCACAGATAATTGGAGAGGGGCATCTCAACATTGGCAAAAGGATTTCTAGGAGGGAAATCAAGGCTTAAAGGGAGTCACACCAATAACTTCTAGGAGGGAAGTAGAGGAGCAATGAAATGGCACTACACAGAGTAAGAGACCAAGATAGACTAGATGGAGCTTCAAACTTCATAGTCTGGTAGGCCAAAATATTATCCGTACCAGACAGGAATTGTGTCAAGCACTTCACCTTGAGGATGATAGCTATCTCATTTGATCCGGATGATAACGATAGGTATGAGGATGCAATGGCAAGGGCTAAGAGTATCATCCTTGATAGGGTCAAGGATCATATAGTACAACATATTTCCGAGAAGAACACGATACAGGAGATGTGGGAGGCCTTGACCAAGTTGTATCATCATACTTCCGTGTAGAGGAAGATGTTACTAGAAAATCAATTGCAATCATAGCATATGAAGAAGGGAGAACAGATTGACCCATTCCTCGGTCAATTGAGGGAGATCTGGGATCAGCTGACTTCCATAGGGGAAATGTTGGATCCAGAATTGATGGTGAGAACAACCCTGAATGCAATCTCAGAAGACTGGGAGGTGGTTGTCTAGAGTATACTGAGCAGGGCGACCCTTCCAAATTGGGAGGAAATGTGGGTTGCTCTTCACCAAGAAGAGATCTAAAGGTTGAACAAGGTGGGAAGCAGCGGCAAGGGGATAAGGATCAAGAAGGAGGAGGACGAAGATGTTGCCCTAGCATCTGAGGTAAAGCAGGAGAAACATAAGAAGAAGGACCTCTCCAAGGTCAAATGCTTCCACTGTGGGGATCTGGGTCATTATGTGACCTAGTGTCCAAGGAAAGAGAGTAAGGGAAAGGCCTCTAAGACCAAGGCAGCGCCAAGAAGGGCAGAGAAGGAAGTGGAGACAGACGATGATTATGCCATGAGTGCTCATGTGCCACTTCAGAAGAAGTGGGGAGACATCGAGTTGTAGTCAGGTAGACTACATGTGATGAGGGGCAAGATCCTCGAGGTACCCAGCCTCTTGTATTAGACCTTACTATGGGAGCCCTGAAGAGGAGTAGTAATATTGGCGATGTCAGTAGAGATGGATGCGGATGGAGTGATAGAGGGAGATACAATGTAGGATTCCCAGGACAACGTGAGGCTAGTAGGCTGAAACAGTGCGAGAGACATGGGAGTGTTGCACCAGTGCAGGATGGCATAGACAGGTGTGCAATGGTGCGATATGTGTGGAGTTGTTGTAGCAGTGCAGAGGTCAGAGACAAAGCACTTGTTAGTGACAGATGGAGCTTCAACATCAGGAGTGTTTCTAGCCTGACAAAGATGTCATAGTTGGGAGATCAGTTACTTACTTCTCAGTAACTGAGTTGTAGTGCAATAGTTAGCAGTGGTAGTTCTGTGGACAGCACGATGCAACATGATGAGAGGGGATGCACTGCAGACGTAGCAGTGGAAATGGCAGGGCCATTGGTAGTAGCATGAATGCAGAGGGAGTTGTCGTACAGATGCAGGAGTGGCAATGGTAAAGCCATGGGTGGCAGTACAGGATGCAGTAGTACAGATGATGGGCAGCAGGCATAGCATCAGGGACCAATGCCAGATGATTAGAGTAACACTCAGTGAGGAGTATTGCTAGAGCACAGTCCTCACTAAGAGGGAGTGTTGATTTAGGGTAGCATAGGATGTGCTCTAGCCATGAAAATCAGTGGAGAGGCTAAGGCACATGATATATCCAATACCGAAAAAGGGCTTGGGCAAATTCTAAACAGTTTGGGAGATATTGAAATAATTGATATTTTTAATGGAGTCCCTAAGTCTAAACTTACAGAAAATAAAATATTAATGTGAATTAATATAAAATTGTGTTAGAATGGTCCAAAAGCCATGGATCAATCCAGATATAATCTTAGCCATTGATTAGGGACATAATCTCATTCGTTGATCTGTCAATGAGAAAAGTATAAGAGGAGGCTTGAGGGTCACTTGGAGAACACACCAAGAGATCAACATTTCCACTTTCTGGGGAAGGGTTTGCTGAGAAAGTTGAGAGAGTGATCTGGAGTTGCAGCTAAGGGGCGGTGAATACAGAAGCAGAGAGGTAGAGATAGTGCCAAGAGGATCAGTACAGCAGTCGGGAAAGTTGACACAGAGGGCAGAAGCCGAAAGTTCCGGGAACAACCGGAACTTCCTGGAAAGTTGACGCAGAGGGCAGAAGCCGGAACTACCGGGAACGGCCGGAACTCTCGGGAATTGTTGGGACTTGCAGGAAAGATGACACAAAGGGCAGAAGAGGTAGACGTTGGGGTTTTTCGTGGGGCAGATTGGAGCTGAGGAGTTGCCAGAGTGTTTATCCAGGGTTTCAGCCGGAATATCTGCTTCCGAGTAGAGAGGTACTACTGCTAAGAGTTTTCTCTGTTGGGTGAGCTAGATTTGGCACCTAGATTGTATTCTAAAACTCCTTAATAAATCAAACCCTTAGACAACTGCACCAGTTTTACCACATTGGGTTTTTCCAAGGACATTAGTCCAAAAACAATAGTGTCACTTGTGTTCTTGTTTCTACTTCCTTCAGTTGATGATCTGTAATGTGTTGAGCATGTACTTGTGTTTATTTCCAGTATTTACATGGTAAATAACTTGTTAATTAACAGAACAAGTAGGTAGGAATAAATCAGTAAAGTGCATGAAGGGTTTCTAACATGTCAAACTTAGAAATTCCAACAGGTTGTTTACTTATAGGTATTTTGTTATGAGAAGGCCATTGAGTGACAGGAAGATGATGGATAAATGAGAATTTTGCATAGAAAGAAGAAGCCTACGTCAGTGAGGATGGTTACAACTATGCAGGAAAAGCGTAGTTGCATGAAAGGGTGTGTATTTTTTGTAGTGCATATTTCCACTAATAAAGGGAAGGATGTTTAGGATGATGAAGTATTAAAGAGGTATCTATTTTGTAGAAGTTTAAAGATGTGCTTCCTGTAGAGATTTCAGAGTTACCACCTTATAGGGAAGTGTATTTCTCTATTGAATTTGTACCTGGAGTAACACTAGCATGAAAGGCACCTTATAGGATGAGCACTCTAGAGTTGGTAGAATTGAAATTGTAGCTGAAGGAAATGCTTGATAAAGGATACATAAGGCCATGTGTATTGCCTTAGGATGCACCAATATTGTTTGTAAAGAAAAAGGATGGGACTCTCATATTGTGCATTGATTACAGGAAGTTGAACAAAGTTACGATCAAGAATAGGTATGCATTGCTAGGAATTGATGACCTGTTTGATTAACTCAAGGGTTCAACAATGTTTTTAAATATTGATTTGAGATCGAGATATCATCAAGTGTGCATCCAAGAAGAAGATATCTACAAGATTGCATTCTTCATGAGGTATGGGCATTATGAGTTTGTGGTGGATCCCTTTGGTCTTACTGATTCTCTAGTTGCCTTAATGTGTTTGTTGAATAATGTGTTATGTCCTTATTTGGATAGTTTGTGATAGTGTTCATTGATGATATATTGATATACTCCAAAAATGAAGAAGAGAATGCAGAGCACCTGGAATCAATGTTGAGATTGTTAAGAGAGAATTAGTTGTATACCAAACTCAACAAATGCAATTTCTTTCAGTCTTAGATTCATTACTTAGGATATGTTGTTTCCAAGGAGGGGATATCATCAAACCCATAAAATATTAAATCTATCATGGAGTGACCTACTCTTAAGAATGTGGATGAGGTGAGATCATTAATGGGACTAGTAGGTTATTATAGGAGGTTCAACAATAACTTCTCAAGGATTTCCTATCCTATCACATCATTGTAGAGAAAATGAAATAAGTTTGAATGAACATAGGAGTGTACCGCTAGTTTTGAGTAGTTGAAGCATTTGCTTACAAATGATCTGGTTTTATAGATTGCATAACCTGATAAAGAGTTTTTAGTTTGTACAGATGCTTGCAAGAAAGGACTTGGTGGAGTCCTAATGCAGGAGGGATATGTGGTGTGCTATGAGTTAAGGAATTTGAATGAGCATGACAAGAACTATGCGACTCATGATCTTGAGATGGAAACTATAATTCATGCCTTGAAGATGTGGAGGCATTGTCTTGTTAGAAGGAGGTTTATTCTGATGAGTGATCATAGTGGGTTGAGGTACTTGTTTTACCAACCCAATCTGAATGCAATGAAATATAGATGGTTGTCTATCCTCAACGAGTTTGACTTTGAGATTAGGTACATTAAAGGCAAGGAGAACATGGTTGCAGATGCTCTCAATAGGAGAGTGCAGGTGAATCATATTTCAGCTATGAGCTCTTATGGGATAGACTTGCAAGAGTCGATCTTGTAGGCAGGGCAGCAAGATGATAGTTACCAGTAGCTAAAGAAAAGATTGTAGCTGCAAGGTGAAGGTGATAGATATGAGGAGTATCACCTCACAACATATGGCTTCGTCAAATTCATGAACAATATTTATGTAGTAGACAACAGTGAGCTGAAGAACCTAATCTTAAGGGAGTTTCATGTCACCTAGGATATCAGAAGACTCTGACAGTTGTTAATAATTTCTATTACTGGCTGAACTTGAAGAACCAAGTGGTTGAGTTTGTCGCTAGATTTTTTTACTGTCAGCAGGTGAAATTTGAGTGTAAGAACCCAGCGGTCTATTGTAATATATTCCAATTCCATAATGGAAATTGGAGTTCATTTCCATGGAAATCATTACAAGTTTTCCAAGTACATTGAGACAGTGTGATTCCATCATGGTTGACATGTTGAGCAAGGTATCTCACTTCATTGCAGTGAAGTCTACAAATTCAACTAGTGAGGTAGCTCAGATCTTTAACAGAGATATAGTGAGGTTGCATAGTGTTCCCAAGAAGACCATATCATACAGAGATGCTAAGTTGACTTCCAATATTTGGAAGGAGTTGTTTCTAGGCTTGAGGACTGAGTTGATTTTAGTACAACTTATCACATACAAACAAATGGACAGACAAAGAGGGTAAACAAGATTTTGGAGGATAATATGAGGATGTAATTCATGCACTAACAAAGGAAGTGAGAGGAGTATCTTCCACTAGTAAGTTTTGCATACAATAATGGGCATTAGGAGTCATTCAAGATGAGTCCATTTGAGGCTTTTTATGATCGGAGTAGTAATACTCTCATAAGCTTGAGTGATCCAGTGAACAGGGTGTTGATTAGACCAGATATGTTGGCTGAGATGGAGTAGGAGATACAGGTTATCAAAAGGAATTTGAAGGTAGAACAAGACAAACAGAAGACTTGTGCATATCATCACAGAGCATTCAAGGAGTTTGAGGTTGGGGAACATGTGTACTTGCATCAATCCCAAGAGAAGTTGCTTTAGGATTGGGTCATGTGCCAAGATGGCACCTCAGTATTGTGGCCTTTTGAGATACTTAATAGGATTGGACCAATGGCCTACAAACTTGTACTATCTCCAACAATGAAAGTTTATGATTTTTTCCATGTTTCATTACTTAAGAGATATGTGCAGATTGTTGATCATGTGTTTGATTGGTCTATATTGTAGGTGAAACCAGAAGGGAGAGTTCCAACCAGAGCCACAGTGCATTCTGTAGTGGAAACAACTCATGCTCCAAAACTGAGTAATAGAGCAGGTTAAAGTGAAGTGGAAGCAATTTTGACTTGATGAAGCTACATGGGAGATGGTTGACCAGATGTGAGCAACTATCCTTTATTATTTGCTAGTTCAAGAAAATATGTTTTTGGTATATATATGTATATGGTTGTCATTGTAGATATCATAATGAGCTATGTTATAAAGCTCCAATAACCAGTATGGTTTTTTCGTTTTCATTGTAAATTTTGCATCGAGCTATGTTATAAAGCTGCATATACAGTATGTTTTGTTTTCAGTGGTTTTTTGGTCATAGGTGTCATAGAAAACTGATCAAGGTGTTCCCCCGAGGGGGAGCGATTTGTAACAACCTCGGGTTAAAGTTTCATGTAATAAAGGAAAAAAATAATAAGACCCAGGTCATGGGACACGCATTCCAAGCTGACTATTGGCTAAACACTATAATGGCCATTTGTAGTTTATTATGGCAAAGAAAATTGGCAAAGACATTGACAAAGGAAAAGAGGCAATAATTGGCATTTAATTATGAAAATAAAGGAAAATAGGATAAAAGGGAGATGAAGAGACAAAAATTTGCATGTGAGGGAAATTAGAGGAAAAATCAAGAAAAATGAAGAAACAAAGAGGCCTCAATGATAATAAGGGCATCAAAGAAGAAATTCATAACTTTTGTTAGTTCAGTTTCAACTCTCTACTTTCATTCTCTCTCTCATACACTTAGAGTATTCTTGGAGCACTCTAGCATTCACTTGGATTGGGAGAAAGGATGAGAAAAGGAAAGCAAAGGACAAGTAGAGGAAAAGCAACAAAAAGTAAAGGAAGTTTGGATCAACAGTTTTACCAGGAGGATTTTGCGAGTAACATGTGGCATGTGTGGTTTTCTAGCTGAGGTTGGGAGTGGAGATGGTTTTCTTTGGGAAGCCCTCGACAGGTGGGTGGAGGTAGGAAAATTCCTCAAGGCATGGTGAAGGAATTATGAGGCATCCAAGCTTGGTTTGGTTTTGTGATCCTGAGACTAGTTTAGGTGAGATCACGACAACTTAAGGGTGAAGGTTGTTTAACCTTTGGAGTCCCTCGTTGATTATATCTTGATTTATCCCACGATATCCCATATTCATGCTTGGAATATGGCACAAGGGTGATTGGTTGAAAGAAAGATTTGTTTCAGCCCAATCTATGTTCGGGTGGTACATGGAAGTCCATAATTTGGTTGGCTTGTGCATATGTGATGATGAGTTATTTTCTCTATGTGATTAATTAACACATGTACTTTTTATTATGTTGATTTTATGGCAGATTTGTCATGGTTCCTATTTTGGGTATATGTTGGTTATTTGCATAGTTCTATGATGTGCTCTAGTTGTGGCTCTTGTTATGCTTTGATAAGTTAATGAATGGTTGATGAATGCATGGGTTAACAAGTGTTGATGCAGATGGATTGAGACAGAATTGAGTCCTCTTGGTCATTCTCAGATGAAATCCAGACCCTTATGATCAGATATACATTCATGACCGGTAGCTGTCATGTTTACCATCTATTCGACGAAATGTCTAGTATGCATTGGGCATGTCTAGGTCAAGAACTTGTTCAAGTTTGGATTTTTTATCATTGTTATTATCATTGTTATGATTTTGGAAAGTTATAAGTAGTTTTGGGTAATGGTCTGGAGGCTAGCCTAAAAAAGTGGCATAGATCACGCAACTGCTAGCACAAAATTGAGGATCTCAGGTAATAATAACATGGAGGCATGTTTAAGGATGTGGTTGGAGCCTCATAACCACATGCATGCAATTTTATGGGTGAAATTATGGAATTAAGGTAGTGAAAAAGAGTTCCAACTCAGGGATTGGTCATGAATCCACATGATATGATATTGCTTTATTCATGAATCCCCTTATTGAATCCAAATTGTAATTCATGAATAAAAAGAAAGTCATAAAAAATCAAACCATTTATATGCCTAACAAGATGGTGCTAATATTTAGATTTGTTAAGGTGGTACACTACCATACATAATCTAAGTCGCTTAACTTATAGAAAATAGTGTCCAAGTTTCATAGTATGTAAGCTAAAGCACATATGTATAGGGGACACTCATTATTGACCAATAATGGAAACCAATTTGAATGCTAGCCATAGTGTGACACTTCAAGTTTTCATAAGCACTAACACTTTTCATTTGTTCATAAAGTTTGTTCATCCCCATAAGCCAAAAATGAATAATCACATTCCAGTAATAGTAATAATCATCTAAACATTATTTGTACTATGATATTGGGTGTTTAAATCAAGTTTTAAGTTTTATTATTATTATAAAGTTTAAATTATTTATATTAATTTTTCTTTTAATAATAATTTTTTTATATAACATAACATGATAAGAGTTTATATTCAAAATTTATTTTAAAACATATTTCAGAGCCAAAATATTTTAGATATCTTATGAATGAAAATTTACCTACTTTAAACATAGGTTCAAGATTATCCTAGTTATTTATCCTAAGTATTAAGTAGATGGAGGACTTATCAGCTACATACCAATGAACTATATAGATATGTATTATGATTTTCTATAATATATCAGTTTGGTACTACTTCATTCCATAATTCTCTTTATTACTTTTGTTAATAATTATTGTTTGCAATTATTTTAGAATATTTTTGTACTATTAGTTATTATTCAGAAAGTTTTTGGAGATAGCTATTTAGTTCATAAATTTTATGAGTGTTTGGTTATCATGATCTTGTAACTTATTTGAAAAAGATGTAAAAATAATTTGAAATATTATCTTTCCATATAGAATTGCATCTAGACTCTATAATATTTTTATTTTTATATTTTATTTTAATCTACTATTCTTATTGAAAAATTAATTAATATAAATTATTAAATCTAAATCTATTTAACACCAAAATGAATAAACAATAAATTAAGAAATAGATCCTCTTGGTGTTTAAAAGATCTCTGCTTTTATATATGAATAAATAATATTCAATATTATTTTTTGCTTTTCATATTTACATTATTTTTGGTATAATCGAAATGTTTAACTTCATTTATATTTAATTGTAATAATTTAAGTTATTTTTAATATTATATTAATTTGAATTATGCATTATTACATATATGTATATTACACATATTTCATTTATTAAATTTTATTATACTAAATTCTAAAACACACCAATTTATGTGTATAAATATTAATAATATAATAAATAAAAAGAAAAATATTTTTATAAATATTTACACCATCTATATAAACACTTAATATAATATTTTAAAAAATATTAATCTTTATATTTATATATATTTAAAATAATTTATTTATTTTTATTTTATTTTTAAAATATAATATTGAGAAACCACAAACAGGTCCACATGGGGTTAGCTCAAGCGGTAAGGGACCATGGAAATGAAGCTACCCGAACCTGAAGTCTGAGGTTCAAAATCTTGACTTGGGCTACCCCCTCCCCGTAGAGGAGTAACATAATGCGACATGTAAAATAGGAGAATCCACCACGCATTACAAAAAAAAATATATTAATATTGAGAAACATAAATAACATTCCTTTAAATTATAAATATAATAAATTAAATAACTAAATTTCAAATTTGAATTAAAAAAATATTTAATTTTAATTTATAAATATTATAATTAAATATCTAATCAGATAAAAATTTAAAGCAAAAAAATATTAAAATTTTTAAACAATTTTAAAATTGCATTCTCACTATCAGAACTAAAAATGAATCACAAATATCGATGAAAAGCTTAACCAATAATGTTTTGACCTTAACAAAGCATATGTTGGGCAATTGCATAAAGAAAATTTAACAACGATGACATGTAAAGTAGTTCCATGACATGTTAAGCATATTGTTCGTTAATATTGTAGTAATATTCAATGAGGGTAATGACAAAGCAAATGTAAAATAATAAAATAATGTTAAAATATTATATTAAAATGATATTATATTTTTTATTTATATAAATAATGAAATATTATTATAAACTTTAATTTATTAATTTTATATTTTTAAAATTTATTTGAAAATTAATGAAGGGTTATTATGATATTAAATGTTATCTATATATATGATAATTATGTTTTGTTGTTTTTTTGGTTAAGTAAATATGAAGTGGATAATTTATGATAGTGGTTTTTGTATGAATATTGGAGATTATTGTGATATTTAAGAGAATTTGGTTTGGTTATGTGTAGCTATTGATTCTCTAAACAATTTATACTAAAAAAGTTTTCTCATAATATCCTAGATATGTTATAGGTTATTTTATTTATCATATATTGATTATTTTGAAAGATTCAAATAGAAAACAAAGTCTCTTTATTTTGAAGCATTCAAATACACAAACCAAAACATCTTTACATTTTTTTTTATGTAGGAATCCATATTCTCCGTAGAAAACAAATCATCTTTACATTATTTATATATAGGGAATGAATATTCTCCATAGATAACAAATCATCTTTATTCTGAAACATTCAAATACAAACCAAAATGTCTTTACATTCTTTTTATTTGGGGAACCGATATTCTCCATAGAAACCTTGTGATCTATTGAGGGGTAAGCCCAACAACCAATGCCTAGCTCTTTCCCACAACATAAACATAGCAACCACTCCTCCAAATCCAATCCCAACTCCCATAGCTAATGCTAATAAAAACATTTTTTTATCCAAATGACTTATCCATCCCACTTTGATATGATTACTCTTACCACTATTTCCTTCTCCCATTGGTGCTTTCTTTACATCGCACAAATTTAAAGGACACCCTTGTAAACACTTATTCTTTTGAAATGATGCTACATTGAAAGTAGAAAATTGTGTTCCTATTAGGATTAAGCCACATAGGATATTATAGGAAACATCAAAAATTGCCAACATTTACAATTTAGAGAGCTCTTGAGGAATCTATCCTGTCAACTCCAATTCCACTGGAATTCTTCCACGGATGTTGTTAACTAAAAGGTCCATGTACAATAGCCAGGTACAATTGCAGAGCGCTAGAATTCTTCCACTCAAAATGCTCTGACTTAAGTTGATGTGCAATATCTGGGTGTAATTGGCCAGAGATGGAATTCCCCCACTTAATTGATAATTGGAACTGAAGTCGATGGACGACAACCGATTAAGATTACCTAGAGTCAGAGGGATGTGACCACTTAACTGGTTGTGGGATAAGTCAATAACAGATAGACTTCTCATCCAACATAGCATAGTAAAGAGTTTTATTATTTATTAAAAAATAATAATATTCCTCTTCTAATAAATAATTATATAAGTTGGAATGTGTGTTACTAATTTTAACATTTATTAAAAAGTTTATATCTTATCATATATAATAATATTTTTAGTTTCATATTAATAGTTTTAATTTTACATTTTTTAAATCTTTTTAAATTTACTAATTGTTGTTATTTATGTCAAATAATTATAATGTGCATGTAAGTTATTCATTATTTTACTTTTTAATCTATTTAATGCTATAGTTTATTAACAAAATCTTTGGTATTAATTATTATGATAATGATTACATATATTGAAATTATAATTAATTTATGGAATTAAAAAATGGTATGAGATTATTTAGTCTTGATTTTAGACTTTTGTGATCCATAGTGATTTTGATAAATTATTTCAGATTAATCTTATTTTGTATTAAAATAAATATTAAAAGAAGAGTTACAAGATTATTATTTTTGATGATTTGATCGGTTAAGAAAGCTGTAACAAATATTTTGAAATTGAATTTTAATTTGGATATATGTAAGACACTTTAGGGAAACTTCATTTCACTTTCAACCCTCTTGGTGTCACAAAGATGATATATTCTTGCATCGCACAATGTTTAGAGAGTTGTCCAATGTTAAATTTCACTATGAAACTCGTAGAAGTTGGTTCTTGTTTCAGAAATGTTGATTTTCTTCTTTTTTCTATTTAGAATTAAAGGATATTTTTTATTTTCTAAATTAAGGATACCACTTCTTTGTAGTATGTTAGCGTCCTTTCACTTTCTAAATCTATATTGCACCACAAAATCTATTTCAATTTAGATGTAATAAAACTTTTAATATTAGCTATATCCAACAAGATGACATTTTCCTCTATTCCCCAATTCCTTAACTAAGACTTGACATCTTGATGTCATCCTTACTTGAGCCTGAGGATAATAAGGAGACGAATGTTCCTGCCGGAAACCTAATTTGAGAGCCAATTCAGACATTAGTTGATTTTGGAAATGACTGCCATGGTCAGTGACAATCTCTCTTTGGATACCGAGCCTTGAGATAATCTGATTAAAAAGGAACAATGCTGTTGTCACTATCATTTTTATAAGTGGGCATGGCCTCAGCCCACTTCGCGAAGTAGTCTACGGCCACGATAATATACTTGTGATTCGCTGCTAAAGGCAGATTACAAGTCGTAAAATCAATACCCCACTTAATAAAGGGACTGACAGTGACAACGGGAAAAAGAGGAGCTGGATGTGCGCGCATCTTCCGAGTATAAACTTGGCACGAGTGACAGCGTTTGACCGCTTCAACACAATCTTTGAAGAGAGAAGGCCAAAAATAGCCGGCACGCAAGACACGCTGAGTTGTAGCAAGCCCTGATAGATGACCACCACAAGCTCCACTATGGCAGTCATTTAGCACTGACTCTGCCTCCTCTAAGGTTAAACAACGCCGAAGGATTGAATCAACCCCCCGACGATATAATGTATCACCAATGATAACATAATTTTTAGAGAGGTGACGTAATTTTCGATGTTCATCCTTAGAGAAAGTAGAGGGAAACTTCAAAGTCTGGATATAAACAATGATATCTCCATACCAAGGGTCGAGTGAAGAGATGAGGAATAAATTTTCGTCGGGAAAACTTTCCTCATAAACAGTATCCTCTCCACAAGGCAGCTCAGAAATTAGCTCGGCAAAAACCATAGATTTCTTGGATTTGGGACAAGAACTCGAGATCAAGTTCTTGTAGAATGACAATCCATCGATTATATTTGCCCCCAATCACTCGCCTACTGAGGACAAACTGAAACGGATTGACTGCTGCCAAGACAAAAGTTTTGCAGAGCAGAATATAATGACGGAGCCGTTGGACAGCATGGACAGCTGCCAAGGCCAACTTCTCAACCGGAGAGTTGCGAAGTTTAGGACCTATCAAGCCTTGGCTCAAATAATAAATCACATGCTCTATGAGAGCATCGTCTTCCTGAATGAGAACCATACCAATGGTTGATTCTGCAGTAGCGAGATATAAAAGGAAGTCCCCACCATAATCCGGTGGACTCAAAAGCGGGGCAGAGACTAATGCCTTTTTCAAAGCATCAAACGGCCACTGCGCAAAGTCGTCCCACATGAATGGAACCCCTTTGCAGAGCAAACACATAAACCCTTTAGTGATCTCTGCATAGTTCGCTATAAACCATCTTAAGAAATTAGCCTTCCCTTGAAGACTTTGAAGTTGCCAAATTGAGGACGGGGGAGGCAGCTGGACTATTGCCTCTACCTTGAAGGGATCAACCCTAATCCCTTCATTTGACATGATGAACCCTAACAACCAACCAGACGTAACCGCGAAAACACACTTGTTGGGATTCAACTGGATTTTATAAAAACGACATCGCTCAAAAACCATTCGAAGGTGATTGGGGTGATCAGTTCTCTTTCGAGAACGAGCAGCGAGATCATCCAAGTACGCTTCGATGATATGTTTGATGTCATGGAGAGCATATGACATAGCCCGCTGGAAAGTAGCTCCAACATTTTTAAGACCAAAAGGCATCTTTTTGTATGCAAAATTACCCTAGGGACATATAAAAGTTGTCTTATGTTGATCCTCAGGATGGATAGAAATTTGATTATAACCCGAAAAGTCGTCCATGAAGGAAAAAATCTCATTACCCGCATACTCATCAATAATCTGATCAATGAATGGCGTGGGGTGATTATCTTTCAGACAAGCCTTGTTTAATTCCCTAAAGTCGATGCATACTCGGATTGTTCCTTTCTTTTTATCCACAGGGACTGGATTAGAAACCCAATCGATAAGAGGAACAGGGTATATAAAACTCGCCTTGAGCAGCTTCTCTACTTCGGCTTTAATGACTGCTGCTTTCCTAGGATTAACCGGTTGAAGCCTTTGACGAACTGGCTTGGCATTTTCATACGTCTTGATCTCATGCTAAACTATAGAAGGATCAATGCTAGGCATTTCCTCATAAGACCAAGCAAATACATCTCGAAATTCCTTGAAAAGGTCGATGTAAATTTGAACTTCTTTAGGGGAGCATGCAATTCTGATGAAGATATTCTCGATCCCATTAGGGTCCCTAGAGATGTTTATAGATACCGTTTCTGAAATCACCAACATATTACCTTCGGCACGAAAGTGTGCCGGAGCCAAAGGATTTGATATCTTACAAAAATCACTAGTAAATAGCTCGAAGAACCTAGATTCCACTTACTGCAATGGAGGAAGGAAATATGAACGATGTTGTAAGTCTTCCCAAAGTCAATCTACACCCATCATCACTTCGAGGATTGCTCCTTCATAAGGTAAAATCGTATCTAAGCAGTCCAAGGCGGAGGAGGAATCAAAGGCCCAAGCCAAGGCCACATCACCCTCAAACTCCTCTTTGGAAAAGGGAGTGGAGTGGTCATCTTCAGAGTTAACGATGGACTGATATCTAAGCTCAGCTGCAGACATAGGGGATGCCATTCCATTTACTTGTCCTTCAGCTAATGTGGTCATAGGTGAAGGCAAGGTCCAAGGGTTCGAAAAATAATGAGTTCGGAAGAACCCTTCTCGAGGAGACTCCTTGGATGACGAAACAACATTGATTCGAGCGATAGGAGAGGGAAACTCAAAGGTTCCCATCAATGAGGAATACATCCCGACTCCTAGATTCTCAGTAGATGGACGAGGGTTATCCACTACGGTGACAGTAGAGTTAGAAGTTGCTTGAGGATCAACTGGACAATAATCCAACTGATCAATCTTAACGATTTTCCCTTCATGAGAAAATCAGATGACACGAAACAGAGTCGAAACGACGGCATCCATCTCGTATACCCAGTTCCTTCCTAAGAGGATATTATAGTCTAGGTTAGCATCTATAACCTCTACTTCAATATTGACGACCTTTCCTCCAACACATATAGGAAAGGCCAGGATAATCCCATGCGGCTTGTGAGAATGCCCATCAAACACAGTCAGGAGGGTAGGTGAAGGAACAGCCGAAGGAGATCCAATGGCCTTCCAGCATGACATCGACATGACGCACATGGAAGCTCCTTCTTCAATAACAGTGCGAAAAATGTTAATCCTTCGGTATGTAGACTTTATCTGAAAAGCCATGTGATGAGGGAGTCACTTTTTGACATTTAACATGTCAAAAGTGAGCACTAAAGAGTTGGTTGGATCAACTGCCCCAATTGCCGAGAGTAAAGCACTTCGCTGAGCCGAACACGACTGGAGAACCTCTAAAGCGTACATGGCACATGGACTCTGGGCCAGATCCTCCACAATGGAATAATTCTAGGCGGCCCTAGCGTTAGGATTAATAGTAGCACGTTTAGCGGAACCTTTCGGTATCCATGGTATAGTCTCAACAGGGGGTCGCTCAATATGAAGGTCAGTATTTCCGGGAGCAGTTTTGTCCTTGGAAGTTTCGGCTTCACCATAACCACGTGACCGAGTAGCCACGTGGACATTAGAACCCATCATGAAAACATTCAATGATTTTTCCCATTCCTGGCTGCCCCCAGAGGAGGTACCAAGATTTGAACTCGCGCCAGCAAGCAATTGTTGCCCTTGGGGAAAAGGGTTGGTTAACACAGCTTGAGAACTAGAAGCCCCTTGCTGTCCTAACAAGCACTGAGCGTCCTGAATCTTTGGGCAGAGATGAGTTAAATGGTCTCCACTACACAACTTGCATGGAATCTTGACTTTCTTTATAGCCTCATTTCTACCCGCACCAACATTATTGCCGAATTTATTTGTGTCATTCTTCCCATCTTGATTCTTTTTCTTACCTCATCCTTTCTTTTTCCCATTGGCGTTTTGATTTCCTTTTGGGTTATCAAATTGGACGGCATTAATCGAAGAGGGTTGGGAAGACGAAGTAGTAGATGATGTGACTTGGTTGCTAGAAGTAGTTTGCAATGACAACTGTTGCAATTGGCTCAACAAGTTCACCGCATTTATGTCTATCGATCCAACGATACCATCCCCATGGAGACCTGGCTTCGACTTGGCTAGGTCAACCTTCGACCCAGGAGCATCTGGCAAGTATTTTTGTAGGATGCTAGACTGAGAGTAGATCAATTCTAATTGTTGGGCTCTAAAAATAGCTTGCTCCTCAGAATAAACTCCAGACATCGAGACATCCTTAGAGATCTCAGGTTGTAAAGATTTCAAAAACCATTCGAGACGGTACTCCAGAGGGATTTCGGCTTTAATGAGCCTCTTTCTCCGTCTCCATTCCTGAATATGGTCAAAAATGTGATTTGTCGTGTCCTGACGGAAGGTGGCCAGAAGTCGATTCCAGCATCATAACAGACAGGCAACTGGAAATGATTTAGGAAAATATTAGCTAAGTCGGAAAAAGATGTAAAGCTGCCCCCTGACAACTCTATATACCATTTGGCCACATTACCAGTCAAGGTGCATTGAAAAAGTCTCAACCTCACTGAATCATCAATAAGGGAGTTCAACAAGCACCACAAATGGAATGTGGTTTCATGGTCGCCTGGGTCTTCACCGCCCTTTCCTTCGAATTTTGGAATGTCTGAAGGGATTTTGGCTAGGACCGGAGGCCAGGCCAGATTATATTTGATTGGATCGTTTTTTAACTTTGTGAGGTCTGGCAAATTCAAAGTTGCTAGAAACGGAAGCCTAGGAGGACCTTGGGGATTCCACCCAGACTGGGCGGAGCCCCCAAAGCTCTGCAAAGATTGGCCTGGATTTTGGAAGGCACCAGGCTGCTCGAAGTAACCAGCAGAACCAGTTGAACCAAAAGGTAAGCCTTGTGATCCAGCATGACTCGGAGTTTGACCAACTTTGGCCGCAAAACCTCCATAACCGGCGAAGTTTCCTCCTAAAGGATTATAAGGAGTTGATAACCCCTGATAAGGATTCCAAGCAAAGGCTACGAGAGGAATACTTCTGAATGAGCTAACCGTGGAGTACAGCTTATTCCCTTGTTGGCCGACAAATGGATTCCCAGTTCCCATGCCACTAACCACAAGGTTAGTCCAACCTTGAAAAGGATTGTTACTTTTTCCTAAGGAGGAGAAAGGCATAGATCCAATTGTTGGGTTGGAATGTGGTATATGACCACTTCCAAAAGGAAAACCCTGGAATGAAGTTGATCCACCCATCATGGATGTGGCAGCACTAAACAGAACTAACAGAATACCCTGTGAATGGGTGCCAAATGGGAAAAATCCAGAACTAAAAGCATTGGTTTGGGAGTTTCCAC
>APFE030995953.1:8530-29597 GCA_000404065.3 Pinus taeda | reverse complement strand
CAGTTCTCCCAGCAAGGACATTTCAAATTCTTTCTGCATGACCAAGGCAAAGTTTTGACTCATCTCTTCTTCATTTCTACCAAAAATAATGTCATCTACATACACAACAAGTATTAGCAATTTGTCATTTTCAAATTTTATATAAAGATTGCTATCTACTGATCCTTTTGAAAAACCTTGTTGATGAAGATATTTATCCAAACGATAGTACCAAGCCCTTGGAGCTTGTTTGAGCCCATAGAGAGCCTTTTTCAATCTGCATACAAGATTCGGATCATTTCCAAGAATGAACTCATCTGGCTGTTCAATGTATACTTCTTCTTCCAAGTCTCCATTCAGAAAGGCTGATTTCACATCCATTTGAAATACTTTGAAGTTTTGAAAATTTGAGAGAGCAAGGAACATTCGGATGGCCTCAAGTCTTGCAACAGGAGCAAAGGTTTCTTAAAGTCTATTCCTTCTTTTTGAGCATACCCTTTACAAACAAGTCTGGCCTTGTTTCTAATTACTTCCCCATTTTCATTCAACTTATTTTTGAAGACCCATTTTGTCCCTATGACATTCTTATCTTTTGGTCTAGGAACCAACTCCCAAGCGTTGTTCTTTTCAATTTGCTCAAGCTCTTCATCCATTGCCTTGACCCAGCATTCATCTTTGCATGCTTCTCTTACATTTTATGGTTTAGTGGAGGAGAGTAATGCCAAATATCTTGAAGCTTCCGCAATTGTTCTTCTTGTTTGTACGCCTGCCTCCTTTTGCCCCAAGATTTGAGATTCTGGATGATTCTTTTGAACATACCTGGATGGAGTCTTCTCTTCTACCATTGTTTGTTCCTCTGGTTCCTCTTGAGGTTCTTCTTCATCTTTAGTCTGATTTGGAGGGTAGTCTTCATCCTCTTCGATATTTTCATAATTTACTTGCCTAGGAATGTTTCCTTTTTCATCAACCACCACATCAATGTTGTCAACAATTCTTCCAAGTCTTTTATTGTAACACTTATATGCTTTGTTGTGGGGAGAATAACCAAGGAGAATGCCTTCATCTGCTCTAGGTTCAAGTTTGCCAAGTTGTTCATCATTGTTCTTAATATAGCATTTGCTTCCAAAAATTTTGAAATGCTCTACCGAAGGAGTCTCACCATACCAGAGCTCATGAGGAGTTTGAGTGTTGTTCACTTGGACATTTGTTTTGTTGAGAATAACAACCGCAGAAAATGCAGCTTCACCCCAGAAGGTTGCGGGAGTTCCAGAATCATCAAGCATAGCACGAGCCATTTGTTGAACTGTTCTGTTCATCCTTTCCACCACTCCATTTTGCAGAGGAGTCCTAGTTGTAGAGAATTCCCTTCTTATTCCATGTTCTTCATAGAAATCGACAAATTCATTTGAGGTAAACTCCCCACCTCTGTCAGACCTGAGGCACTTAATTTTGTGATCTGATTTGTTTTTAGCCAAGGCTTTGAAAGATTTGAATTTTTCGAATGCTTCGTCTTTGTGTTTCATAAGTCCTAACCAAACCATCCTGGAGTAGTCGTCAATGAATAATATAAAGTATTCTTCTCCTCGAGGTGACCTTGTCCTAAATGGCCCACATACATCTGTATGGACTAGTTCAAGAGGCCTACTGGCTGATCCTTCCTTCTCAGGGAAGTTAGTTCTGGTTTGCTTACCAAACTGACATGGTTTGCATATGGTGTTGTCTGGAATTTTGATATCTGGAAGACCACGAACTGCTTGGTATTTGCATGCTTTCCTTATTTGTGAAAATCTTAGATACCCCAACCTCCAGTGCCATAACCGTTGTTCATCATCCTTGCTCAAATATCATTGTTGTTGTCCTTCTTCAAATATGTATAGGTTATTTGGAGTTCTTCTGCCTTTGATCGTCGTTTTTCCTGTATCAAGATCACGAACACTACATCCATTTGATCGGAATATTACCTCGGTTCCTTGATCGCACATCTGACTGACACTCAGTAGATTATGCTTCAAGCCATCAACATACAAAACATTTCCAGCTTTGACCTTTTCTTTCGACTTAGCAGTGCCTTTTCCTTTTATGGCTGCAGTGGTATCATTTCCAAAAGAAACTTTCTTTCCCTTTTCTAAAGTAGTATATGATTCAAGTTTTTGTTTATCACCTGTCATATGCTTTGAACATCCATTGTCGATGTACCATTGATTTTCCTGTCCTTCTGCATAAAAAGCTATCCCACATCTTTCTGATTGTGGTTCCTTTATTCTCCATGTTCTGGTACTTGGGGCTTGTTCCTTTGTCTGCCAAAACCTGCTCTTGCATTCAGAATCTTCATGACCAAAGTTGTTACAAATAGAACATTCAATTTCATTTTCAAGGGCTGAAAAGTTGTTATAGGTCCTTTTCGTGATCCCAGTCATACTCCTTTGTTTTTTAGCTTCTCTAGTCATGATTGTTTTATAGGCAACACATTGAGCTACTTTGTGGCCAAAGTTATGGCAAGAGAAGCATTGGCCATTGAAGAAACTTTTGTGATTATCAAATCTACCTGCCAAATGATTGTAGTTTCTATTGTCATCCATTCTTGAGGCAAATTGAGAAGATTTTACCTGTGGCTGGTTGTAGCTTTTGTTCATCCTTAAGGTGGATTGCCCCTGATTTACCTGGTAGTCTTTGTTTATCCTTGATGTAATTCGTCCTTGTTTTAATTGGTGATCTCCATTGGGCTTTTTCTCATTCCTCCTTGCTGCATTGAGATAACTCTTTGAGGTGGATGCTTGAGATGCTTCTCCATTATACCCCAGACCTGTCTTGATTAGCGGAGAACGTTGTACATTGATAATCTCATCCAGAGTTTCAGATTCTTTAACAAATTTAAGATTAAGAGCCTTTGTTTTCTCACTTTCTTTTCTAAGGCCAACAATTTCAGATTCTAACTTCTCAAGAGATTTTTCTTTTTCATCAAGTTGGAATTGTAGAGTATCAATGATCACATTCTTTTCTGCTAAACATGTTTTGAGTCTAGAAATCTCTTCATAAAATCCATCCATATCTATAGCATCCATGTAATCATCATCTTCAAAAGCCATTAAAAGTTTATAGTTATTACCTCGTTCATCTTCATCACTATTTGAAAGACCATCACTATCTTCATGAGTGTAGTAACTTTTCTTAGTTACATTTTGTTTCTTGTTCCATCTAACAGGTTCCTTCCCTTTGTCAGTTTTATCCTTATGAGGACATTTGGCAGCATAGTGACCGACTCTCCCACAAGAAAAACATTTAAAAGGCAGCTTACCTCTGAATCTTCCAGTACCCCATTGAAGATTTTTGACAAAATTTTATTCTTCTTCCTCTTCTGACGCATGTCCTAACTCATAGTAGTCTCCTTTGCCTGAAGCCTTGAAAGATGCTTCTCTCATGTCTGATGGTCCTCCTTCCTCATTTCATAAGCAGTTAGAATCCCATGTAGCTGTGACATGGTAAGGTTTCGAAGATTCTCCTTTTCTTCTATTGCAAAAAATTTAGATTCAAACCTAGGGGACAAAGATCTCAGAACTTTTTCAACCAGAACAACCTCTTTTATTTCTTCACCCAAAATTTTCATACAATTAACAATCTCATCTACACGAAGGAAATAGTTAGCCACACTTTCATCGTTGTGCATTCTGAGATTTTCATACTGAATTCTGAGGGTTTGAAGTTTTTCTTGTTTTACCTGATCATCTCCTTCATAGCTTAGAACAATCTTGTCCCATATTTCTTTTGAGGATTTATACTACATAACCTTCACAAATTCTTATTGAGATAGACATCCTAGAAGAGTATTGACTTCCTTTGCATTTGTTTCATATTTCTTCTTCTCAGCTGGATCTATAGGAGTTGCTGATGGAAAAGCATACCCTGTGTCTATGATATCCCAGACTTCTGTACCAAGAGATTGAAGATAGGTAGTAATTCTTACCTTCCAATATACGGAGTTTGTCCCATCAAAAATCGGTGGCCTGATTGATGCTTCCCTCTCATAGTTGCTCATGATAATAGAACTTCCTTCAAGCGATCAAGCTTCTTCAAGAGGACCTGCTCTGATACCAATTGTTGGAAATAATACTGAGAGGGGGGGGGGTGAATCAGTTATTATCAAATTCTTTTTCAATATATCTTCTAGATTTATACTTTAATTTATTCTTCAGATATTGATCATTAGTTTGTATGTCAGTACCATATAATAATGAGAAAGAACAAGAAAAACAGATAATCACACCAATGAACACCAGATATAAGGTGGAAACCCAATGTGGGTGAAAACCACCTACTGCAATATGTCTCTATCTTCTTTTAATTAGAAACTTCTTTTACAAATATTTTGTACTGGTGCAGTCCTTTACTAGTACGCAGGCTACAACCTGCAGAGAGCTAAAACCCTCTCTCGTTTTCAGGTCTCTCCTAGAAGGGAGCTACAACCCCCTTTGCTCTTCTACTTCTTTAAGGACCACGTTTCATTAATTTTCAGACTGGATCCAAGAACATCAAATAATCATCAAGTACATGTGAATCACCCAATCTCCTTATACAATCATCCAATGAATCACCCAACTTCTCAGAATGCTATAAACAGAAAAGTAATACCAGAAATCTAAACCTAGAACTCTGCAACAATAGATAAAAGGTAGCCAATAATTATTTCAAGAAAAGTCCACAACTTCACCAATATAAACTTGCGGATATCCGCAGCTCTTCTATATCTAAACTGCGCAGATCCGCACCTGATCTTTCTTGAGCTCTGTGTACCTCCACACCTAGCCCTTTTGCTGATCTGCGTACCTCTGCCAAGATCCGCACCTGCACTGTCTACCCGACAGCGCACCTCCGCACATGATCCTTCTGTTTCTCAGTGTACCCCTGCACCTACGCCTTTTACTTCGCTGCGTACCTCCGCACCTACGGCTTTTGCTTCGCCGCGTACCTTCGCACCTGTGCCTTCTGCTGTGCTGCGTACCTCCACACCTGAGCTATGGATCGCCTGCGGACCTCCAAATAGAGCCAAATTAACAGTCCACAGACTGTCAGATCCATAGATCTGATCACGCGCCCAAAAGATCATGACCTATCAGCAGATCCACCTTTCACTTTACAGATTTCACCTTGATTTATATCTAGCTTTTTAAACTGATTACCCAAAATTTCAGATCTTAAGATATTCAAATTTCACAAAGGGTGTCTAGCCAAATGATCTCCTTCCTTTTTATAGGCAAGCCTTTACTCAAACCATGGTCCAAAACCATAGGTATTCAATACTAGGAACCCAATACCTTGGATCAATACTTTTAGATGCAAAACCACGGACCAAAACCATAGGATCAAACATGTCGTGCTAAATACCATGGACCATTCATAAAGATTCCCACGTGCGCACGCTTCTCTGCATTGGAGTGAGTGAACTGGGGTCCGCACCTTCTGAACGGAGAACCTACGGGTATGTCCGCGCTTCTTGGTCGAGGTACTTGTGGGTCCGCACCTTTTCTTAGGCTCACCTGCGGGTATCTCATTTTATATGATTTTGAGTGCCTGAACTGAGATTTGCACTTGAGTGAGTTGCCATCAAGTACAACACCTGTGCCATAGTTCCAAACCAGAATCATAATGCCAACAAAAACTGTCTAATAAATTTCCTAATTCAACCCTTGTTACTCCTCCTACAACATATTTTTTTATCATAGAGAAGGGGTCCCTTGTTCGTTAACCGGTCTTGGGTCTACCTCTTGAATACCTCCTACATAAATCACAAATGTCATTAAAAGTTTCATAATAAATGTCATCATAACCCATTAAATTCAACATATCTATATATTCATCTTGTATCCCTCTCAAAAAAAAAATCTTAATTACATCATCACTAACAACCTCAAGTCTAGTGTTCTAGAGTTTATATACAAATATTTCAAGCTAGTCCTCAATGCTCTCATATTCTTGTTGTTGCATCTTAAAAATATCATTGTGTGAGTGTTTGGCTCTACTTTAATCTTGGTAATTTTTAATAAAAGTAATGTTCATATCATCCTAAGATCTAGTGTTATTTTCTCTTAATCCTATGAACCATCTCAATGCAAAATATTTCAAAGTTGCAAGAAATAACTTTAGCTTATGAGAATCATACACTTAGTTGTAAATATGACACAATATTTCAAATTCAGGCAAAAATGAATTAGGGTATTATGTGGCCATACCTTGAAAATTGGGTAGGATAGAAGGGGAGATGTTCTTCATGTTGACATTTGGTGCTTCGTTAAGGATATGAAATCCGAAATTGGTTTCACTCCCAACTTCCTCATTTTTGTGCTCTTCTACCATATCACCAAATAAACCATACTCAATGTGAGTTGGTGATGGCAGCGACTCACCAATCAGATTGTGGTGGGTTGGGATGTTGTCTTCAACTAATGCATTAGTTATTTCTATTGTAACAATATTCCCTATTTGTGACACAACGACACCTCTAGGAGTCTCAAGAAGCCTAGTGATGTGTTCTGGAGATACCTCTTTATATAATTCCAAATCAAGACTTGTTTCCTACACCTACTAATATTTAGCTTAATTAATCTTTCATTATTTCTACCTTTTCTTTATTGTGGATTTAGACTAAGGTAGAATAGGGTCATGAGTCAATTGACGTGTGAAATATTCTCCCTTTTGAGTTTTACCTACATATATTTCAGTTAGATTAGTAAAGAGGTTTTTTTCCACCAAATCAATCAACTGGAACTTTAGAAGTTTATTTAAGAAACCTCCATTTCCATTGAGCTCGACGGTTAGGTGTTTTTCGTAGCATGAGGGATAATCCATTAATAAACTTGCTAAGTTACTAAAAGAAATTAATGGGAAATACCCCTGTCATTTGGTGCATAAATTTACGTTGCATTGTGTCGTCATAGAGCAGTGCATCATTGGTTGGAGTGGTGTTTAAAAAATGGCATAGGATAGGAAATTTATTGTTATCATATGTGAAGTGTGAAGGTTCACATCGCGCCACACCCTCATAGGGGAAGGCCTTGTTAGTTGGATTACTGCATAAAATGAGGTGCAAGACGGGATTTTTTCATTACATAACAACACATTTCTTGCCAAGTTGCACCTATTGGGCAATGACCTTTCCCTTGTTCTCAACGTGATGACATGGAGGTTCCATAGGAGGGGTCAATGGTAAACATTAGAGAATTTTATAACAACGAATTTCCGTAAATCATGAAGGGTCAACCACTAGTAGGATCTATAACTAAGTGTAGGTGGAAAGCATCAAGTGGAAGGCCGCATGTGTACTAGATGATGTGGATTAGTGATACTGACAGGTTGCTACGATGGCATGTGGATGACGTGGAAAATGTAGGAGAAAGTGGCCTTTTTGGATATCCATGTGACTTGTTTTTTATATGACGCATGGAAAATTTATAAGAGGACACATGGGTGTGCGATGCTAGAATGATGTTACTGGAATGTCATCATAAATTGCATGCCATTAAAGTTAAAGGAACATGTGTTGTGGAGTTGATGGAAAGCATGAGATGGGAATTCATTCCCATCACTTGACAAAGAAATTTTTGTCACGTTGTTGGAATTATCTATAGTTACCATGGTTTTGGCAGTGGAGGTCCCAGTTAACAAGAGTCGTGGACGAAAATTTTCCTGGCACTTAATGGTAAAATTTACAGTCGTTCTGCAGGGTTCGCAAGTGTTTTTTGAAGGAATGGTGCAGAAGCCTAGTGGCATGGTGACATGGTAGGAGCCATGGTGGAGGCTTCAACCGGTGATGTGTTGGCACCAAATAGGCCACTGGAATTATAAATGATAGTGTTTGGGCTGATTTGGTACATTTGATTCGACAAAACTTTAAATGGCCATAACTTTTGCCCTGAGAGTCATATTTCGATAAAATTTATATCACTAGAAAGCTCTCGAAGAGCTGAATATGATGGTGTAATATAAGGTTAATTACACTAACCTTAGAAAAAGGAGAAATATGTAAACCCATCTCCATAATGAGACCATGGAGGTTAGGATAGGGAAATGTAACACCTCCCATTCAACTTGGGAAGTCCAAGGGTGTGGGAGGGAGCGTTACAAAGTGGTATCAGAGTAGAAGGTTCAACACTAGACCTATAGAGATAACATTTGGGACTCTAATTCAGTATGGTAATGTGTTAAAGTATGTTTCAAAGTAATTTTAAGAGCATGGTAATTAATTTGATTTATTGTTGTGTGATGCTTGTAATATTTGATTGTAGATTGCATGTTGTATGCTAGTATTAATTTGATATAATCATTATTTTCTAACATGCATGCTAACTTGAGGTGTAATGTTTCATATGAATATACACCAACATGCTTATTTGCTTATATTTTGATTGGCTAATTGTTGTATGTGTATGACAACACATAAGAAGACAACAAGGGGTAAAGGGAATGTGAAGTAGAATGGTGCCATATAGCACATATAGATATTAGCACGGACATGAAGAAAAGTAAATGGATAAATGGAGAGAGGAGGGTTTCCTTCATTGGATGTATACTCTCATAAGTTTAAGGGTTTAGCTAAGGAGCTGCAAGGCTGAAATTGAGAAGATTGTCAAGGCCTAAGAAAGGAAGAAAAAAGTGAATGCAATTATAATGCAAAGGTTTTCAGATCTGTAGAGACAAAAAGAACATGATTTAGGAGATAGTTGCAAGTTTAGGTAGGGCTTATTAGGACTAGGAAGACAAGAATTGAAGACGGATGGTGAAAAAGGTAATAGGTACAAGAAGATACATAGGTAGGGAAGTTAAGACACAATGAAGGGTGGAACTCCTTTGAGCACCCCATAAATGAGGACAAGAAGTCCTAATTACTTTTCTAGTGTTGCAACAAAAAGGAACTATTAACAGAGAAGGAAGGGAAAGAACTTCAAGGTAGAATAATTTAAGAACAAAAAGCCTCCTACATTTGATGCAGAAGTGAAGAAGGTTGAGGAAGCAGAGACATGGCTTCTTGGAATGAAGGAGTTTTTCGAGATCCATAATTACTCTAAAAATATGAAGGCAATAATTTCTTCCTTCAACTTTAGGGGAAAGGTTGATATCTAGTGGGATTACCTAAAGAATGCTAAGAACATTCAAGAGGAAGAGTTGTCGTGAAGGAGATTTTAGAGATATTTATGGGGAAAGTACTTGCTTGAGAGGTACTATGAAATCAAGGCCAAGTAATTTTGTGAACACAAGTTGGGGTAGCTTTCAACTGATGAATATACAACCAAATTCATGGATTTGATAAGGTAAATGTGAAACCTCAAGGAAGAGAAACCAAATATTCAAAGGTATTTCTATGGGTTGCCACGAGAATTTAGGGACAAAATAGATTTTGATGAGCCACAAACCCTAAAGGATGCTATCAAGAAGATGAAGTATTTCTACGAGCAATCCAAGTACAAATTTGAGTACAACATTGATCATAAAATAAAGGGAAAGTTCAACTTTAAAGGAAGGGTGAAGAGAACAACATGACACCAAAAAGGTGGAAGTGTGAAATTTACCACTTCTATAAGAAGTGAGTTTCAATAGAAACCCATTACTGCTAATAAATATCATCTAAGTTTGCAAGAAAGGGAACATATGGGTATAGGAGGAAACCCATAAAATGTTGGAAGTGTGGAGAGAACCGCTTATGGAGGGATTGTCCTCAGCTATAAAGGAATCGACTGGGACTATATAATGTACAAGAAGCTAAGACAATCAAATGCATTTCTCAAAGTGTTCCACACATCTATGAAATGTTTGACAACAAACAAGTTGATCATCAAGCCTAAGTGAACAAAATCTAAGGTATGGTTCATGACCAACTTGTTTCAATTTTAATTGACCCTGACTCAAATTTTAGTTATGTTAGTCCCGATAATGCAGAGAAGTGTGCACTGCAGAAGGAAGCACACAAGGAATTATGGTTAGTATAGTTGGACATGGTAATTAATAGTTCAGTTGAGAGCATGGTGAAATCATGCCCAATTATAATGAACAACATGCCCATTTCATTCAACTTAAACTTACTACCATTGGGATAATTAGATTTATTAATTGGCATGGATTGGTTGGTGAAGCACAAGACAAAATTTTATTGTTTTAGTAAGTCAATCGAGCATCTAAATGAAAGTGGGGAGAGAATGATGTTACAAGGAAAGATAAATCCTATAACATTATGGTGAATCACTGCACTGCAGTTAAAAAGGTGCTGTAGGAAGGGATGCATGTTGTTTGTGGTGAAAGTGACTAGTGAATCAATGTTAGGTCCTGTTGTGCTCTACAACAACCCCCCATTTCATATCATTATTATTCTCAAAACTATAATGTGAAATGGGTCACTTTTGATTTTAATTGGTATCAACTTAGTGTTACTAAAAAAGGTCCGAAAACAAAATAAAAACATTACAAAACCTTTTTGATAAACCAATTAAAGGTCTTATATATATAAATTATTAATCTTTTATCATTGCGATAAAGCGATCGCAAGATCGCATATCGCAATGACAAAGGAGGCATAACTTAAAGACCCATTGGTTTTCTCCGACGCGACAACCTGCAATAGGCTATCGGATATCGGCAATAATAAGTTGGCATAATAAAATTCCTTTCGCTTCGATGCGATGCGATATCGCTATCGGCGATCGGGGATTTACCATGCATGCTTTTCAAAGTGCCCAGTTAATACTCCTAATGCGATGCAATAACGCTATCGGCGATCGGGGATTCCAAATGGAACCAATGTAACGATTTAAAATTTCCCCGACGCCTGATTGCGATAAAGCCAAAAGCGCGAATTTCAAAGAAATCTTAAAGCAGGGTTATTACGATTAATTCGTATTAAAAGCATTATCTTCCAAATAGTCATTCATCTGCGCTCAACCGCCAAAACATCAAAGGCACAATTAAACAAATCATTCGACCAATAATCGATATGATGGGCATTTAAAGGAGTGACAGGTTTTAACGGCCATTTAATGAAATAGTAAGCCTAAAAATATTTTCACAGATTGTATCCGTGGCCACTTTAAGTTAATCATTCATCATGCATTGATCAATATATCTCGCTCATATTTGGTTTGTGCTATCAATTTTCTGTATTACGTTCATTTTCACTCCTGTGCAGAACTCTTCTGAAGTAATGAATTCAAGAAGAATGGGGAAGAAGTCTAAGAAAACTACAATCGCTTCCGCTTCGCCGGCCACAGGACAACTCATCGCTGATCCAGGAACTAAAAAGAAAGGATTGATATCAGATACTACATGTCTAGGACTCGACAAAACTACTTGGAAAAGTTCCTATAATTTGATTGAAGCCAAAGAACTAGAGATGACAACAGTACGAGCCTCAACAGATAGCACTCGAAAATCTGATGCTACTCTAAAGGAATTAGCCGACTCTTTCCTTCATCGGATAGCAGCTCGGGAACAAATTATCCCATATACGGATGTAGTGAGATGGGCAATTGAGGAAATCCCAATCACAGATAGAACCTTTAGCACCAGAGATGGGAGAATCTTCGGTTCATTTCAATCTGATGATTTGAGGCAAATGTATCATTTGCCTATGCCAGAGAAGAAGTACAACTTGGCATTTCTGCAGAAATTCCGAGATGAGAACGAAACTTAATCCGAACCCATTCGGGAATGGAGACAAAATCCGGCAAAACACAAGCATGAATCTTCGGGTAAGTACTCGATTGATTCTCTATGCTCTCCTTATTGTTATGCTAGGATAATGATGTGTAGGTTGTGGTGGTTGCACGATTCCGCTAATTTTACTATAGAATGGTTCCTTTGATGGAAGTGGCATGTAATGGTGAAATAATGGATTGGGCAACTATACTGTCTGATAAGCTAGCAACCGCAGTTCTTGATTTTAGAACCAAATCCTGCGTCACTGAAAGGCTTATTCCCCCATTCTACTACAGTGCTTATATACTAGACATCTTGTGTTTTAAATCTGAATTTCCTGTGCTTGGATGGAGGTGGACTTCGCAATACCCCACGCCCATTCACATATACCATCAGAAGTTGTGGAAAACATACTACAAGCACCATTTATACCAAATCTGCAATGGCTTTATGTTACCCATTCATTATTCTATCTTTAATAAACCTGCCCCTAAGATTTCCTACTAAGCAGGGATTGATTTGACATCAATAGGAAGTTGGTTCGGAGAGGAAAAATTTACTTATATAAGAATTTTCGGTAGTCAAGCCAAACCTCACGTTCTTCCTTTGTACATACCTGATAAACTGCTGGCTAGGGAGATAGCCTATCATATTATCTCCGAAGGAGTTACACAAACTCCAAAGAAAAATAAGAAGCAGGTCTAGCCCTCTTTTCCCCTGAGATGTGGTATCTACACTTTACATGATTTCAAACATGCAGAGAAAGAATATGAAAAAATAAAGTCATTAACTCTAGCAACTCTCCCTAGTAGACGATTTGACCCACGCAAAGTCGCCTATAATGCACTTGAACAGGCCAAATTGACCAAGTTTGAACATAAAGAAGATAAGTTTGATGTCCTGTTCTCATCAGCCGAGTCAATGTTCCAAGTTAAATCACTAGCTATAATCGAATACAAAGATGATGGATTAGTTGAATTCAACAGACTTAGAGAACAGAGGTTGCAAACTCTGCCTCTAGATCTATTAGCAAGAACCCCAACAACAGAATCAAGTGAGCCTGAACAACGACTTACTAAGGAACCTCCTGTTACATCAAAGGAACAGGAAGAAGTGCATATGAAAAGACAAGAGGAAACCCAGACGAAAGAGCAGGAACAGAGCAGCATAAATGTGAATGTAAATACTCAAATTGACCTGAAATTGCTCCAGGAATGGCAGCAATTCAACTCAATTATCAGTAATCTTGAGTGCTCTAAAGATGGCGAGACATCAAAAGAGGCTGATACACAGGAGACAACTTCAAAACAGGTTCCAGGTGAAACCAACGACCTACCCAGTTCAAAGGAAGTAGAGATAATCCCAAAGGATCCTTCCGATCAGGTTATTTTGCAAATAGAAGAAATTCCTCCCTTAGATGTCTTCTTTAGCCCAAGACACAAAGTTGTGGTAAAACGACAGAGGAAGAGGAGAAGGACTGATCAACCTTCCCTATTCCTAGAACAAACAGTGATGGGCAATGTGCTTTGGAAAGAGGAATTTGACCCCTCTAATGATCTAACAAAACTATCACAATATGCTGGAGCCTATTTGGCAACAACAATAGACAAGGCATCAGAGGCAAGCATTTTATTGAAAACAAAAGACCAGGAGATCTTTTCACTGCAAGCGCAACTATCAGAAGCACAGCAAAAGGCGGAGCAGGCAGAACGACAATTGGTAATACAACAACAAATAAATAATCAATTGACTAAACAATTGCAGGAAGAGAAACAGAGGCTTGATGACAGCGCAGTTCAAAAGAAGAAAGAGTTGTCTGAGGCATTGGCACAACTAGAAGCAACGAATGAACAAATGTTGAAGTCAAAAGATGAGCAGATTTCTCAACTATCAACCCAGCTAGAGAAAACAAAGAAACTTCCACAGATAGATGAATTCAGAGTAGAGGCATTGATAACTGAGATAAAGCTTTAATGTCAACAAATCGCCCAGGCAGAACCATTATGCGATTTAACGACATCAATAAGTGAGAAATTGGAAAAAGCTAGAACAGACTTGGATCAAGCCGATGAAACATTAACCAATTTTCTTTAATGGAAAGATACCGATCAGGGAGAGGCCGCTAATTTACCAAAGATTTTAGAATCGCATAAAGAGATATTATTTACAGAATGGTAGTCCCAGTTAATGAAAGCAGAGAGAGCAATTTCAAGATGCAAATCAACCACTAGTAATTTGGTTGAATTGGTTAATAATACTCTTTACTTGTCTAACATGATCTCTCAATGTACTCTAGCTAAATTGACAGCAACTAAAACATTGGAGCAGTCATGTTATTCAGAACTAGAGAAAAATGGAAGATTAATCGCAGGAATTAACAATTTGACATGGGACACTATTGGTTCTTTTTAGTCAAACCGCACAACCAGAAAGCCGCCCTAAAATTCCTTACAGATGCAATCGGGTATATCATTCCGGATATTCAGGATGCCACCTATGCCACCCAACTCAATTCTCGCCTCAACAGACCACCCGAAGTGGAGCCAATGCTTGCGATATGTCAGCTCAGGTTTAAAGGCAAACAACCTAAATGATGATTCATGCCGTCGACTGCCAGATTGCTGTGAAGGAGATATTCAAAATCAATTGATACCAATCAAGTAGGATTTCAGTTTCATAGGTAGTTAGCTTAGTTTAGTATTTATAGACCCTTTCATGTATTTAGAAAGGGTCGTAAAGTTTTGTATATGACTTAAAACCTGAAGTTGCACTATTGTACTTCAGGGATATTCTTTTATAAAACTAGACCAATCATTCTAATTTTGACAAAGAAGCTTTATGCGAATGTGCACTACTGTCTTTGTTTGAAAGTATTTCTGCGTTGGAAGAAGAATTTCAAATAGAGATTGATATTGGGAGTGATAAGCAGCTCATATGGTACTATTATCTATGTCTGAACTCATTCTTTTTATATGAATTTTCATTTGATCGCTCTTGCTATTATCGGATATATATATGTGTTTTAACAGCATTCTTTATTCCTTCCGCTATTGGATGTTTACAGTGTGCTTTTCTCCTAATCATGTATGTATCGATAATATAAATGATAAGTGTAGAAATATTGTGTTAATCACTTTGTTTAACTATTTAAATAAAGTAATCTTTGAATGAATAAATATCTATGTTTATTTGATAGAGTCATCTATATGCCTGTCAATAGACAAAGATCATCAAACACTACATTTCCAAAGAATAATAGTCCCAGGATTAGTATTAGTTCTTTTTTTTTTGGTGATAGATTAAGTTATTTGCCTATCATTAGATTAGATAACCAATCGCTCATCCACCTCTTTTATTCATTGTTGGGAAATTGGTCCCATTATATCCAGTCGGATCCACCATACCAAACGGAAAAGGAGTTGTATTAAGGTCCGGACTAGGTGGTTATCCCCCAATGTTGATACAACGATTTTCGGGGCATCAACATTTTTGGCGCTAGAAGGAGGGCCATCCACTATGAATGGCGAGTAAGTCAAAACCTACAGACCATTCACAGAGTAAATCACCCTCCGCCTCTCCTTAGACTTTTCGTTTGCACTCTGAAATATCAGTATCCAGATGAGAAGAGGAAGGATCAACTACTACTGCTCAAGCTCATTATACTTCAGAACGTTTAAGCCTGGAGTCCCCTAAAGTTCAGTCTATCATCCAGAAACTTCAAGGCTTCTCGATTTCACCTCCTAGATCTGAAGTATCACAAGGCAGTCATACTTCGCAATTCCGCTTACCTCATCATCTTACTAGACTTCAAAGCGAAAAACTCGGAATTGAACCACCTAAGTTGCCTTTACCCCAAAGGAAAAGGATTAAAAATAACAATGAAGGTTTTGGTAGTGAAACCTTTTCTCCATCATCTTCCATCTCATCATCACTAGTGCGAAGTCAAACACCCACTTCACCATTACATATTATTGTTCACCAAGGGACTTCACCTCCAACATCACAATCCTTTCAGTCTTCATTTCCACCTCCTCCCCAATCACCTGGAACACCACAGGAAATCGTTGGTACTCCCAAAATGGCTCAAACACCATGGAGAAGTCCTGGTGCAGTCACTATGCCTGCGCCTTTACATTCGTTACCCGATTATCCTGAGAAATGGTTACCAAAGTTCAATCCAAATGCCGGAACATTAGCTGAGGAACACATAAATAATTTCATGTTGTCAGTTAATTTGAAGGGAGTAACAGAAGAAGATGTTGTAGTTAGATTGTTCCCCTACACATTACACGGATCACCAGGGTCTTGGTATTTTTCCTTGCCCTCTGGATCCATCACCAGTTGGAATATCTTTCAGGAACAGTTTCTTACCAAATACGGCGATGATAGATCCTTGGCTACACTCATCAATGACCTTTCCAATCTAAGGATTGAGTCAAGAGAAACAATTAAGGAGTTTAAGTCCCGATTTAACAAACTCTTGAACAAAATCCCTACCAGTGATAAGCCAAGTGAACAAATTAGAATAGAATGGTACATTACAGCCTTACCCTCAAATATAGCCATTTTTGTAGATAGGGCTAAAAAACCTACATTGGATGAAAACATGAAAGAAGCCCTCGCTGTCGAAAAACGTGTAATCGCTTTGGAAAAGAAAGCTGCTCTAGAGGAACAAAAATCCAAAAAAGTGTCTTTCAAGGATGATTCAAAGAAGAAAATCACCAAAGATCCATACGATATGGAGGGCCTTCAAAAAGTCCTCAAAACCATGTCAAATGAAATGGTTGAGATTAAGAAGAAAGTAGCAGAGTCCTCAACAAAGAAACCTTACAGGAATTTTAAGAAGCCTGAGTCCAAGCCTCCAAATGTTATATCCTATGCAGATTCAGATCCTGAGGAAGAAGAAGAAGAAGAAGAAAAAATTACACCATCCGATGAATTAGAAGAAGAGGAAGTCGTTGAATGCCATGGAAAGTGGGACTTTATACTGCCTAACTCCGATACTGAAGCCGAACAAGAAGCCTTTCTCGTGACTACCAGGAGTAAAAGTACTCCTGAACCTGTTCAGGCCAATTCAAAGAAAAGGAGTGCAGGTACCAATACTTCGAAGGAAAAGGTACCCACAAGGAAGCCTGTCGCAACAGTATCTCAAAATCAACCGTCATCCTCCAATATACCTACATCATCTAAGACGTTGGTAGTATCTGATTCAATGGACTATAATATTGTTGATGATATGAAAAGGACTAAGGAAAACATCACCATGTTTGAACTCAGTAAATTAAAACATCAACAAAAATTGCTTCTCAAAGAGCTTAATGCAGTTCCTTCTTCGCCTCTTCCTAGTACTAAAGCTGTAAGCGATTCAGGAAAACCACCTTTTGGTAGAGTTGAGGCAACTGATACAATTCTAGTTGGAGATAGATCAAATTCCCATACTCCTCCTTTCCTCTTAACATATGAAATCTACAATCGAAATCTACATAACTGCTTAATTGACTCTAGGGCATCATCCAATATAATGCCAGCTTCGGTTTGTTCTAAACTGAACATAGAACCTCAGAAGTCTTCAATTCACATTGTGTAGTTAGATAGAACTAAAGTCCAGGTTTTAGGGGAAATAAACTCTGTTACAATCAGGTTATCGGTCGATCCATGAGTGGTTCAAAGGATTGATATCTTAATCGCCGATATACCTGAGTTCTATGGTTTAATTTTAAGCAGGGATTGGTCAGAAAAACTCCATGGGTATATTTCCACCAATTGGTCCCATATGTGGCTTCCCTATAAGGGTAAGCCGAATCAAATAAAAATCGATCGGGAGAAACACATGACCCACACTGTTACAGAGTTCGAACAAGAGAATCAACCAGTTGCATTTAACAACAATATTTTAGGAAATTATTCTTCTGAATCATTCTTTGGCAATTATATTTCCCAGCCATCTCCTTTCTCGGTAAACAATTTCACATCACAAATCGAAAATTTTTCACAAACTGACTGATCTAGATGTGTTAATGTTACTGAGAATTTTGTAAATAAAATTGTAGATAATTCTTTATTTTGGTATTTATATTTCGATGGGTCCAAGTCTAGCGAAGGATCAGGAGCATGATGTATTTTGGTTAGCCCACAAGGAGAAAAAACAATGCTGTCTTGCAGGTTAGAATTTGAATGCACGAATAATACAACTGAGTACGAAGCCTTAGTCCAAGGACTATATAAAGTGATTGGCCTCAAGGTCCAATATTTGAAAGTGTTTGGAGATTCTGAGATCATTGTTAAGCAGGTAAGGAATAGAATTCATTGTCTTTCTAACCATCTCAAACACTATCAGTCGCTGGTACAAGAACTCACCTCCCACTTTTTGGCATTCAATATTTCTTCCATTCCCAGGTCTCAAAATTCAGCAGCCGACTTGCTAGCCAATGTCGCTTCCAAGCTCCTACCTTCCGAAGATTATAGCCCAAATAGATTTTCAATAGAATTGCTTTTTAGGCCATCAATTCCTGACAATGTCACTAATTGGAGAGTATTCAACCACGATGAAGACATTTTACAGTTTTTAACCTCCGAAAAATCCTATGATGATCAAATCATTGAGGAAAACGAGCACGATATTCAAATGCGAGGTAAACACGAGGAAAATTCAATCCCAAAGCCTGTGGTAAAGCTTGAGGATCTTTATGATATTAAAGACCGGTTTAAACCTGTAACCAATACAAAGCTCCAAAGTTCTACCTTAAGGTTTGAATTGATAAACCTTGGCACTAAGCAAACTCCTCAAGACATTAATTTAGGATTAGGACTTTCCGTGGAAGAAAAGGAAGCATTCATTAGACTGTTACAAAAAGATAAACATGTTTTTGCTAGAAATATGACGATTTAAAGACATATGATACATCCATCATCCAACATACCATTCCAATGCTTCCCGAACAGAAACCAGTTCAATAGAAGTTGAGAAAAATACATCCAAACTTAGAGATTCAAATAAAATCGGAACTCAATAAACTCTTGAAATCTAAGATTATTTTTCCCGTTCGGCACTCAAACTGGGTCTCCAATATGGTGCCAATAAGAAAGAAAAATGGCGACATCAGGATTTGTATCGATTTCAGAAATTTGAATAAGGCGAGCTTAAAAGATAATTTCCCATTACGTACTATGGAGCAAATACTCCAATCAATGGCAGGCTCTAAATTAATGTCCTTTTTGGACGGTTTTTCAGGATATAACCAAATTTTGGTCCATCCTGATGACCGACTCAAAACCACATTCAGAACAAAATGGGGAATGTATGCGTATCAGAAAATGCCTTTCGGACTTATTAATGCGGGAGCAACATTCCAAAGAGCGATGGATATAGCTTTTAAAGGGTTGATTAACAAAACAGTGGTCGTCTACTTAGACGATATTACTGTATTTTCTAAAGAGAGATCCAATCACTTGCATGATTTAAATCAAATCTTTCAACGCTGCAAGAGATATGGTATTTCACTTAACCCTAAAAAAGCCTTCTTCGCTCTTGATCAAGGAAAGCTCTTAGGCTTTATTGTTTCTAAAGACAGCATTTATATCGATCCGGACAGGATCAAAGAAATCTCTGAAATTCCTTTTCCTCATAATAAAAAATCCATGCAGTCATTTTTAGGCCAAATCTAATTTGTTAAAAGGTTCGTTCCAGACTTTTCTCAAATCATTTTGCCACTTCAAACCATGATTAAGAAAAATTCAGTCTTTAAATGGGGATCGGCAGAAAAGGAAGCGTTTGATTTGATCAAACAATCAATAATCAATGCCCCCGCTTTAAATACCCCTAATTTTTCTAATCATTTCACATTGTATACTATCGCATCCGATTTGTCTTATGCAGCAGTACTTACACAGATCAACAATCACAATTTGGAAGCACCCATTTCATTCTATAGTTCAAATCTTCAGGGTGCTGAATTGAATACTCTGAAGTAGAAAAACAAGCCTTTGTTGTATATAAAGCATTCAAACATTACAGACCCTTCCTTTTAAAAACCCATACAAAAGTTATAGTTCCTTTCCCTTCAGTAAGGCAACTATTAATCCAAAGGGAATTGAGTGAAAAAAGGGCAAACTGGGTTACAGCACTTCAAGAGTACGACTTAGAAATTAAACCAGCAAAGATTGTTAGAGGCCAAGGTTTTTGCAGGTTATTCGCAGGAGCATCCCACATTCAAGAATCAGGTGATACAGATCAAACCGAAGAGATCAACCAGATAAGTATCGCTGACTCTGGATCACAATATGCTGACTTAATATTTTATTTGAAAAATGGATATGCACCTCCCAACCTGTCTTACAAAAACAAAAGGGCCATTAGATTGAAAGCAAAAAAATTTACAATTATTGATGATGTGCTTTTTAGGCAAAACTATGATTCAATTTTATTAAGATGCCTAGAAAAACCTGAAGCACAAAAGGTTTTGCAGGAATTACATGATGGACCGGCAGGAGGACACTTTGGAGTTGATACAACAGCTCACAAAATCATCCAAGCTGGATATTATTGGCCCACTCTGTTTAGAGATGCTCATGAATATGTAAGGAAATGCCGGAATTGTCAAACTTCTAGTGGAAGAAAAAGAAAACTAGCTTTCCCTTTGCAACCAGTCAACATTGAACAACCATTTGAGAAATGGGGATTGGACATCATTGGAGAAATTACTCCACATTCTTCCAAACAGCATAAGTATATCCTTACCGCTATTGATTATTTTACCAAGTGGGTTGAAGCAATTCCTTTAAAGACAACAAATTCTGAAGCAATTATTGAATTCATAGACCAATTCATCATTACCAGGTTTGGTGTCCCAAATGCTCTTGTTTTTAATAATGCATCTTACTTCTCATGCAATACTATGTTCGATTTCGCTATTAAAAGAGGATTTAAACTGAAATATTCTGCTGATTAGTATCCACAGGGTAATGGTTTAGCAGAATCTACAAATAAAAATCTGATTAAAATTATCAAGCGAACTATCAAACAGAATCATAAAAATTGGCACAAATCCTTAATATTTGCATTATGGGCTGATAGGATAATGCAAAAGGCTTCCATAGGTTCTTCCCCGTTTAATCTTGTGTATGGAAAAGAAGCAATGCTACCAACAAATCTTGTCCTTCCTTCTCTAGCCCTAGTTCAGTTTATTGAGGAAAGCCCTTCTTCTTCTATACAGCTTAGACATGACCAAATTCTAAAATTAGAAGAGGAAAGAGAAAAAGCCAAGGTTATTCATGCAAAACATCAGCAAATCATCAAATCATCCTTTGATTCAGTCTTATCTGGTTCAAAACAATTTCAATTCGGTGATTTAGTTCTGAAATGGGACAAAGCCCATGAAGATAAGGGAAAACACACCAAGTTTCAGAAGATGTGGCT
>APFE030995933.1:0-26052 GCA_000404065.3 Pinus taeda | reverse complement strand
GATGCATTAGTGGGGTTAGGCATATTGTGACACCAAGCAAAAAAGGGTGAGCCAACTTCTCTGTGAGGGCCTAGTGACGAGTTCAAGGAGTTTAGTAGCACAAGTTTATTGATTCCAAGATTAAGGTTATTTTTGGTGGTGGGTCGATCTATACAGCCAAAATAAGGGCCAAAATTTTGTGTTAAAGTGTCTGCTTACGTTTGGTGTTTAGCCGTGTATGCTAGTGGCCCGATCTGCTTGTAGAAAGGCAATTTGAATCTCCAGTCAAGTCTAATCTTCATATTCCATTGTCGATGGAAGTATTTTCACCTCCCTGGGTTGCATAATGGTTGATCGACATGATATACACTTTGCTAGAACCTCACCTCTCTCAATTTAGTGTTCCGTTTTTGTTGCTGGACGTTATAGAGGCTTGTAACAAGGCATTTCTCTTATGAGTCTCTGGGAATACAGTGGAGCTGCTATCTAATACCAGGTGCCATCTTTTCTCTCTGTTCTTTTATATTCAAGTTTTATATGAGTAGGAACTATAATATGGGTGATATCTCCAAATACCAATATGTATGGTTTTTCTGGGTCTAAAATATAATGCATTTATATTTCACATGAATATATGGAAGAAACATTGAGCATAAAATTTGGAACCCTGAGAGCTTAGTTCGATGGTTAGAGTTTATAGTATTCTTTATGAAGTTAAACTTGTGAAAAAAAGGGGGGTACCTACAACATTCTACAGTCAAACTGTTCGACATAACCTGCCACTGAGAAAATTAACAATAAAGCTCAGGAAAATTCCCAAGATCGTGGAATCTCTAGGGAGGGATTTTATAGTTAGGACAACAAGCTTTGCAATGCCTACTTGCAATGGTGTAGGTGGCTTGGTTGGGAAAACCACGCATTTTCTTAACTTAAGAAACCAACTGTTGCGATTCTAAACCGATTGTGTGTGCATCTAAATCAATTGTCATTGCATTGTGTTGTTCCCTGTTGGAACTATCATTGAGACACAATATTGTAGGGACAGACAACTGTATAGCCTTTTCATTGTAGTAGCCAGGATATCGGGCTTTGATTTCAACGAGACAACTTGCTTTGATTTCAACAAGACAACTTGACTGACTTTTGTGATTACGTCTATGGAAGTGAATGCCTAGGTACTGCTTCTTGAACTAGGGTTGGTTAATTTACAATCAATGGATAAGTAGATCTAGAATTGATTGAGGGTGGAGGCCTTACCTCTGGAACCCCTCATTGGCTAAAGGGTGGAGGCCATTGACTGCCCTGGACTAGCCTTCCTCGATGAGGGAGTTCGTAGACTTTGGATTCCTAATGTAGGGTGGAAATTGGGTTAGATCTTTGGACTCCCTATACCTGAACACTGTTATGCTAGAAGGATGGAGATTGGGTTAGATCTTTGGACTTCCTGTACTAGAACACTCTTATGCCAGAAGGGTGGAGATTGGGTTAAATCTCTGGACTCCTTGTACCTAAACACTCTTATGCTAGAAGGGTGGAGATTGGGTTGGATCTTTGGACTCCTCCTACCTAAACATTGTTATGTTAGAATGGTGGAGACCGGGTTGGATCTCTGGACTCTCTGTACCTGAACACTCTTATGCCAGAAGGGTGGGGATCAGGTTAGATCTCTGGACTCCCTGTACCTGAACACTATTATGCCAGAAGGGTGGAGATCATGTTAGATCTCTGGACTCCTTGTACTTGAACACTATTATGTCGGAAAGGTGGAGATCGGGTCAGATCTCCGGACTCCTTGTACTTGAACATTGTTATGCCAGAAGGGTGGAGATCGGGTTAGATCCTTGGATTCCTTGTATCTGAACACTGATATGCCAGAAGGGTGGAGATTGGGTTAGATCTCTGGACTTCCTGTGTCAGAACACTGTTATGCCTGAAGGGTGGATGTCAAGTTGGATCTCTAGACTCCCTATACTTGAACACTCTTATGCCAGAAGGGTGGAGATTGGGTTAGATCTCTGGACTCCCTGTACCTGAACACTGTTATGTCAGAATGGTGGAGATCATGTTGGATCTCTGGACTCCGTGTACCTGAAGTTCTGAACACTGTTATGCTAGAAGGGTGGAGATCGGGTTCGATCTCTGGACTCCTTGTACCTGAACACTGTTATGCCAGAAGGGTGGAGGTCAAATTAGACCTTTGGACTCCCTGTACCTGAACACGACTACATGGACATCAGTGGTGGAAGATATTCATAGCTCTTCCCTTGGCAGCCCTGCATAAGCCCATCCAGATATCATTCAAAAATAAGGAATGGACATTAAATCAAAATTACCTTTGTGATGGTCTTTCATCATGACATCTTCTAGTTCGCATCAGCGTCCTACATACACATTGACACATCTCCAAAAGATATATACTGTCAAGGGTCTCTTTCTTTTTCAGACTTCATCAGAGTCATCATATCTTTCATGGAGATATCCTAGTCAAATCTTCCAGTTCTCGGATGTTGATTTCCTTCGTCATGGTTGCATATTCCACGATCTCTTTCCTTGTTTCTTCACACATTTCTCTTCCTAGGAACTTTTAATCAGAGTTCCTCCAATCACTGTCAACCACCTCATATTTCATATGAGGACATATTATGTTGATTTCATCTAGACAATGTGTGACCCATGCTTTCCTCATCCTTTCAAAGGAGGAGATCCTTTCTTTTGATCATGCTCTTGAGATAGAGCATTTATCGATGTTACCTGCAACCATATGACATGACTCTACAATATCGAATACAAGCATACGTACCTCATTTTCCTTTAGGTCATCTAGACTTCTTTCAGCAACTTCCTTGATTGAAAAAACTTCAATCCCTTGATTTGCTTCACCTTTTTTTTTGTCATCATACCATCATCTCATGAATTCCCACAAGATGGAATTCTTGATGAAACGCTTGCTTCCTTTTGATTGGTGAACCTTCCGATGAAGATTCCAATAGAGGATCTTGAGTATCCTCATCCAGCAAATGTTTCCTATTGACTGCTGTATGATGAGCTTTTGTACTAGATGACTTTTTCTTTTCCCATAAGTACCACTTATGCTTCTAATGAGGTTACCAAGAGCTATATCCTTCCAAGGGTGACTGTCATAGACTTCTATTTCAACTATTTTTCTTTATGATGACGAGCTCTTGATTTTAATGCTTCTATGATGCCACGATGAATCCTATCCTTAGTGAATCATGATAGCCATATCTTACAATAGAAAAAATTAAAAACATTAAAGCAAATACTCAGAATATTCAGAAAATATTAAAGCAAATACCCTGCAACCTACACCAATATACAGATCAAGTACTGAAAAATAAATGAGACAATCACACAAAGGACACTTATTTTTGGATTAAACGTCCCCGGGAAAACCTAATGCTGGAAAATCGATGCAATAGATATGAGGTTTTATTATAAAGCAACTTTCTGAATACAACTAGGGTGCCAAATTTGGCTCACCCAACAGAGAATAAATCCATGAGAAGTACCTCTATCTGGAGACATATATTTTGGTGAATCTAGCAACTGGATGAACAAACCCCACAGGTGACTGCGTTGTCCCCAGCGTTGTGCAGCGACGGCTGCTCCCAGCTCTGTGTTGGAACTGTGTCACCTCCTCTAGGAGTTGCGTCACCCTCCCAGTGAGCCGTCTCGGCTCAGAAATCGATTTGCTGAACTGATGCCCGATTTGCCTCATAGAAACCCTAGCGCTGCCTCTGCGTGATTGTGTTAGCCCCTCTAGCTTCTGTGTCACCCTCCTAGAGCTGCGCTGTCTCTCCTTGGTGCTGCACTGCCTCTCTGTTATGTATTCTCAGTCTTAGACGAAAGTCCTACTGCTGAACTGCCCCTCTTCGCACTAGAAGCTTACTCCTAAATTCTCAGCAAACCACGCCCCAAAATTTCGATCTAGCTCAAGTGCTGCTTTCAATGTGTGTGTTCTCTAACTGACCCCAAGCCTTCCTTTATACTTTTCCCTTTGAGAAATCAACGACTGTGATCTAATCTCCAATGAATGGCTAAGATTAAATTAGACTTGATCCTTGTCACTTAGAACCTTCTCACCCATATGTACATTAATTCACTTTAATTATTTTAATTTCCTAAGTTTTAACTTAGGCACCATTAAAAATAATTAATTATTTGAATATCATGCACTTCGGGTGGAATTTCTCCAAACGATTTCTGGGTCTTGGAGATCTCATGTGTTTTAGCCCCTCCACAAAATTTTGGATCTAGAGCACATCTGGTGCTACCCAAAATTCAACACTCCCTCTTAGCGAGGAATGTGCTCTAGCAATACTTCCCAACAGAAGTATCATAGTGATCCATGACATTGTTCCTCTGCGTTGCTGATGCTCGGCCTGCTGCCCTTCATCCATTGCGCTACTGCAATCTGTACTGCTACCCATGACATTGCCACTGTCGCTGCTGCATCTGTACTGTAACTCCCTCTCAATATGCTTCATCATGCTGCCCATAGCAATGACACTGCTAGTTGCTCCACTGCAACTCAGTTGCTCAGAAGCAAGCAACTGAAAAGCCACCCCAAAAGCTGACATGCTGGTCAGTTTGGATGCCCCTCGACACTGAAGCTACCTTTGCTGCTAATCTGTGCTGACCCTCTGATGCTACTCCGCTGCTGTTGTATCTGCTCTGTGCCTTCCACATTGCTGCAACACTCCACTACGCTGCTTTAGACTTTGGCATTCTAGCTCTGCCACTGTTTCTCCATCATCCTTCACACCAATTGACTCCTGTCATTTTGCTACTGTCGTTAAGGGTTCCCGTAGCTGTATGTGATCCAAGAGTTTGGGCACCTCAAGGATCTTGCCCGTCATGTAGTCCTCTCGACTACAGCTCAATATCGCCCCACCTCTTCTCTAGAGGTGCATGAGCATTCATGGCGCAATCATCATCGTCCTCTTTGTCAGCTTGCGCCCTTCTCTTCTTTTCCCTTCTTCCGAGGGCACTGCGTGGTGAAATGACCCATTTCTCCACATTTGAAGCATCTGACTTTGGATATGTCCTTTCGTTTCTGTTGCCCTTGCTGTCCCGCTGATGCGAGAGCTGCATCCTCCTCTTCCTCCTTATTGATTTTGACCACTTTGTTGTTTCTTCCCGCCTTGGTCCATCATTTGATCTCTTCCTGTCGAAGAGCTGCCTACATCTCCTCCCAACTCGGAAGATAAGCCTTGCCCAAGATGCTTTGGACAAAGGTTTCCCAGTCTTCTGTGACTACATTCAGGGCTGTCCTAACCATAAATTTAGCATTTGGTGTAGCCCCTGCGGAAGTTAGCTGTCCAGGGATCCTTTGCAACCTGAGAAGGAAGGGATCGAATTCTTCTCCCTTCTGCATCTGAAACTGTCTCAGCTGATTCTCAAGCAACATCTTTCGCTGAACGAAAGTTCCCTTGTACAATGTGGTCAAGGCCTCCCACATTTCCCTTGCTGTGTCTTTCTCAACAATATGTGGGATCACATGATCCTTGACCTCGTCCAAGATCATGCACTTTGCTTTTGCCTGAGCCTCCTCGTACTTCTTGAGATGATCAACATCAACTGGAACAACAACCATCCTCAAGGCATAATCCTTGATGCGATTTTAATCTAAAATTCTCAGGAACCTGGCCTTCCAGATGACGAAGTTGGATGCTCTCCATCTAACCTGTCCCGATCCCTCGGTCCATTAACAACCATCTCTTCTCCCTCTTTCACTGCTACCCCAGCAAAACTCGGATCTGGATTTCTTTGGCGCTAGAAATCCTCTAAGGAACAAGCTTCCTCTGAATTTCAATTTCCTTCCAGAAATCCTTCTGCCAACCACTGTCGAACCACCCCTCTAATCTCTCTTTGTTGTTGCTCAGCACTAGATCTAGATTTCTTGGCAAGAAATCTTTCGAGGAATTGATTCCCTCTACTTTGCTTCTGCCCCACCAGGTACTGTTCTACACCAACAGAATCAGCGCCCCTAGATGAAATCTGTGCTGCACCTCTAGCCATGATAACCGGAAAAGCGAGACTCAACAGTCTTCACCTTGGCCCAGTAACCACTGTGTTGTCTGTGCTGCACCTCTAGCCACGATTACCGGAAAAGCGAGACTCAACAGTGTTCGCCCTGGCCCAGTAACCACTGTGCTGCCCTCTGCAGCAACAACGTCACCCAATCAGGCTGACGCAGGCTCTGCGTGAGCCTCCCCTGGTGATTGCATCACCCCTCCTCTACTCTCTTGGCTTGAAACTGTGCTGTCTCTCGGGACAACTGTCTTCACACATAGATTTTCCTTTGTCCTTTCGCTGATGGCTTCAGTCCTCCTTGATCTGCAATTGCTCTGATACCATGTGAAAATTTCTGAATCTAACAAACCAGAAATCCTACTGCAGTAAATTGATTTGCATTACCTACTTGTGTTCTTCATTTTAACAAGTTATTTTCAGAAATATTAAGAAAATATTAATGCAAATACGCTGCAACCTACACCAATATTCAGATCAAGTACTGAATGTTGAACTGGTTAACGACCATCTCTGCTCAAATGAATGTCGAACTAGTTCTCTTCTCCCTCTTTCTCTGCTGCTCCAGCAAAACTCGGATCTGGATCTCTGCTCAAATGAATGTCGAACTAGTTCTCTTCTCCCTCTTTCTCTGCTGCTCCAGCAAAACTCGGATCTGGATTTCTTTGGCGCTAGAAATCCTCTAAGGAACAAGCTTCCTCTGAATTTCGATTTCCTTCACAGAAATCCTTTTGCCAACCACTGTCGAACCACCCCTCTCTAATCTGTCTTTGCTGTTGCTCAGCATTGGATCTAGATTTCTTGGCAATAAATCTTTTGAGGAACTGATTCCCTCTACTTTGCTTCTGCCCCACTAGGTACTGTTATGCACCAACAGAATCAGCACCCCACCAGCAACTCCAGATGAAATCTGCGCTGCACCTCTAGCCACGATAACCGGAAAAGCGAGACTCAACAGTCTTCGCCCTGGCCTAGTGAGCACTGTGCTGCCCTTTACAACAACAACGTCACCCAATCAGGCTGACGCAGGCTCTGCATGAGCCTCCCCTAGCGACTGCGCCACCCCTCCTTCGCTCTCTTAGCTTGAAACTGCGCTGTCTCTCGGGACAACTGCCTTCACGCACATATTTTCCTCTGTCCTTTCGCTGATGGCTTCAGTCCTCCTTGATCTGCAATTGCTCTGATACCATGTGAAAATTTCTGAATCTAACAAACCAGAAATCCTACTGTAGTAAACTGATTTGCATTACCTACTTGTGTTCTTCATTTTAACATGTTATTTTAAGAAATATTAAGAAAATATTAATGCAAATACACTGTAGCCTACACCAATATACAGATCAAGTACTGAAAAATAAATGAGACAATCACACAAAGGACACACTTATTTTGGGTCTAAACGTCCTTGGAAAAACTCAATGTAGGAAAACCGGTGCAATAGATATGAGGGTTTTATTATTAAACAGATTTCTGAATACAACTAGGGTGCCAAATCTAGCTCACCCAACAGAGAATAAACTCGGCAGAAGTACCTCTATCCCGAGACAAATATTTTGGCCAATCCAGCAACTGGATGAACAAACCCCACAGGTGACTGCACTATCCCTAGTGCTGTGCAGCGATGGTTGCTCCCAGCGCTGTGCTGGAACTGCGTCACCTCCTCTAGGAGCTGTGTCACCCTCCCAGTGAGCCTTCTCAGCTCAGAAATCGATCTGTTGAACTGATGCCCGATCTGCCTCACAAAAACCCCATCGTTGCCTTTGCGTGACTGCGTCAACCCCTCTAGCTTCTGCGTCACTCTCTTGGAGCTGCACTGTCTCTCCTTGGTGCTGCACTGCCTATCTGTTATGTATTCTCGGCCTTGGACGAAAGTCTCGTTGCCGAACTACCCGTCTCTGCACTAGAAGCTTACTCTGAAATTCTCAGCGAACCATGCCCCATAATTTCGATCTAGCTCAAGTGCTGCTCTCACTGTGTGTGTTCTCTAACTGGCCCCAAGCTTTCCTTTATACTTTTCCTGTTGAGTTTTCTGAACACCCGCGATCTAATCTCTAAGCTTCTCACCAATATTTACATTAATTCACTTTAATTATTTTAATTTCCTAAGTTTTAACTTAGGCACCATTACTATTTGAATAATATGCGCTCTGGGTGGAATTTCTCCAAACGATTGCTGGGTCTTGGAGATCTCATGTGTTCTAGCCCCTCCACAAAATTTCGGAGATAGAGCACATCTGATGCTACCCAAAATTCAACACTCCCTCTTAGCGAGGATTGTGCTATAGCAATACTTCCCAGCAGAAGTATCACACTGATCCACGACATTGTTCCTCTGTGTTACTGATGCTCGGCCCGCTGCCCTTCATCCACTGCGTTACTACAATCTGTACTACTGCCCATGACATTGCCATTGTCACTGTTGCATCTGTACTGCAACTCCCTCTCAATATGCTACATCATGCTATTGACACCTAACTCCCACTATTGACACCTAACTCATGACTTGATTATTCTAGACTTTGACAAATTTTCCTAATAACTCACGACAACTTTCATGTTTTTGACTAGACCTCTTGATGACCACACCCATGGTGACATTCTGGATAGTGACACTCGAACTTATGACAACATTTGACATTAAGTTCGACTTTATTCAAACTAACCATTGAGTCATTTCGAGACATTTGACAAATGCAAACTTACTGACCCTAACATTGGCTCCATTGGGGATGGCAGCCTCCCTGTGAGGTGCCAAGAACAAAAATGCAGACCAAGTGCCTAACCATTGGGCAATGGAGTCAACTGATACACTTAAAATATGATTTACAGACTGAAAAAAATAACTATTGATTCACTGACTAAACTTACATATGGCAGCAGATCACTAGAATCTCAGGGCCTTCTCCTCGGGCTTCAAACTCTGATGATAGCTTCCCACACATGCTATATTGCAATATGACTAAAAATATGATTTATAGACTGAAACAAATAACTATTGATTCAATCACTAAACTTACATATGGTAGCAGATCACTAGAATCTCAAGGCCTTCTCCTCGGGCTTCAAACTCTGATGATAGCTTCCCACACATGCTATATTGCTTCTCAACTAATCCACAAACTACTTGATTCAAATAACCATGCAAGCACCTTATCCATTGGTTGAATTCTATGCATGTGCTTGCTCCCAATCAAAAAAGGAAAACTAATGAATGACAACTCCCATAGAAACTCACTAACAATTCCAACTATGATGAGATTAAAAAACATCGGCCCACTAGCTGACTTTAAGAACGCTGCAAAAGCATCATCATAGGAATGCACACTGAACTCTAGCTCCTCTAGTAGATTGCAATTCTATTTGGATAAATCTCGATCTGCAACATTACTTCCCTACAACTTCAACTTATATTTGTCCTCATAGGACTACAATTTTTTCTGTGACCTTTGTAATGAATATGATGGAACCGCTGCATCATGTATAATGGCAGTGTTAAGAATTAACCTTTCATGTATATCAACAAAAATATGATCTTGGTCTTCAACATATTCTGTGTTTCTTACTTCAAGAGGCATATTTTCCTTCATTTTCAACACGCTCTAGATCAATCTTTTCTTTTTCACTGCTATCCTCTTCTTGATCATTAACAGTCTGTTGAATATGTTGATCAGGCTCGCATTTCTTCATTGACCTCAAGAAAATGAACATGAACATTTACATCAAATTCCTGATTAGTTTCATCTTTAGCTAAGGAGAAAATTGCTGCCTGTCGGGAATCCTCTTGAATATCATGGCAACTGTCCTCATCATTTACTATGTCCTTATTCTCTTTAAAATAATTCTCATACTTTTGATCATAAAAAGACTAACAAGGTTGCTCTTTCTGCATCAGAAATTTGATTACTTGATTTTTGGGCAAGAGAGAAGTTACCGTATCTTCTTTGTGATGAAAAGGGTTCTCGTGCAAAGCTTCCAAAATCTCTTCATCCATGAGCTCTTCTTCGCCATAATTTTTTTCCAGATTTTGAATGAAATCATTCTCAACATGGTCGCAACAATTATCTACCAATGACAAAAAGGGATGAGATTCTTTGTATTTCTCAAAAAATACTAAATGAAAATCTTTAAGTGAATACAAGCTACTAGATGGCAAACCTTCATACCAAGACCGCGCTTTTCCTTCCAGAGTAGCCATGAACATCTTCATGAGACAATCTTCATGAAATTGAACCTTCAACTTGCGTGCATGCATATGAAATTTAACCAGATGTAGAGCAGCATCCTCTCTCTGTCACCATCTTTGAACCTGGGTAGATAACTCTGCCAATCTACACAAGGCATGCAGTTTGGAAATCCTAGGATGTGATCTCAATTCATGGGAGCATACCTTGTAGCTGAATTCATTTTGAAGATGTGGAGACACCAGTGGAACTTGAAAATCTGAGTTCTACTTGATTGTAGTCGCCAAGTGAATGGTTCAGCCTTCCTAAGTCTGAATGTTGTTCATCATCAACAACCAAATCTGAAACTTTGATTTTTTTTCTCGGGGAAGATGAAACCGTTCGGTCCTCGACAATGATGCCAATATGTTAGTACTCTGTAATTTCCTTAGGCTGTAGGAAGGAAATCTAGAGGTAATCACAAACCACTTGTAAGCTAGAATCTATCCCTTCTAGCTTTAGAGAGGGCTCTCTTATATGATTTCAATGAATGAATTGGCTGAGTAGTTTGGATTTCAGGCTAACTATGATGATCAAAGGATAATTTTAAGTGGTGGCTTGAAGGTAAGTGAAGGAAGGAAAACCCACTTTGAACAAGCTCATCTTTTTTAATGATTCAAGTGAATAAGGGATAATGATGATACCAATACACTCTCACCAATGAGTAAACCGTACATACTATGGCTAGATAGTATACAAGCCTCCTGTGTTGCACTGATATGCGTTTGGGATCATGCATGTCAAATCCTACCCTTGAAGTTGGTCTCAGGCTGGGCTTCTAGATGTTCTAATGTTGAGCTGGTGTCGTGTATGACATTAAAAAATACAAGAATACAATGGAGTTAAGATATTAGCTACTGTATCAAATCAATCATATGTACAATAGGATAGCTTACTTATGGTTGAGTATTGTGTTTATTGAGAATGTTTTAATTAATGCCTCTGTTACATTCTCTGTCCATTGTAGTCAACCTTATTGACCTTATTAAGCTCGGGGTTAACTCCCTCCCATGCTTGGATTTCTTTTATATTAAATCCTGTCCCTATTGAGCTCATTGCTCTCAATTAGTAAATTGTAAAATATGTAAGTGTCAGTGAAATGCACAAACGCCAATTACTCTGAAATTCTACTTGGGGCAAGGTTCACCTCAGTTAGTTCTTGGGAAAAGGAATCTTCCTTGTTTCCCAGAGCAGGGTGGAATTCATTACTTCAATTTGTCCCATAGCCAATTGTCCACCCTTTCCCAAGTGTTGATTTCTATGTTGTGTATACATGCCTAAGGGCATATTGGTTGAAGTAGACTCTTATTCCGATAATAAAAAATCCCTTCCCAACTGTCAGCCTCTCTCAGGGGCATACAGCTTTTCTGGATGTATATTATATTCACATATATTGAATAAATATAATCGAGAATGAGAAGGAGCATCTATTGTATTCTCTATGTCCCGATTCTCTACATCCATAGGTTCTCTCTATTCCATCATCTGGCTTATATTCTTATGTAGCATTCAGAATGAATGAAGTTTATTCAAAATTACGCTAATAACTTTCGTATGTTATGGATAAAGTAGGAGGATACTTAAACCATCTTTTTATCTTCTCTCTCTTTTTACTTTTTTCCGGGTGCTCCCCACTTTTTATTTTGGAATTTACTACCACTGCCAGCTCCGATCCGCCTCTGACCATCGCATATCGAAATGTGATAAATTGTCTTTTAGAGGTGCCTCTAATCCCACTTTGTTCATGCTTCGGAACAAAACAATCAGGTCCTCTCCATTATTATTATATCTTCGGAACCAATGATCCGATATGAAACAACAAAAAAAAAAAAAAAAAAAAAAAAAAAAAAAAATTTTGTGAATCCAATCACCTGCTGTCATTTATCCTCAGTTTCCCTTTGGGGTTTGTCCCATAATGAAGTATGTCTATCCATGAGTTGATGACAAAAATCACAGGAGGAAGTAATGCATCCACGCAAGCTGTTATACTACCCCTTGATGATTCAACCATTGCAATAATTGTTGAAATGGGATTCTCAAAGGGAAGGGTAAAAGAATCCCTAAGGAATGTACACGCAAATCGGTTTGAGTTGGTAATGGAATGGCTAATTACTCATGCAAAAGAACCATTGTAGGAAGATGATGAACCTTCTGGGGCACTGGCTCTTTCATTGGAAATTCAAAATCGTTAGCTAAGGAAGAGATGGTGACCAACCAAAAAGGATATTGACAAAAAAGAGCACAAGCTTCTTCTATGGTTGAGAAGTCCTCCACTTGCATTAAGTTGCTCCATGTTCCTTGAAGGACTTGCTAGCTAGGGAAGAGCTAAGGTTATATCATTTCATGCAGAGCATCTGAGGCATTGTCATTGGATCGTGAACAGGATAGTACCATCACACTCTGGCTTTAATTTTTACAGGAAGACAATGCAGCATGCAGAGTTGCTTCTGACAATGGTTTAGTGCTTTCCTACAGGCAAAAAAAAATGCTTACCTTATTCTTGTAACTGCAACACAAGATTCGGGTGATTTGGTAACCACCCTCTTTGAATTAGATTGGGTATTGGGGTGTGTTACATAAATACTAGACTAAGTGAGAACAATGGGGGTGATGGTCCACTATCATCATAGCCAAAACTCCCAACTCTTTATGGACTTTCAACCATGGGAGAAGTCTTGCTATATGAATAGGTCAATTAATAATTATTCTAAGGTTTTAGGGACAAGGTGACCCAAAAGGTTTTCAGTGGAAAGACACAATTTAGGCATAAAGCCTCCAAGAGGAGGCTATATTACTTTCCTTAGAGAGACCTAAAATATGTGACAAATGACCTAGGGCTTTATTGGTGAAATGATAGTTGGGATGGCCAAAGGTGATGGTGTAGGGAAAAGGGTTTCCAACAATGTATTCCTATAAGGTGCCTGACGGGTTGAAGCCTTGATGGGGCCCCTCCTTGAGCCTTGAGCCTTTATCCTTGATCGCACCTCGTCATGTGGGATGGAGCCAGTCATTCCTTACAAGTCAAGGTCTGAGCAACGAGGTGCACGCGTACAAGACCTTTTTTTCGTTTTTTTTTACTCTAAAGTGTCACTCAAAATGGTATGGCATTTCAAGGCACATGAAACCCTCAATAAGCCCCAAGTTGAAGCTAAAACCAAACTAGGGTTTAACCTAGGGCAAACAACTAGGGCAACAAAATTTATGCATAGAATTGGAGTGAATTCCTATGAAGGGTGTTGATTTTGAGGCAACCAACTATACCCTCAACATTTAGACTCTCTAATCTCGCAAATTCCTCTTCCCTAGGAATTCACGCGGAGCCCTAGCTTGGCTGCTTCGCCTTAAAGGTGCCGAATTGGCTACTTGGCATTCTCAATCAAGGCTTCCCAAGTAGAACCTCTTCTATACCCATTGGACCATTAAGGAAGTTCCCACTAGACTAAGATTGAAGTAAACCCCCCATTTAAGGTGAGGGAACAAGATCATGGTTAAAACCTCCCTTTCTTCTAGGTCGTGCCATAATCCATGTCAAAATCCCAAATACAAACAAATACAAACAAGCATAAGCACCCGATTGCAAAATAAATAAAGTACCTTTTGATCGGAGGCCTACCTAACAAAACTACTAAAATTTCTTTATGAGAGAGATTGTTGTAAGGTGCAAAGGAAGATACAAAGGTAGAGGTGTGCTCTTTTTTGGTGTGAAATTTGTATATGATTTGTTAATAAATCCTTCTCATTTCAAATACCACATTTCTCCTTCCTCTTTATCTATTTAGGGTTAACGATTTTAGTGTTTGCATAAGTTGTACTTTCTAGTGCATAAGAATAATAATATTGTTGGTCTCTAATTAAGATTATTCATAAGATGACGTGATATTTGTTTCATGTGTTCCAAAACATTTTGTGTGTATTTAATATTACTCGTAATATTTTCTTGGTGTGCAGGGTGTGCTTGGTTGGCCATTGATACATTTTAGGGTTGCAGATCATTGTTCGTACCTATTGTTTCTCTTTGCTTGTTTTCTTTTTGCGAGTTTTGTTGTTGGTTCCTATTTGGTGTAAAACCCATGTATGCTTTGCAATATAACCTATGTTGCGGCTGTATGTATGGATTGTCCCATATGTGTTTTTGTTTAAATTTGAGCCATCTTACAATATTAGTCATTTGTTTAATTATCGAATGTAATGCTATGTAGGTAAAGGAATGTGGAGGATCACTAATGAAACCACTGAAATATTTTTGTGTCAGACACATTGTAGTAGAGTGCAGAGGCAAAGGTAGAGGTTGGTTTTCTTTTGGTGTGAAATCCATGTATGATCTACTATTTAATCATTCTTATTGCAAAAATATAGTTCTTCTCCCTTCTTATTTAGGGATTATGATTTTTGTTGTTTGCTTAAGATGTAGTTTTTAGTTCATAAGATTATTCATAAGATTTTCATTCTCCATTTAAGATTTCTTATAAGATATTTTGATCTCTGTTGCATTTTTTCACAATATTTAATGTGTATTTAATAGTTCTCATAATAATTTCTAGTCTCTATTCAATACTTATTTATTTTTTGATGTGCAGGGTGCCCTTGGTTGGCCATGGATGCTTTTTGCAGTTGCAGTGCAGAGTCTACCTCTTATTTGTTTTTTATGTGTTCTTTTCATTATTTTTGTTCCAGTTTTCTATTTTTAGTCATATTTTTCTATTGTTGTTTTATTTTTGTTTTTTTTTAATGTTGATGTTGTTATATCTTTGTATTTGTGAGCATGGCCATGCTAATTTGTGGTTTGATACTTTTTTTCCCTTGTATGACTTTTGATCTATTTTTCTTTTATTCACATTTTATACTGGGTTCAATGGGTGGGGAAATTGAAGAAGACTTTAACAACCCATAGTGTGGGTTTAGCATTGATGCGGAGCTTAGAAATGTATTGGGCAAAGGCGAAGGAGGTACATGCATGGGGAAATTACTTCTTTATGGGCAAAGACGGCGGAGGTATGTATGGGGAAGATTTTGTTTGTTATTGCATAATTATATGGTTTCATGCCCATTCTTATTTAAGTCATTTGTTGCTTTATCTTTTTGTTGAAATTTAGATGTAATGCAAATTAAAAAAGTTGAAGGACCACTGGTGAAACTACTGAACATCTTTCTGTGAGAGAGATAGAAGGCACCATAGCAAAGGTAGAAACAAAGATAGAAGGTGGGTTATCTTTTGGTGCAAGATTCATGTTAAAATTAAATGTGTTTATTTATATAATGAGTGCTTTGCAAGTGTAGTTAAGGTGGAGGAGCATTGATAAAGCTATTAAAATATTTTTGTGTGACATACTTACAGATATGTAGGAAAGTGTAAAGGAAAAAAATGTGTTCTCTTTTGGTTCTGACTTATATCTTCTTGTTTCAATACAATGGTTCTTCTTCTTCCTCCTTGATTATGATTTTTGGTCATTACATAAGATGTGCTTTATCATAATATCATTCACAAGGCTTCCTATCTTCATTTATGATTTCTCATCATATATTAAATTCTCTATTTTGATTTCTATTTGGTACATTGAGTCTTAACTACACATGATTTCAGTGTAGTGGACAATGTAGTGGATGAAAGACAAGGTTGAGGTGATATGTGTGTTTAAATTTGAGGTGTCCCTAATATCCCTAATAGAAAATTTTAACAACAAAATAATTGCATATAGACAACCAACAAAATAATTGCATATAGACAACCAACAATTTGATACACAAATAGACACCAATAATATCACTGAGCCATGTATTAACAGTAGATACTAGAAATGACCTTGAACAACAAAATAATTGCATATAGACACAACCAACAATTTGACACAAATAGATGCCAATAATATCACTGAGCTATGTATTATTCCACTGGAAAGAGTACATCAACTTGAAGGAAGTGGAACTTGGGCTTGCCAAGCAAGCGAAGCAAACCCGAAAACAGATCTCTACCAAAATGATGTATGACCCCTGGTAATGATGTAGATGACCCAGTGAGAAAACCGCTGTAAACCTGATCTCTCCAAAAATCCGCTGAAGCATTGTGAGATTTCTGGGTGAAATCTCCTCTACCAAAATGATGTATGACCCCTGGTAATGATGTAGACGACCCAGTCAGAAGACTGCTGCAAACCTGATCTCTTCAAAATCCCGCTGAAGCATTGTGAGATATCTGGGTGAAATATCCTCAAGAGTGCTGGGTTCTTGTCCAACACCCAATAGCAAACTCGAGGGTTTTCATCTTGGGGCTATAGAAGCTGGGAACTAGGTTCTCCAAACCTTATCAACAGAAAATATCAACAATCCAAGATGTCCTCAAATGGTCTCATCCTCCTCTTTTAGAGATCTCATGGATTCCTCTAGAAGCTTTCATTTTATTATTATTTTAATCACTTAATACCATTTCCCTCCTTTTATTCAATTAAAATATCTTTTTAATTTGGGAAAATGGTAAATTAGCCACCATCCTTCCTCAGGCCATTGAAAGTCATTTCTCACCTTCTCATCCTGTACATCTCTATTTGTTCCAGCTCCAACGAGCTATTACACTACGGTATTTCGTCAAGTATTCCTACCAAAATGCCACCTTAAGTGTAATTAAGTGAGTTAAGTTCAATAATAACCTGATGTCCAATTTTATTATTATTTTAATCACTTAATACCATTTCCCTCCTTTTATTCAATTAAAATATCTTTTTAATTTGGGAAAATGGTAAATTAGCCACCATCCTTCCTCAGGCCATTGAAAGTCATTTCCCACCTTCTCATCATGTACATCTCTATTTGTTCCAGCTCCAACGAGCTATTACACTACAGTATTTCGTCAAGTATTCCTACCAAAATACCACCTTAAGTGTAATTAAGTGAGTTAAGTTCAATAATAACCTGATGTCCAAAAGTTGTTGGAATGCAACTGAACAAAAGGCAAGCTCTGCGGATGATGGAATGTGCCAAGCGAATGCCGTCAAACTCCATAAAAACTCCTTAAAACCCCATAAATCCCCTCCAAGGGCTCTTGGGCCCGCTAATGGAGTAAACCTGCTCCTGTGACCTAGTTGCCACCAACGCTAGAAGTCCATCCTGATCACACCATAAAGGAAACTAGAGAAAGGAACATGACAAATCTTCTCGCCCCAAGATTGTTTGTTGTCAAACAATCCATATCTGTCAGCCAATCTGCCGGTCCTGTGCAACTGAGGACTAATACCTAGATCCCATACAAACCACTGGATGTTACCGTGCCTCTGTGCCACCCAACCATGAATGGATCCCTTAGTGCCTGGATCCCAGACTAAACTCTGTCTTGTCCTACCATCAATAGATCCTCTTGGATCCCAATGCCACCATGGCCAATCGTCATCACCCCTATCCCATGGCTCCAATTGTGTGCTCTATCTCCTGCTCCAACAATCGAATACCAACTCATCAGTTCTCTCCAATCCAACCCTTGACACAAACCAATGCCAACCCCACTCTGTTGATGCTGGGATGGAATGTTGGAGAGTTGTTGACTTGCAACTTATTGCCAACTGGAGCATGTAGTACTCCTCATGTCTAAGTGCCCCTGTTGTACTATGCCCCTGACTAAGAGTATCACACCATCAACAGGATACCAACTCATGATCTCCCGCTAATCCAACTTGTGGGAAAGATCAGATGCATAGGATAAGTTCCCTATGATGCACTGTGCTCAAATCACACGACTTTGCCTGGACAACCAATCAGATCTGTCTAAGAAATCTTGCGTCTCTCTTTGTAATAGTCCAAAGTGGATAACCTGTGCTGCAAGCCCTGACTATGTACTCTTGGAGAGGGTTGCTGCCCGGAAATACTACAGTTCCGCTGGCTGCAATTGCATCTATAATGGGTAGGTCTAAATATGGATGCACCATTAACTCCCTTGTCCGACAGGAAACTCCTCGCTCCTCCAGTTTACCAACCTCTTGCAAAGCTGCCCTGTTAGGCTCTAGCACCTCTTTTTGACAAGTGTCGACAACCCCGTTGGCTGCTTGAGCATCTGTTTTCTCCCCGCCAATGGCTGGTCTCAAGGATGGCTGCTCATCCTCCTCCATCATGGGTTCAACATGAGCCACTAGTTGACTCTCAACAAATGGCCCATCACGCACACTGATGCATATCATCCTCTGACTCATGCCCGGCCATATGTTGCTCATGTTGAATCACCACAAACAACTCATCTCCTTGAATGACCCCCATGGGGTCTATCGATTGCTCATCATACACCTCTGTCAAATGTGGTTGCATATCTGGGTTGATGTCAATATCATCACTTGTCTGCTCATGCTCCTCAAAGGTATCCTCATCAATACCCACAAACTCTACTGTAGATGGAGAATCCTCATCCGGAAAGTAAGAAGGAATCTCCTCCTGACCCCCGGGGTCATCTCCTCTGTGTTACTCAAGCATGAGTGGTTAGGCCCCCAAGTTTCCTTGCAAATGAAGCAAAGACCCTTCCTTCTCAGCTCATGCTTGCTACAAGTTTGGCTCTTTGTATCTTGCATCATCGTCAACTCCTCTTGGGTTAGCTGCTTTCTGAAAAATCTCAAGTTTTGCTCAACCACCCCTTTGGCTAGCTCATAGGCATCTGGTGAGACAACCTCTTTCTTCCTCCAATGACTAACAATTTTGTCCACAATTGTTTGTGAATGACATCACCTTCAACTAGTAATGAAGATAAGATATCTTGCATGTTGGCTTTTGCCTCCTCATGGTGATGCTCTATGATGTTGGTGAAGAAGAATTGGCAAATTTGAAGGATCAGGTCATCTTTCTGTACATAAAGCATGACTACGTAGGATCTGATTTTGGCCATAGTGTCTAGGATCACAGACCTTCTATCAAAGTTTGAGTTCTGGGTGTCATGCAACCTTGAATAACATTCTACAATCAATTGAAAGGCCTTCTTCATGATGACATCATCGTAGGGAGGAAAGGGTGCTACTATCCTCAAAATACCTCTGAAACAAAAGGCAATTATAAGCTTGATTCTCTCACCTGGATGCTCCAAGAATCTGGCTTGTACCAATGCAAGCATAGCTGGCTCCAGAGCCCAATTTAAACTCTAATCAGATTGCTCCACCTTGCAATGATAGGATTCCACTCTTCCAATGTGAGGTCATCTCCTGATTTTCCAGTGTTTAAGTCTGACCCAAGTACGAAAAGCCCATTCCCCACTTCATTTACCTTTTGTAAGTCCCTTGGATGCCTCTGTTGGAGCAAATTATGTACCTTCCTAGAGAAGGGTCTGATGCTCTGTTTGGATGCATGGTATTTCACGGAACTAACTTCTGCATTATTCAATATTTTCAATTTGTTTAGGAGTTCCTATGGTTTAGCCCAATGATGACAACAGCATTTGTGATTATGAAGCCACGGTTTTCTGAGTAATGAACTCTTTCAGAGGCAAATTCTGTCAATCATGTATGCTACTGTGGGTGTATTATTTTGTTTGTTTGCTTTAAGCATCAATGCACGGTGATGTGTTTGTGTGACCAAACTCAGATCATCAATTTTGATAGCATATAATATTCAGAATTACAACAAACTGGAAGCTACCTACTCATAAAGGAGAATGCATTATAATGGGCTCAATAGACAAGTCTGATAAAGGAGAATGCATTATAATGGGCTCAATAGAGAAACCTATTATAGATATAGTGACATTTCCTCAAAATGGTTGACAACCTCTCCTATACCTCTGCTATAGGAGACTTTAGGCCATTGATCTCTGGTTCCTTTTCCTTAAACCTTTGCTACATCCTAGTGAAAGGTACAGGTGAACGTTCAACTGGAGGATATGTGCACAAGCAGCCCAAACACAGGAAAAACAAGGACTCGACTCCTTGCCAAGGAAGTTTGGTCTGATAAATTCGGCCTTCAAATTTCTGATGAAAACCAACCCGTCCCTTGTCAATACGCTGCTACAGGCCTCAAAAGAGAAGCTGCTATAGGTGCAAGATATGCCTTTAACCCATAGATCAAACTTCCTTCCAACTTCCTTCCAACTGTGACTTGGCGTCCAAACCTTCATATAAAACCACTCGGTCTTCAAGAATTTGATTGGAATCCAGATCACTAAGCTTCCTTGCTACAAAGCTTCCTTGCTACAACACCTCCAATAATACTGATAAGATGACACGTACAGGGAATTCAGCCCCATAAATTCCGGGCTAGAAATTTTCCAATTTTTACTCTGTTTACTAAGTTTGAAGTATTATTTCATATAATTCCGGGCTAGAAATTTTCCAATTTTTACTCTGTTTACTAAGTTTGAAGTATTATTTCATGTGCATGTTTGGGTCAAAAAATTCCAGGATCCACTGCTGTAGTTGTATATTTAATTTTTCTCCTTCAAATATGGCACACAATGATAAAGAAATAAAAACTAGACTTCTTGATATTCACTGTCTAAGTGCAGAACTTAGAAAATGACAAGAGAGCATGGATTCATATTACTGCTGAAGTAAACTAGCTGGCACATAAACTTTAGTAATATCAGTCTTTAGTAAGGAAGCACATCATTTGAGCATATAGAGGAACCTGACTCCTTTTAGAAGTACGAAAGGGTCTTCAAAATGAGAGCAAATATACACCAGTAGTTAGGACGCCTTCTAGCAGAGACCACGTATACCCATGAACCATACCCATACACTCCAGGTATGTCCAGCAGAGCTATAAGGGACAACGTTTACCCTCCATTCAAGAAGCAATCTAACAAGTAACTTGTGGCCCCATCAACACAGTTGACATTCATCTAGGAAACTATGATCACTTCCAGCCAGAATGTCCCACAGCAAGCACAAGAATTGATGAATCCGGTCACCAAATAGCAAGTAATCTTGTCTATGTAATGCAGCGAAACAACCCAGAAATCGATGGTTCTCCCTGTCACAAGTTTAAGGAAGCTCGTTCCCTTTTCTTATGAAGAAATCCACAATAGCAAGTAATCTTGTCTATGTAATGCAGCGAAACAACCCAGAAATCGATGGTTCTCCCAGTCACAAGTTTAAGGAAGCTCGTTCTCTTTTCTTATGAAGAAATCCGCCCTGGTGACGGAGTTAATGTTGAGCTCTGTCCACACTTATGCTTCAGGTGAATCCTGTCCTCGATCTGCAATGGAAAAATCTCTTGGCTTTGAATTGTCTCCTTGAAACCTTTGCCGCCTTCCAAATAATTAAACCTGCAGTGCGGTAATAGAATTTGGCCTCTGCAAATAACCCTTCGTACCGTGATCTGGTATCACACTTGGATCTCTGGTCTTCGGAGGATGATTCAACTACTTCAATCTCATGCAGGCAATCAACAATAGATCAACACAAATTGATATAGTTGCTCAAGATCTGTCATATTGGTTGGGAGAATGAACGCTACTACGGAAATAAACCAACTACTTCAATCTCATGCAGGCAATCAACAATAGATCAACACAAATTGATATAGTTGCTCAAGATCTCTGTCATGTTGGGAGAATGAACACTACTACAGAAATAAACCACGACCCTCTGACAAAATTTTAGCAAGATAACTCAGCTGAAGGAAGAGGTGCTCACGGTGATGCTGCGGCTTGAATATTAGACTCGGACTCGGGAATAAATTTTGCTTGAATTCCTTTTACCCAAATCAACAATTCAAACAAATAACATTTGGCTCCCGTAAAATTTGCCATGACCCACAATAATTTGCTCACGCTAATTTAATTTGGCCACCCCTTTAGAATAGTTCCACGGGCCCAATTAGAAATTAAAATTTGACTTTATACCTTATTGGCCACCATATAATAAATTTTGTCCAAGAATTAATATTCATGCAGCAATCTCACTGAAATTTGTTGCACATTTAATAAGAAAATTTGTTGGGCTTCTTTTAACAAATTCTTATTTTGCTGCAGGAACAGGGTTTTTGACTTCTTCGGCAAAACCCTTCGATAATAGCTTCAATTGAAAATTGAAAAACCCACAGGCTGAGCCAAGGCTCTGATACCACTCTAATATCCCTAATAGAAAATTTAAAGAGTAGATGCCAGAAATGAACTTGAACAACAAAATAATCGCAAATAGACTCACAACTAGCAATTTGATACACGAATAAACGCCAATAATATCATAGAGCCATTTATTAATCCATTGGAAAAAGTGAGCCATTTATTAATCTATTGGAAAAAGTACATCAACATCACGGAATAATGGAACCTAGGCTTTCCAAGGAAGCAAAGCAAACCCCAAAAATAGATCTTTGACCAAAATGATGTATGACCCCTAGTAATGATGTAGACGACCTAGTGAGAAGACTGTTGCAAACCTGCTATTGCCACTACAAACGTGCTCTTTCCAAAACTCTGCTGTAGCATCATGATATTTCTAGGTGAAATCTCCTCAAGAGTGTTGGGCTTTCATCCAACACCCAACCGCAAACCCTAGGGTTTCCGTCCTGGGGCTATAGACACCGGGAACTAGGTTCTCCAAACCTCGTCAACAAAAAATATCAACAATCCATGATGTCCTCAAATGGTCTCCTCCTCCTCTTTTATAGATCTCATGGACTCCTCTAGAAGCCTTTATTTTATTATTAGTTTAATCACTTAGTACCTTTTCCCTCCTTTTATTTAATTAAAATACCTTTTTAATTTGGAAAAATAGTAAATTGACCACCATCCCTCCCCTCCTCAGGCCACTGAAAGTCATTTGCCACCACCTCTTCCTGTAGATCTGTTCATTCCGGTTCCACCGAGTTATTACACTAAGGTATTTCGTCAAGTATTCCTCTCAGAATGCTACCTTAAGCATTATGCTTATGTGAGTTAAGCTTAATAATAACCCGATTTCCAAAAGTTGTCGAAATGCAACAGAACAAAATGCAAGTTGTGTGGATGATGGAATGCGCCAAGTGAATGTTGTCGGACTCCATAAAAACTCCTCAAAACCCCATAAGCCCCTCCATAAGCCCTTGGGTCCGCTGATAGAGTAAACTTACTCCTGTGACCTAGCTGCCACCAACCTTGGAAGTCCATCCTGATCACGCCATAACAGAAACTAGAAAAAGGAACATGATAGTGTCTTACATTATTTGTCATTTATAATGTAAAGCAGATAATGTAACATGGAGATATCACTAACTAATCTTTTGAAATATACTTGTGAGGGAGAGGTTGTAGCAGAGTGCAAAGGCATATGCAAAAGTAGAGGTGAGTTTTCTTTTTGTGCAAAATATCCATATATAAAGGTAGAGGTGAGTTTCTTTTTGTGCAAATATCCATATATAAAGGTAGAGGTGTGCTCTTTTTTGGTGCAAAATTTGTGTATGATTTGTTAATAAAGGTAGAGGTGTGCTCTTTTTTGGTGCAAAATTTGTGTATGATTTGTTAATAAATTCTTTTGATTTCAAATGCCACATTTCTCCTCCCATTTTATCTATTTAGGGTTGATGATTTTTAGTGTTTACGTAAGTTGTACTTTCCAGTGCATAAGAATAATAATATTGTTAGTCTCTAGTTAAGATTATTCATAAAATGCTAAGTCACCGGATTCGTCCTAAACCCCCTACGAATCCCGAATCCAGCGAATCCGACACGATTCAGTCTGGATTCGTGTCCAAATCATATGACACGTCGTGTCCGTTTCCGACACGTCAAATCTGAGGACGTGTCACGATTTTCAAAAGCGTGTCGCGATTTTGGGACACGTGTCCTGTTTCCAGGACTAGTTACCCCATAAAAAGGATCTTTGGAGCTTTTTTATTTCTTTGAGAACCCATTTAGGGGCGGCTAGGATTGAGAAGAGATACAGCGGCATAGATTGAAGAACTGATTTGATTAAGACTAAGCGACTAGGCATATTGAGGGATTTGTGGGTTCAAGAAGAGAGACATGCTTCTAATTTTTCAAGGAGCAGATTCCAAGATGAGTGTTTCAGGGCAACATCAGTCAGGGGAGCTCCTAAAACCACTAAAAACATTTTAATGAGAAAGGCATTGAGTAGAGTGCAAAGGCAAAGGTTGAGGTTAGTTCTCTTTTGATGCAAAATCAAAATCCATGGTTAGTTCTCTCTTGATGCAAAATCAAAATCCATTTATGATCTGCTATGTAATATTTCTTATTCCAAAGTATTTCTTATTCCAAATACTTTGGATCTCATCCCTAATTTAGTGTTTATGATATTTGGTGTTTACATAAGATGTATTTTCTATTGAATACGATTACTTATAAGATTTTCGGTCTCCATTAAGATTTCTCATAAGATATTTTAATGTGTTTATTATTTCTTACAATATTTGATGTATATTTAGTATTTCTTCGAATATTTTCTAGTCTATTTAATATTTATTTGTGTTTTGATGTGCAGGGTGCCTTTGGTTAGCCATGGATGATTTATTTATGGATGATTTTTGTAGTTATAGTAGAGTCTATTTCTTATTTGTCTTTTTATGTCTTATTTTTATTTTTTTGTTTTTTTATTGTTCCTTATATTTTTTTATCGAACATGTTATATCTTTGTATTTGTGAGCATGGCCAAGCTAATTTATGGATTGTTTTTTTCCGATGTGTGTGTTAAATATAATTTTCTTTTGTTCACATTTTCTTTTGGGTTGAATAGTGTGGGTTTAGGGATGATCCATAGTCCACAAGTGTAATGAGCAAAGGTGAATGAGGCATGCATGTGGGGATTTGCTTCTTTATGTTTAAAGATGAACAAGGTATATAATAATATATGCGAAACTTACTTGTTTGTTACGAAATAATTATATGGTTTTGTGTCCATTTTTATTTAACTCATATGTTGCTTTTCTTTTGGGTTGAATAGTGTGGGTTTAGGGATGATCCATAGTCCACGAGTGTAATGAGCAAAGGTGAATGAGGCATGCATGTGGGGATTTGCTTCTTTATGTTTAAAGATGAACAAGGTATATAATAATATATGCGAAACTTACTTGTTTGTTACAAAATAATTATATGGTTTTATGTCCATTTTTATTTAACTCATATGTTGCTTAATCATTGTATCATGTGTGTTTGTTGAAATGTAGTTGCGATACAAATTAAGAAAGGTGAAGGAACACTCATGAAATTACTATAAAAACTCCATCAGAGATGTGAGTCACCATAGCAAAGTTAGAAGCAAAGATAGAGGGTGAGTTATATTTTGTTGCAAAACTCATGTTGAAATTAGATGAATATTATATTATTTGAGATTTATTTATATAATCAACATTATGCAAATGTGGGTTAAAGGAAGCTGTTGGGGTATAGAGTAAACTATGGAATTTTTTTTTGTATGAGAGACTTGCAAATGTGTAGGAGAACAAAGGAAAAAAGTGCGTTCTCTTTTGGCTTGACATTATATTATTTGAGATTTATTTATATAATCAACATTATGCAAATGTGGGTTAAAGGAAGCTGTTGGGGTATCGAGTAAACTATGGAATTTTTTTTTGTATGAGAGAGACTTGCAAATGTGTAGGAGAACAAAGGAAAAAAGTGCGTTCTCTTTTGGCTTCGACATGGATATCTTCCTATTTCAATACAATGGTTCTCCCCCCCTTCCTTGTTAAGGAATTATTGATTTTTTGTCATTACATAAGATGTGCTTTTGCATAATATTACTCATAAGACATTTTGTTTTGGTTTATGATTTCTTATAATATATGTAAATTGTCTAACATTGTGTGAGAACTTAAAGAAGGTCCAAACAAGCCATGATTACATAAGCATAGTGGGTGAAGGCAAGGATTGAGGTGATATGTCAGAACTTAAAGCAGGTCCAAACAA
>APFE030995923.1:107733-130756 GCA_000404065.3 Pinus taeda | reverse complement strand
GCACCAACATAAAACCCCAACACTGTATTATCAATCAAGTGGAAATCCTCAACAACATACAAAAAGAATCAGCTCAATAGCTATCATACTCTCTCTGTACTCTGATGATCTTCAATCAGAAGATGAAAGTCATGGACTACCTAGGCCTCAATATATAGGCCACAAGTCCTACAATCTCCTATAATAGGTCCTTCTCCATGCAAGGAATACTTACTAGAAATATCCAAGCATCTGATAGTACACTGTCCCACATCTGATCTCAACTGGGTCTCTGACAGAAGTGACATGCAACAGTTATCCATGAGTGAATCCTCAGTTATCTAAAATAATAGTTGTCACATGCATTATATTTTATTATTTTAACTTGTTAAAATAATCTAACTGGATTTGACTAGTTACAACTAAGTCAACTGATTCTCTCATTATAAAACTCATACTTATTCCCTCAATTAGTGGAGGAAATTAAGGACACATTCCCCAATCAGTGGAGAAATAATTGCATGTTCTCACAAAGACTTCAAATTTGCTTTTCCTTAACTAATTAACTCATGGAGAATTAATTTATTAATATTCCAAACTGCTAGTAATACCAAAATTAATTTTACTTCCTATAGATAGACTAGGGACTGCTATAAATAGGAAGTGACCCATAAATGCTATTTTTAGAACTTTCTATTTTTAACAGTTTCACCTCTCACCCAATGTGGCCAATGACCTCACTGGCCAAACTGCTATTTTTAGACATACTATTTTTAGCAGGTCTATTTTTAGCACATTCTAAATTTATCATTTCTTATTGCACACTTTTCAATAGGTTATATATCACACACAAGAGTGGTTTACGTGGATAAAACATATGACTTCTTCTATGCATCACAAAACTTCTGACTCACTCTCCTACACATGGATGAAATTAATGATGCTCTTTTATGCATAACTGGTACAATGGTTTTTTAATAAATTTGTCAATGATAGACAAATACATACATATGGGTGAAATAACATGCTCTTTCACTCATGCATACAATGTATAGAGCTGCTACAAAACAAATGAATGAAATCAAGGTGAAGACATATAACCCTTGAAACCTTAAGTGCATGCACAACTCCACCTAAGCTCATTATACCTTGTCACCTTTTGTTGATCTTGAGAACTTGATTGTGCATTTTAGGCTCGGGATCACATTATTATGTTTCTACAACTCATACACATGTCTTCTTTATGCTTCTTTATTGTTGCAATGCACTCCCCTTGAGGTTATGTAGTCATCATAGTTCTTTGTAGTCTTTTATGAATATGCATAAGGTAACAATAGACTACATTTGGGACTAGCTTCCCTTACTCAAAATATGAAGAGTAATATATTTTCCTTTATCTCTCACTTATGCTCACTCTTCCCTTCAACATGTACACATTCTCTGGGGCTTTGATTCCTCTTGCAATTACTTTCTTTGACATTTTTTCTAATGTAACATCCTTTGGAGTTGAATATCACTTCCTTTCCTCCATCAACCATTTCAATCACACTCAAGGCATTGTGCTTCAACCCCTCAACCAACAACACACCAACTGCATTATTTTCTCATCACAAAGATTGGACTTTCCTTTACCCAACACCTTAGTAGATGTATAATCTACAAGAATGACATGGCCATCCATAGTATTCCTCAATGAGAAGAAATTTCTCTTGTCCCCTGACATGTTATGGGAAAAACCACTATCTATGTACCATCAATAATCATGATCAAACATGCATAAATAAATTCCATACTTTACTTGTTACTCCTCCTTCTTCATCAATATTGTGGTAGGTTGCTTCTTTACATGCACATTCCATTTTTTTTGCTAGGCCTATTCTGGTTTTGCTACTTCTTTTTTTTTATCTTATTTGAGAAGTTGAACAAATAGCAACCTTAAGCCGTGTGACTAATATTGTGACATGCATAGCACCTTACATGACCTATAGATGAGGCAATAGGATTAGATATCCTGGCAAACATCTTAGATATTTGCTTGCATAAAACATGCCTCTATTCCATGCATGAGATCTACAATCAACTTCCTTGTGGCCAAATAGGTTGTGTGAGAGACAAAAAACATAAAATGCACTAATATACCTAAATGCTAATGACCTCTTTGGATTCCCATATTTTTGCATGTGTTTTTGGTTAGATATGAACACTCTATTTCTACAACTAGATGCAACATGTACATAATTGTCACAGATGTAAAACTCTATATCATCCATTAATGAATAAAAGGGGTTTTGAATTATTTTAAATCTAACATCTCTACCACAATATTCTCTTAGAGTGAATGATCTTCTATTCATAGGTTCCCCTTGAGTTTCTCTACTCGTTTCTTCTTTATTCTTTGTTTGTTGCTCTTGGTAGTGCCATGATTTACTACAAACTTCTTAGGATATGCATTATTACTTTCATGAGCCTATGAGCTAGACCCTTCCTCATGAAAACCAAGGTTAGATTTTTTCATGGGAGATATTTGGCTTTTAAGCATGTTGTCCAAAGCCTTGGTGTTATTTACTTTCTTCAGCTGAATATCTTTCAGTTTAACTACTTTCTCATTGAGACCACTTTAGCTTCTAATTTTTCAATTCAACCCTCTTTCTCTTTCAATTGGTTTATCTTCAAATATTCATGTTTTTCACCTCTTATAACTAGATTTTCAATTTGAGGACTTCTTCTCTGAGCTTATTCTCCTTCGCATAAAAAATCTACATTAATTTCTCCTGATCTATACACATAGTTGTCAGCCTACTCACTTCAATTATTAGTTTATCTATTACGACCATGGCTAATTCAAATTAAGCTTTAAGAATAATTACATCATCCTCATCATGAATATGCAACTCATCGTCGCTAGCATCAAAGTCTTCTAAAATACAACTAAGAAATAATTCACCATTACTATTTCCTTCAATTATATCTTACTGCAACACATCTGGTAGTTCAGGACCTTCATTTTTTATTTCTCCTTGTGATATACTGAACTTGCAGTAGTTGGATGGACCACATTAGGCTGAGACTCTTTCATCTGAGAGGCCTTATTTTTTTATCTTTTTATTTTTCTTCTTGATCTCTCCATTTTTGTTGTTATTAGTGTCTCCTCCATACAACACTTGCAAATTGTCCCAAATCTCCTTTGTAAATGTCAGATGCACTATCTTTTCTAGATATTCATTATGGAGATTTTTATATATCATGCATATTTCTCAAGAATTATGTTGCATCACTTTCCCTGGGGGAGAATCCTTACCATAAGCTTCACAAACTAGCTTTCAAATTTCATATCCATAATCTAATAATTTAAATTTGACTTTTTCAACTATACCTGGTAATTTGCAAAACTCAGTAGAAAGACTCGATGATCCATTCTGATTTTTTTTTCAAAATTTACCATATTTGACCAAATCTAGTTTCCAGCGGTCAAGTTGCACTTGAAAGCATCTGCTCTAATACCAATGGTTGGGAGATTGACAATACTAAGGGAGGGTGAATCAATATTGTGCTAGATGGATCAACTTATACCAATTTTTGCCTTCTTTTACAATTAATTGATCTATCAATGATTAGCACCACAACATAATGTATAGAAAAAAATATAATCACAATATAATAAGTAGATAACACATTCAATGACTATGAGGAACATCTAATCAATAAGGAACATAAAACACCATCACACATGAGAACACATGATATAAGGAAGAAACCCTTCTGAGAGAAAAACGACCATCTTCTTTGCCTACTTTTTTCTTCTTCTTATTGGTAAAATATTATTTTTACATAATCACTAGTCAAGACTAGTGTGCAAGCCACAAATTGTGATGCATGTGAGCCATCACTCGCTCCATGCCACTACCTGACGGAAGCCACCACTTGTTGAAATTTGTCGGCCACCTATTAGAAGTCACCACTCCCTCAACTATGGTGGCCACTACCTACTAGATGCCTTAACACCTAATAGTTTTGTCATCCATCCCTAGATGAAAGCCACCACTCCCAAGTTCTCATACCATAACCCAAAGGAAGCCACTACCCCCTTAATTATCAAGCCACCCCCTACCGGAAAGCCACCACTTCCCCACTGAACGCCCCAACCTTCAAACTATTATGGACCAAATTTAATACATTTTCAAAGTAGGATCCACCTACAACAAACTCAATCAATTGCAAGCCTTATTTCATCCAATTTTCATACTAGACCCACATAGTCTCACTACTCATATGAACACAAAAATATCAAGCCTCTACTAACTTTGTCATTTCCAACACTAGCACAAGATAATCAACAACAATACAATCTTACTATTAAACCCCAACAACAACATATATACAAATAATCAGATCCAAAAATACAGAGCATCAATGATATTCTCACTCAACCATACAACTCACTAGCAAACCCTACAACCACATATGAACCAATATAATAACATATGGAATACATCAACAATATATCTGCAACAATATATTGGTAGCTATGACATATATAATACAATATATCAACAACACGTGATATATGAGTATTTGCAACAATACTCTGTCTGACAACTCTTTTCTCTTCACTCTCATCTTCTCTACAACCTGCAACTCAAACTTGTCAACAATATGATATCTAATCCAATGTCCCTGCAATAGAAACTACAACAAAATTTTGTTCCCCATATCAACAACAACATGAAACTAGTTTCAACATACAAAATTTGATCATCTACTGTCCTCAATCACCCTCATCATCTCTCCATTATTGCTTCAAATATGATCTATGATCTGCATTCTACATTATTGTACCTCACTTTCTCACTCCATCTCACAATTTTCTCACGATACTTTACAATAGCTTAAACTCCCAACAAGTCCAACCACTCCTCTACAAAAATTTCTCATATAAATAAAAATTATGGATCGATTAATCTTTGAGCTTGTAGGAATTCTCCTCCCTTTTTTATTCCCCCTATTGGATCAAATTATCTTCATATAATTGTTCTGAAGATCAACCACATTAGCGGGTTCAAAACGTGTCATCAATCTAAAATCCTTATGTGATGGATCCACAAGACAAATCTATGAGTAATTACATTAGGAAAAGGAGGATCATCACCCATATTCATACATCATTGATTTGGTCTGGTCCATTAAATAATTTTCCTTGACTCGATCCACCATTATTTTCATTGAATGAGAGGTATTAATAAAACTTAATCACGCCAAATTTGCAAACACTAAATTTTTGAAGGCCAAAAATTTGAACGCAAAATTTGCAAATGCCAAATTTCTTAACGCAAAATTTGTGAATGCCAAATTTCTGAACGCTAATTTATGAATGCCAAATTTGCAAATGCCAAATTTGTAAACACTAAATGTCTGAATAACAAATTTGTGAATTCCAAATTTCTTGGGAAATCCCAGCTGTTTGTGCATGTACAATAGGGAAAATTTTAAACTCCTCTGCTCAAAACTGCTGCCAGATTCTTCATCATCTTTCCCAACACCTATACAACCTCCATACACCTATACAACACTTTTAACACTTCAACAAACCTATGATCATCATCACAAGCCCACAATCCCTTCCAACCTATTGACATCAATGCCAACACAATTGGTTCCATGGTAGACATCAATGCAAACACCATGTTGCCAACAACAAGAATGCTAGTGAATCTTTTGCATATTGAATGCCACCCTTTGATGTAAAGAAGATGTCATGGTATATTGTACATTATTTTTAATGGATTGATTCCTCTTTTAAAGCAGACCTAGAGATATAACCCATGAGGGTGAACTTTATCATCAATTTGTTGATTTTTATCTATGTTTATTATTGCTAAACTATGTCGTCAATTTGTTGACTTTCCTTTATGATTCTTGTTGTTCTATTTTAATTTTCAAGTATTTAAATTGCTTATTTATATTTTATTAAATAAATTTTAACGTACTTGTGAGAAAATTGATAAATTTACCTGAATTAAAAATAATGTAATGACATTGTTTTAGCACTAATATTGAATAAACTTGGATTGATAAAGGATTTGTAAGAATTAGTGTTAAACGTTAACTAGGTATAAGCTAAAGCGTGAAGAAGGATCGCTTGAAGAGTACAATCCCAAGATTTATACAAGATGCGTAGTTTCAACAACAAACAATGGAACCTAAAAGGGAAGAAATCATTATCAAATCTAAAAGGATATTTCAACAAAAATTTCTTGACATGAAAGCTATGGTGGATGTGTTACAAAAATACCAAAGAAGATGCAATTCAATTTAAAGATGAAGGAGGTGGTGGTGACCCTCCTAAAACTCCTCTTTCTCCATCATCTCCTCCATATCCATCTCCATCATACAAAAGGAAACCAAAGAAAACTAATTATAATTTTTATTTGTTAAAATTAGAAATGAACTTCGATTTATCAATATATAATAGTGAGCTTAATGAAAAAAAGTTCAATAATTGGATCATACAAATTGAATTATATTGCAGGGTCCAAAGAATTTTGGATAAAGAAGAAAAATGTTTCAACTAGCTACTCTTTGATTGGTAGGCACAACACTGATCTAGAGGAAAATAAGACTCAACAAAATCTTCCAAAAAAGAGTAAAATGTCTCTCCTTGATATGAATTTATAGCAAAATTAAAGAAATTTTATCCTTTAAGGAATATGCAAAAAGGCATAAAGGATTAGAAAATTTTTAGGTAAAGTAAAGGGAAAAATGTGCAAGAATATACTCAAGAGTTTATAAAGAAAACATTAACATTGGGAATTATTCTTCATACACAAGGAACTATTTTGAAATATATTGGTGGGTTGCATAGTTATTTGAAACATATTGTTATTATGTTTAACCCAACTAATCTTGATGGCGTCTGTGTCCAAGCCACACATATTGAGTCAAGGGGAAATAATATTTAAGATAATTTATCAACAAAAACAATTTAGCCAATTGCATGCATGAACAAAGAAAAGGGTAAGATGAAAATAATAGGTATGCTTAAAAATAAGATTAGTAGTCTTCATCTTCACATTGCAAAAAGGAAGTACATTGTGAGACCAATTGTTGGAAACTTCATCTAAAACTGAAGCAAAAAAAATTATGGAATAAGAAGGGTACTTAGAAGAATACTACTACAATCCAATAGGACCTTGGATTAGATTTAGCAAATGAAAGCATGATCGTGGCCATGAGAATACAAATTGCATCTTCCTATTCTACTTCTATCTCTAACACTCATTCTTTAAAATTTGAAACTATGCATGGTGAAAGGAAATAAAGAGATCTAATTCCATATTAAAGTCATCTCAAAGTATACAAAGATTGATACATTCTTTGATAGTATAGTTACCAATCTAATCTAAATTTTAAAGTAATTTTTAAGACATTAGGACTTGAAACTAAGACTAATGATGTAATAAAAACTTCATGGGAGAAATTCAATATTGGATAAAGTTCTAGAGGGGAGGTAAATAACAAAAGGTCTCCAATAATTTGTAAGTAAATATCAATACAACCCTAGTTATAACATTGCTAGATTTATAACATCTATTTGAAATTGAAACTGATGCAAGTGCTTACATTATGGGAGCAACGCTAGTACACATAAGGAAATCATTTTGGTATCATTTTGAAACCTTCACTAGTGCTGTAAAAAATTATCCTACTTATAAAAAATAATTGTATGTCTTAGCTCAAAATGTGAAGAAGTGAAAACATTATTTGATGAGCAAACAGACAATCATCCATATAGATCATCAACATTTTCAATAACTATAATCATAGACCAAGTTTCAATATTAACATCATTTCTAGTAGATGGGTTTCTTATAGCAATTCCATTTTCTCATGAAGAAAGGTATACAAACCAAGCTTGTAGATATGTTATTTATACCACATATTAATGCTTCCACTATTTTATGGCATAGTTCATTATCTCGTGAAAGTTACATTGAACAATATGCTAGAGGTGAAGATTTTAAGGATGTATACTAAATGTTAGTCCATGGTATTAAAGTCGAAGAATTAAAGTTCCATGTACATGAAAAAGTACTATTATTATCATATTTGATAAATTGTATGTTCCACGAGACAAAAGAGTGCATGTAACCAAGGAAGCACATACTTATCTTAGTAACAAAACAATAGCTCAAATGAAACACTATTGTCATTAGCCTTAAATGTATGAAAATATGTTAAAAATATGTAGAAGGATGTGTCATGTATACCAATAGAAAACTAAGTAAAAAAAATTGGGTTTGTAAATGCCACTTCATATACCTTCTCGTCCATGGAAAAGTGTGTGGAGATTTTGTAAGGGGTTTTCCTATGTCCAAGAAAGGTCATGAGTATTTTTATGTTACATAGACACATTTAGCTAAAAGTGCATCTTAATGTCTCATAAGAAACAGGTGACATGAGAAAACACGTCAAATTTGTTTATCTAATATGTTTGGGTTCATTTTGGTTTGCTTGCATCCATTGTATCAGATCAAAACTCCCACTTTATTGTGGAATTTTGGTCAAATTTGTGGGGATTAATGGACATTCAACTTTAGAAGGTCATTAATTCTAATCCATAGACAAATGGAAAAATTGAATTGGTCATCAAGATAGTGATACTTGAGGATATTGTAGCAAACATCCTAAGCTCTGGGATGAGCAATTGTATTATGTGCACCATGCATATAGTTGTTTCATACTTTCCTTTACACATAAGCCTCCTTCAAAGACATTTGGACTTCACTCTTGGACAAAATTCAGTGGTGGATGGATGTAAAGTAACATCCTAGTTTATCTCTTTAAAAAAAATTGTGATTAAATTTGTCTTGAAACTATGAATGATTATTCATTTTGTTTTATTTTATTTTATGCTAAAATGGTAAACATAAGGTAGAAGTACCATGGTGTCCTAGCCATTGTAAATATTTTTACTTTTGCATATTAATAAAATGTGAATTACCAAGACCAAAAGCCATAAGCACCTATTGGGACTACGATATTACAAGTGGAGAAAGATAAGGGGTTCTAAGGGATTTTTTATCATTCCTCTATCTATATTGCCTTATCACCTTCACCTCATTTGAATTATGAATGGGGGTGGGAGGAATTTCCAAGAACAAGAGAGGAAAAGGAGAATTTATGAGGCAAGACTAGGGAAAAATACGGAAATTTTGTATATGGGAAATAGGCTGAGAAAAATAGAGGAAAAATAGAGAGTTTTAGAGCCCAAACTAGGGAAAAAAGGGTTTCCATTAAAAAGAAATTAATCAGTAAGAATGACGTAGGATGATTTTTATTTTTCTAGAAGAGCCATGAGACTAGAAAATCTGCAAGAAGTTTTGGGACATCATTAGAACCTTTCTATATCCTCATAAAAGAGCACTAGAGGGAGAGACTTTTGAGGGAGTGAGAAGAATAGAAGGAAGTCCTCTAATGCTATGAGAGGTAGGTATTGTGGGTTCCTATAGCTACTTTTTCCCTACAAAAATTAGAAGAGTGAAATTTATCTTGGTTGAATACCTTGTAGACTAAGCTAGGAATAATTGTCCCTACTCTTCCCTAGTGGTATTATAGCTTGGCTAGAGGGCGGAGTTCCATAGTGAACTACCTAGGTTTGGTGAATATCATTTAGATTGTTTGGTTTCACTTGCCATGTTTTTTTGTTTACAAATAAGTTCATTTATAGCTTTGGTAAATTCATTTATATATTGGTTATTTAATTAGAATTGTCTTGGTAGATCTCCTTATATATTCAATGCTTTCCAATGTTTAATTTCTTGTAATTAATTATAACACAATTTCCTAATAATTAGGTAAGTGATTTTTCTTTCATTACTACAATCGTCACCTAGCTCTATTCTAGAAGTTATTTATATAAGTACAACTATGGAGATTTCATGTATTTCATGCTTATTGTTGATAGCAACCTTGAACTAGGAGGAATTGCAGTCATGAGTTAGATGGAAAGTGTCAATGCAATCCATGTTTACACCAAAAACAAAGGAACATTTTCCTCATCCACTAATTAGACGATCAAAGGAGTCAATATCGAGAGCTAGCCACAAGAGGGACTACATGTGGAGGGACACTGAACTTACCATAAGCCATTGGGAACTTTACATATTTTTCGATGGTTGGTGGTCAATGGCTTGGTGAATTAGAGTCTATTAGAAGAATGGTGAAGGCAACAAATATTTGAACACCATGTGATAGGTACTTTACTAGCTAATAAAAAATCATGATTAGTCCCAACTAGGGCTTAGATCAAAAGACTATTAGGGAAGTGTTCCAATGGCCCAATTTCTTGGTATCCCAATGACCAAGTGGGTTAGAAGTCAAGGACCGGGGGAAACAATCATGTATTGCAATAAAATATGAGAGGAAGAAAGGTTGGTAGCCAATGCTCAAAATTTAAGCCTGTCAAGTAATGTGATACATCCATTAGTTGACATTTGTCAACTAGACTTGGAGAAAGTTTAGCTAGTAGGCCAATGGGTTGTTTAGCTAGGCCTCCCTGTGCCCAATTAATCGGACGACACATGATAGAGAGCCCTGCTGGTGGATCTGGTAATGGACTTGGAGTTGTCTCTTGCTCTCGAAATAGAATACCTACAAAGAAAAGCACAAGTGCTAAGCTTTGAATAATAATGTAGTGAAAGGAAGGACATTTCAAAGCCTAGTGCTTGTGCAAAATCTGGTCCTAGTAATGGTGTTGCCTCTTAGGAATCTAGACATGATGCTCTGAGTTAGTAAGACAACTAGATAGGGGTGAGCACAACACTAGAGCTAGGACTATTTCCTCATTGATGCTACCACCATGTGTGTGGTGTGGCCTAAAAAGAGAAGTATAATAAGAGCTTGGGAAATCTAAACAAATATAGGAAGATTCAAAGTAACCACCAAGAAAGGGACATGGAGATAATTTTGTTGACTGTCATACGTTAATCGGACGAGCTCAACCTTGTGGAGTTTTATTATTGTTTTGCTAGATACTTGTTAGTCCAGTGACAATAGACAAATACATAAGTTGAAGATGATGGAATTCACGTCAAATGATGAAATTTCAATTGGACTAAGCTCAAAATTTTAGAAAGGGGATTCATCTAGGTAGCTGGTTAGCAGTGTTGATGTGGCTCATTAATTGACATGACATGTATGACAACAACACAATGATTATCTTTAGATTTCCATGTGTCACACTAGGTTCAATTGATATGGCATTGTAGGTATCATTGTGGATAGGGGGTTGCCATGTGTTTACCACATGGCAATGGCATGATTGTTGATGTGCCACTAAAAAAGGTAATTTTTCAAAAGGCCATAATGTTGTGTCTAGTGATCAGATTTTGATGAAATTTATATCGTTGAAAAGATCTCAATAAACAGAAGATATTAATGAACTCAAAAGTGACTATTGAAGTGGTTTCATGAAGAGGAACTTATAATAACTCATCTTCTCAATGTAAGTTATAAGGATCAAAACTTAAATGGAATAAGAAAGGCCATAACAAAGAAATCATGTGTGTATTTTTGTAATCATCCATTTGTATCTCTCACACACACACATATATAACACCCCATTTATTAATTTATTTATCATTTTACACTTTAATAAATAAGGAATGTTGCAAATTGGTATTAGAGTGAGGTTATATCACTCGGGGTTGTATGGGGTCAAAATAAAAACTATAATTGAATTATTGTTGTATTTTTTTATTATTTAAAAATATGATTATTCTAACACATTAACTTACCTTGTCCTCATAATGATATAGTGAGCAACATCATAGAAGGTTTATCACAATACCATGAATATAAGACCCATGAAGCACAATACCATGATTCTAAGAGTCATGAAGGAAATTATTTTGGAACTAAAATATAGGGAAAATGAAATGTGGAGACTGATCTAGATATGGTAGAGACTAAGGAGTTTAAGAATGGAACTTTAGAGTTTCCAAGAAGGTAATGAATAAATTATTAAAGCCAATGATGCCTTGCTACAAGGTTAAATGAAATGCTGAAAAATATGCAACCAAGGCAAGTGTCAACCATTGTTGGTAAGATTTGTTTAAGAAAGAGATCTCATAATGCTAAAGACAAAATCTCCAATGATGATACTAATACATCCTCAAGTACTTCAAACCAGAAAATAACTACTTTCGATGATTCCACTAATAATAAACCTAACTCTTCTTCCAAACATAAGAAGAATAGTGTCTAAAGATCCCTTAAAAGGAGAGTTTAGGAATATTATGCCTCCTATCTTTAAAGGTGATGTAGAATATGGAGAAGAACATAAAGCTTGATTTTTGGGAATGAAGAAGGATTTTATAGAAATATAAGAGCTAGAGTGGATATTTATAATATGAACAATGGAACATCACTTTGGTGGGAATGCCTCAAGGGGGTAAAGAAAATAAGTGGAGAGAGAAACACTTGGAAACAATTTTAAAAGTATTTTTGTCAAAAATTATCTTTTAAAATTGTATTATGATGACAAAATTAAGTAATTTCATGAAATGAAATTGAGTCAACGAACCATGGAATATTATGCAAACAAGTTTGTGGAAATGTTAATTTATGTGTTATATATCAAGGATGAAAAGAAAAAAATTCAATGTTTTTTAAGTGGATTATCTTGATCATTTAAGGATAGGATCGAATTTGAAAAGCCTAAAAATTTTGATGAGGCAATAAGAAAATCTAAGTTATGTTACAAACAAGGTAGGAATGAACAAGAATCCAACCTAATGTGGAGAGAAAACAAAAAGGAGAAGTATGAACAAATGAAGAATGGATTTAAGCCCCCACCACAATAATATATATATGTATATTATAATATATATAGATTAGATATATATAAGTTTTAAAATCAAGTTACCCAACAATAAGTGACTTTCAATAAAACCTTCCAATTGAAGGGGGAACCAAACCAATGGAGTTAGTGACAAGAAATCCAAGAGATTATTGAATGGACCTTTAAGGTGTTGGGGATGTGGAGAAAAACATCTTCCGAAAAGTTGTCCCTATAGACAAGAAAATACTAATCACACTTATTTTATGAAAGAGGCTGCAATAATGGATGATGTAGCAAAGAATATCCCAATAATATATTATGCGTTGGAAGGTAGACAATAAAAGCATCAAGATTTAATAATGGAGGTCAAGGGTAAGATTGCTAATCATGTTGTCTCTATTTTAATTTATCCAGCATCTAGTCATAACTACATCTCATCTAAAATTGTTAATTCTTGTTCTCTTCAAAAATGTAAACATCATAAATCTTGGTTGGTTTAGCCAGAAACATGAGTTAAGAAGAGAGTTAAATGAGAATATAGAAAATTATCTAATGGTAATAGATGAATTAATCACAAAGAAAAAATTGAATATTTAACCTTTGGGTCCATATGATGTATTAATTGGTATGGACTGGTTAGTAGCCTAAAATGTAAGATTGGACTACCATAACAAAACGTTTGAGTGTATAGATGATGAAGGAAAACCAAGCCTAGTAAAGGATACTCAAAGATCCATTTCTTTGAGAAAAAATTCATCTTTACAATTAAAAATAAGTTTAAGAAAGGAATGAAAATTAGATGCATTCTATATAGAATTAGTAAAATAAAAAGGGTCAAAATTAGAAGACTATCAAATACTTAGAGAATCTGAAGATGTATTCCCATATTAGGTACATAGTTTACCTCCTAAGATATATATTGACTTTTCTATTGATATTTTTCCTGGAATAGAACCTATATGTAAAGAACCTTATAGTATGAGTACCATTGAATTTATGGAGTTAAAAACATGATTATAGGATTTATTGGATTAATAATATAGTATACCCAATGTATCTCCTTAGAGAGCACCAGATCTATTTGTAAAGAAAAAGGACAACGCCCTTAGGATATGCATTGATTATAGAAAGTTGAATAAAATGACTATAAAGAAAAGTACAATTCCCTTAGGATATGCATTGATTATAGAAATTTGAATAAAATAAATATGAAAAACAAATACCCTTTTACCTCGGATTGATCATATATTTAAGGGAGAAAACATATTCTCAAATATTGACTTGAGATTAAGATATCATCAAGTCCAAATCACAGATGATTTTTTTATAAAATAAACTTTTAAAATAATATATGGTTATTATGAATCCACAATGGTGCCATTTGGCCTTACCAATGCACCATCTACATTCATGTGCCTCATGAAGAACGTTTTTATGAAATACTTGGATAAATTTATATTATTCTTTATAAATGATATTTTCATCTATTCTAAGTAAGAATAATAACATGAAGAACATCTTAGGTTGGTTTTACAAATATTGAGAAAACATCAATTATTTATTAAATGTGATTTTTATCAAGAGACAGACACAATATTTGGGGTTGGTTATTTTTTACCAAGGAATCCCAATGGATCTAGAAAATATCAAGGCTATTATCAGCCGGCAAACTCCAAAGAATGTAAAAAAATTAAGGTAATTTATGGGACTCATGAAATACTATCAAGGATTCATTGAAGGATTTAAAAAAATTAGTTGCCATATAGCTTCTTTACAAAGGAGAGTAAAGTTTGTGTAGTCTAATAAATGTGAAGAAAACTTTCAAAAGTTGAAACATATTTTAACTAGTTATTTGATTCCAAAAATTGTAGACCTGTTGTCGTTGTGACAGACACCCTCCAAAATTTTCCTGAACTCAAATTTTGGAGCCTACTACAGATCTTTTGATTGGTCATTTCATAGTCACTTCTTTGTTACTTGAAGCCTTTGAGCTTCCTTCTTGGATTGGAAGTTTCGAGGATACTTTCTCACACATGCACAATCTACAACAAGTTCATGAGTGCATTCTTTCACGTGAGCTTGAAAAAGCACATCATGGTCCATCAAGACTATGCATGTGCAATGTCCAATACATGTCGATAGTCAGTGTGCACTGACATCGACAGTTTCTCACTTTTAGCTACGTTTGTACTTCTATTTGGATGAGTTTTGAAAATTGTCACCTTCATGCACCTTTGTTTTTTCAAGTGTCATTTTCATGTTTTCGACTATCACTTTTTCTTTCTTTCACTCTAATTAGTGTCATTTTCATGTTATCTTCACTCTAGCATGTGTTGCTTTCATTTTCATTTGCATATTGCAAGTGTCGTTTGCACTTTAGCACTTGTCATCTTCTGGCGTCTTAAGTGTCACACAATGTGCATAAGCTTATTTTGGTGGTTTCAAGAGGTTCTCCTTGTGTAAATGAATCGATCTTACCATGTAAACCTTCGTTGCACTCATTTCCAAAGTTTTAAGCATCGTCACACAAGTGTCATCACAGTCGTCGCAAAGTGTATTTTTAGTGTCACACTTGTCATAAGTTGTCGTGAAGGTTGTCGAAATGAGGTAAGTATGTTGTTAATGTGTTCTAGGTGATCTATATTGTGTCGTCAAGAATTCTAAGTGTGTGATCACAGTCAAGTCCTATCACTATTCACATTAGTTTCATTGATCCCAAACTTAGCCAAACTTCAAAAAATTCCCAACAACTTAGTCTCATCCAGCCTTCCTAAACTTCGCATTGTGCAACCCCAACCCTCAAGTTGCAACCCTGCCTCTTGATAATGCACAATTTGCAGCCTACTTTCCAGGACTGTGTACTGTGTAGTTTCAGTGCTCAAGCCTAAGCCTTGGCCTCTAAAATTGAGTAATTCATTCCTTCAGCCTAACCGCAATTACGCATCATGCAGTCTCTCAGCTCAAGCCCAAACCATGAGCTCCTGAACTACACAAATTCACAATCAACAAGTCTTCTCTGCCTCCAAGAATTGCACATTTTGCAACCTCAGTGCTCAAGCCCAACCCTTGAGTCCCATAACTACACAATATTTCTCTCCAGCCAAGCTAACACTATGCATTATGCAATATTAGTCCTCAAGCCTCAGTCTTGAGCTCTTGAACTATGCAACTATGTAATCACATGGCCTCATGTCCTTCTAGTACTGTGCATTTTACAATTTCAGTGCTCAAGCCCAGGCCTTGGCCTCCAAAACTACACAATTCAGCCCTCTATCCTAGCCCCAATTGTGCATTGTATAGTCTCTGAGCTCAATCCAAGATCTTGAGCTCTTGAGTTGCACAATTTCACAATCACCAAGTTTGCTCCACCTTCCAGAACTACATAGTTGGTTCAAATAGTGCAAAACCCCTCAACCCAACTCACTTAGTCCCAAAAATGTGTAATATTCCTACCCAGTCCAACCTGAACTACGCATTGCACAGTCTCAAGGCTCAAGCTTGACCCTTGACTACTTGAGTTGCGCAATTACACAGTCAATGAGCCTCTCCCTCATCCTGCCACCCAATTCTGGCTCAGCCAGTGGATTATCATACAACATTTTATACTAGGGGTTTATCAGAATGATGTCATCTTGTATGAGTGGATTGTAGATGCAAGAACTCTATCATGCTATGGGAAGATGATGACGAAGGAGATGGAGAAGTAGGAGATGCTATAAGATACCTATGGACTTGAAGAGATACGAAGATCATCAAACAAGAAGAAGGAACATTGGGCTACAACAAAAGACCAAAGATTAGGACAACATGAAGACTCCAACTAATTTACAACCCTTTGGAGCGTAAATATGAATAAAAAAGCATATCTCTCATGAATATGAAGCATTGGCACATCTCTTATTGAAGATAGAAATAAAGAAGTAAAAAGAATGTCAGCTTGGCACTGCCACATCATGATGCAGTCCATGTCATCAGTGTCATGTCACGAGTCCTCATATGCCACATCATTCATGGATTATGTAATTCTATATTGGAAAATGTATTTTAAAGTGGAAGTCCAAAGGACACATTCAAAATATGAAGAGTCATATAAATTTGAAAAGTCATAGGAATTCAAACAGAAATGGGGTAGTCAAAGAGTCATGTTGGGATGGGGTCCCCAGGGGTAGAATTGAATTAATTTAGTCATTTTTTGTAAAGAATTTTGTAAAGAATGTAGAGTCTCCGCAGAATATGGATGTGGAGCGCGTATCTAGTTAAGAGTCACAGGGGCCTTAGCCCCTTGTTTGGGTAAGTGATAGGCGGTTTTGAAGACTCGCCCATGAGACGAGGGCCATGGTATTGTTTTAGAAAGGCTATAAATAGTTGAGTCATAGCGAGTCTTAGAGATAACTAAAAAAAAGAGTAGTATGAATGAATGAATGAATGAGGTTGTAAGAGTTTTGATAGATAGGAATGTTTGTTCGTATCAGTAAGCGAAGGAAAGGCTTCACAGCTGAGTGCACGGAGGCCTAGAAGAGTCCACAGCTGAGTGCATGGACCCATGAAGTTAAGTGCGCAGGGTAGTTGAAGTCTGTACTGGAATCGTTCTGATTAATAAATACTAATTTTTGGTTGAAAACACTTGCATCTATCTATTTAATTGTTATGTCACTTCCACTGATGTTTCTTTAATTCATTGTGCTTTCTCTGCGTGAAATGGGTTGATTGAACATGTTTATCTTAACAAGATGATTTAATGATATTCACAAAGATCTAAATCTAATTAGGGTTAGTTTTAGATAAGGAAGATAGGTTTGCGCAATGACATATCTAGATCTCAGAAGCCCTAAAAGACCTGTTCAGTTGCGTGAAAGTAGTAGACTTATCCTGTTAGGGCCTAATTAACACAATTGGCTAATCTCGTGAAGAATAGAAGGTACCTAGGGCCGAATTAGGATTTTTAACTCTATCAAAAGGTAAGAACTATGCGAAAGAAGATCTAAGGCACTGAAAGACATCACACTAGCCTCTGGATGTAGAAACTTGGTTCTTGCATCCCCAATACTGCTTTGGGTGAGACCGCAACTTGCGCTATGTAGGTTGCTACCGAAAGGGCCAGCAATGTATGGTTTTTTTGGTTGGTGCAACTAAATTTGAACCTGGTTCAAGAGCCCTTAAGCCAAAAAATGGTTTCATTTCTTGGACCGAGATATGCTTAAGAGATGTGTGATGTCGCATCATTGGAATCCAAATAAGAAAGAGATTGAAAAGTGGTTAAATCGGAAGGTTCACTAGTTTGTGTCTCAAGAAAACATGAATCCATGCCTTTTGAAGGAGGATTGGTTGAATATATATTTGTATATAGAGATACATGAAATTTTCTTTTGCACTTTTCCATGTGAATTATATGAGTGGTTAGAAAAATTGGCAGATGGTTAAGGGAGGTGGCAGCTCAATAATCCTATAGTGTGGACTCTAGAATTGGTTGCAACAACTAGAGGCATCTAAAAACAAGATCGCGTGGATTGTCGATCATTGGCTTGATCGAATTCTGGGGGGATTTGCTACTGAATTTGTAGTTGACACCTCAGTTAGCTATAGTGAATCGAAGCAAATATTCTTCAAAGGACCACGAGGTAAGTACTTTAGGTCATTGAATACTTGGATTAAAATGCTATTATGTGAAAAGTGGGTAATTCCATTACCTTAATGTTCAGAACTACGCGAAGTGGTAGATTCTTTAGAAGTAACGGATCAGGTCTAGAGTATAGTCCATTAATTGAACCTCCTTCAAGCGACGATGAAGGGGTAGTGTTGAATACACCATGAAGCATTGTTCAATTAATAACTCAGGGTATTTCGAGGATATTTCATCCATCCACTCCACCTCCACCTCCACCTCCACTACATACAGCTTCACCTATGCCTCTTCCTCCACCTCCACCATTCATCATGGAAAACACAATGAAGATGTTGATCTTCAAAGGAATAGGAAGTGAAGATCTGGAGCAATTCTAGTTTGTTTTGAATTTTTTATGGACATCATAACAAGTCACCGATGATAATATAAAGAAGGCACGGTTGGTTACCACCTTGCAAGATCACATGCTAACCTGGTAGTACATTAAGTATTGCACTGATAACCTCTAAGCGTCATTGGAAGAAACTCAGACAGCTCTGAACAAAGAATTTAGTAAGCCTAAATCTGAGGCACAATGAGTAATTGAATTTAAGGAGATTAAATGAGAGTCGATGAGACACCTTGGGACTTTGATCAAAGGTTGAAGTGCTAGATCAAGCAGGCTAACATGCAAATCTCAGATACCCAACATCACAACTGGTTTATAGCGTCGCTTTTGCCACACTTAAGAATACCTATGTCAAAAAAGAAGATAACAACGCAAGCAGAAGCCTTAGATATCACAATGAGGTTGAACGCGTCACCTATTCAGGATACAAACCTAGGGGTACAACAGATCCACTCGCAGTTAGAGAGACTGCACCTATAATTACATAGTATAAAGAAAGAGAAGGACACTAAGACAGAAGTGCACACAGAGGTTTGGTGCTTGAAGTGCAAGTGCCACGGGCATAATAAAGATCATTGTCCAGTATACACGAATTATCTTATTGGGGGGGGTGGGGCAGCCCCCTGAAGCCAGAAGCCCCAGCCTGGCCGAGCATGAGAACTGTGCTATGGTGCACTATTTGTCAAGTTACTGGGCAAAATGCGACGAATAACTTCCACTTACTTTAGAAGTTCATTCATACACCCCAACAACTTTTTTGCAATTTCTGTAAATCTGTGGGCCATGATCAGTGCCATTGTCGAAGTTATGAGCTAATGATGGAAATAACCCCTACTTACCATATGCAAGCAGAAATTCATCCTCATGATCAAGGAATAGGAACAACACGAGGAGGATTGCAAGGCCAAGGATGAGGAAGAGGCGTTGGACAAGAGCGAGGGCGTGGACAAATAATTTCCTATAATTGTGGTGAAGCAGGGCACTTCACACATAAATGTCACAGAGGAATGTTCGATCCTTATGGTGAAGATGCAAGAAAAGAAGGCACATCCCCAGCAACCTATGCAGAATTTACAAATGATGAGGGCTGAGCCCTGCGAGGAGGATCAAAACATAAAAATTGTATTAAGAAGTGGTGTAACAACTGGCAAAGATAAAGATAAGCAACCTGAGGAAGAGGGATGGGTACACAAGGCTACTAAGAAGGAAGTCGACTTTGATCTGAATTATGCTAAAGAAACATTCTTAGAAGCAAAGAAGAAATATGTTGAGGCCTCTGCCTCAGGAAGTCAGGAGAAAACATTAGAGACTGATATGTCGCAGGAAGTAGATCCTTCCATACTAGCTACTTTCCTGAAAACTTGTATGAAGTTGTTGCGCGATCAAAAAGTTGTTGAAGGATTGCAAGACTTAATAGATAAGTACACCAATTAGGAAAATACTCCTACAAAGCAGCACACAGTTAGAAATATTGGTAAGCATGAGGCACGAACAGGACAAGAGATGTGGCTAACAGCACAGATAGGCAATTATGAAATGGACTAGGTAATTTTGGATCTAGGGTCCAATGTGAATCTTCTACCAAAACAGACATGGAAAAGGATGGGGAGACCTGCGCTACAGTGGTCTCCGATTCAACTCTGAATCACAAATCAGTAGAAAATCATCCCCATGGGACGATTGTATGGTGTGATGGTCAATATTGAAGGTGCGTGTGCATTAGCGGACTTCAAAGTTATAGAAATTGTCGATGACAATATTCCCTAACCCGCGCTCCAAGGAATCGATTGGGCTATTGACATGAATGGGGTCATTAATTTGAAGAAGAGGAAAATGACCTTTGAAAAGAAGTCACTTAGGGTCGTAGTGCCACTGGATCCTTCTGAAGGAGTGTGCTATACCAAAGCCATCCACGATTATGTAGAAAGTGATGACGAGTTGGATCAAATATACAAGATAACATCGTGAGATCAGGATTGGATCAATCCAATGATGGATGGACAGATCACATGGGACCTGGAGAGTTCATGCACTTATGACTTAAATGAGGAATTAAAGCATTAGAAAAATTGATTACATGAAGTATCTACATTGTGATGCAATATGATGACGAAGTCACTGTGTTGTGTTTCATTGGAGGTAAGAAAATTACCTTATTATGATGGGTTGAATGATGTCGAATTGTTTTTAGATGATTTGAATGTGAAGTACCGAAAGAACATCGATTCCAGGCACTAGAATTGGTTTTGCACGCTATGCATGCCCATTGGTGGGGTACACATAAAGAAAGTTTTGTTGGATGGAGGGATTACAGGAGAATGATGAAGTTATGATTTGGGTATGCTAATACCAGAATGACTAGGAAGTATAGTGGGAAGGATGATCCACACAATCACCTAGCAAAGTGGACAAAGGCATGGGGATGGAACCACAGCCAGAATGGGTTCATATATTTTTTCACATCTTGGATACAATCCCCATGAACTAGTATCTCGAGACAGAGCTCCACCACGGAACTTCGAAATGGGATGTATTGAGATAAATTTTCTTATTGAATTTCAGCATCAAGGATGGGTTTGCAAGCATCGATGAAGTTATTCAAGAGATTAAAGTGGTTATCTTCAGGACATCAAAGGATCCTATGGAATGGACCCAACCTGATTGGAGCACCCAGTTGCACCATGCATTGGAATTCTTTAATGTAACCGCTAAAGAGGAGGAAGAAGACCCAAGGAATATCAATATTCTAGAAACAAAAGGGCATCAGATAATAGAAGGACCACAAGTAGAGAACCAAACATCTTTGCACCTTTCAAAACAAGACAAGTAAACATTGGCACTAAAGAAGAACCAAAGTTCACGAAGATTGGAGATTATTGGGACGATGCTAGAGTAGACAAAGTTGTTGAATTACTTTAGGAGTATCAGGATCTCTTCCCAAAGTTTTCAGATTTAAGCTAGATGTGAAGCCTATCAAACAGAGGCCTTATTGCCTTAATCCTAAGTATAAGGAGAAGGTTTGCCAAGAGCTGGATAAAATGATGGATGCTGACATTATAGAACCTATTGAAGAGTCTGATTGGGTGAGCCTGATGGTAGTCCAAGAGAAGAAACAAAAGGGCGAAATAAGGATCTGCATACATCTATGAAAGTTGAATGATGCATGTGTTCATGATCCATTTCCAATGTCATTTACAGATGAAGTGTTATACAATGTTGGAGGGCAGGAGGCTTATTCCTTTACTAATGGGGTTTATGGTTATCATCAAATTAAGCAAAACCACCTTCGCGATTAAGTGGGGTTGATTTCAGTACACTATTATGCCTTTTGGGTTATGTTATCACTTAAAACTACAGTTCACCTATGTCCAAAGATCCATATTAAATTTTTGGTTCAAGTCAATAGGTTTTTAGGTGTGTCACTTTGAAATTAGTTTTCCAAAGGTATTGATGTAAGTCCTTGTAAAAAAAAAAAAAAAAAACCGTTAGATACCATCTCTCATAGCATATCTTGTCTTGATTGCATCATTCTGATTTTGCATAGTTTCGCAGCGTAATATGATTGGCCAGTTTAGCTGCACAATCATTTTCCACCTTTCCGCAGCATATCATTGAGCAGCCATTTCGTAGCGCGGTATGTCATTTCATAATTGCCTGCGCTACGAAATCGGGGATTCGGGTTTTTTCTGCAGCATATTTCCTTGAAGTGTCAAATCTCGGGAGGTGAGTCATCAAAAACCATTCATATGTGTCAGTCGACATCCTCTCTAGGTCATGCTAGGATTCATCCCGCCATTAGAGATAGGATCACACACATGTCAATTATGTTAATCAATCTTATGAGGTATGGTGGTGCAATTATGTTTATTCATGACTGCATTAACGTACCTATTCTATGGTGAGTGTTTGAAAAAAGAAAAGGAAGCCGCCCGAATTCTCAAGAGACTACTGCAAGCGAGCCTGCATTCTGAAACCGAGACTGTTGAGTAAATTGGAATTGCTAATTGAGTTCTCTGTGCAAGAATTGTCTGAGCAAGATGGAAAAACGAGAGCATAGGTCCGGGAGATGTCTGAGGACTGAACTAGAGGGACTCGATCTCACGCTTAAAGATGAAGGTGTTGCTCGAGCTTTCAAACAGGCGGGTTGCTGGAGGTTCTGTGAAAAACTGAAGGGCGGACATACAGAGGTAACCAA